>CM021100.1:41502398-41902126 GCA_007115665.2 Sequoiadendron giganteum
ATGTCATAACCCACTTAATGTGCATCATAGACACTAAAATAAACTTTTAATCCTAGCCATACATATCAAAAATTTGACTTGTAATCTTGGCCATCGAATCGAATCAGCCTTCTCCTATAAATCAAGCCTTTCACAGGCCATTTGGAGGATCTTCTTCTAGCATCCTCACTCTGCCAAAATTTCTCTCAATCTTCTTATCTATCTATCTATTTTCCTTCTATTATCTTCATCTTATCATTATGCTGCGAAAATGAGCAATCAACATATCAAATCATTCAATCCTTTAAAATATTGCATTCTCATGTAGGTGGAGAAGAGAAATGGAGATAAATGAAATCTAGCTTGGAGATTGGTTTGCTTTGCTTTCTTGTTTTTATTTTCATGCTAGTTTGTGCTCTATTGTGCTTGATAGGGTTTTTCATTATAACTTGTTTATGCATTTTAATCTAATATTTTTACCCTAACTACATTTTGGTGAATCCTTTGATCTAGCTTACTTTTTTTGTAGGTTTCATTAACTTTTTGTTGCCGGTCTGCTAGTTTTTGGATAAAACACCAATTTTTAAATTTTTTGTCATATCATCCAAATGGCTATGCATTTTTCCACAATATTTTCATAGATGCCTATACATAATCAATCAATTCAAATTATCCAATCAAATTTTGGTCTTAATCCTAATCTTGTTGTAAACCCAATCAATCAATCATCCTTGTGTTGATCTAGGGATATATCGTTCCCCCAATGACAACACTATCATCATCTTAAGTCAATCAATCAATCATCCTTGTGCTGATCTAGGGATATACCGTTCCCCCAATGACAACACTATCATCATCATATATCAATCAATCAATCATCCTTGTGTTGATCTAGGGATATATCGTTCCCCACAATGACCACACTATCATCATCATAAATCAATCATCCTTGTGTTGATCTAGGGATATATCATTCCCCACAATGACAACACTATCATCATCATCATCAATTAATTAATTAATCATCGGTTTACAACTTGACAGGGATAATACCTTCTTTTTTTTGTATCATTTGTGCATGATTTCTTGCTTGCTTGTGTGTTTTATTATTTCAATTTGCATTTGCATCAAATCCGAATCACTCCCAGCTAATATTCATATCTTGTATCTAGACAAGGTTGTATTACGCTGAGGCACGAGACACATCGTCACCTTGGTCCTTATACCTTGGTGCATAATGTCTAGTGCTATATCAAACATATGATTGCTCACTTTATTGCAGCATAGCGTGCCATTCTTATTTTCCATCTACTTCTCTTGTATCATTCATCTTATCCCTCCTTTATCATTTCATCCATTTCGAGAGCATATCTGTGTTTATGCAACCCACCTATCCTCTCGAGGGGGCATCATCATCACTGTCATATTGTATATCATCATCCCATTTCTTCATATGTTTTTCATCATCATATTCTTCTATCATCCCTTTCCTTCATTCATCATACTCCTCACTTCTTCAAGTGGTTGGGGCATCATATTTTTTTATTTTTTTCATCTATCCATACCTTAGCTTCTTTGAAATGATGTTACTCGACATAAATCTTATGATCTCGAATATCATCTCAAAGAGGGGCAAAATGTAGACACCCAAAATTGTCCATATCATAATATTATCTAGTCAATACATGACCTTGAAAGATATTTGTAATATTTTACCCTAGGTCATTACATTATCCCACTTATTCCATTTATTCCAATTAATCACTTTCCCAATTAATTAAATAAATCTCATTTATTTAATTAATTCCCCCTTCACATGTCTCAAAATAATTCAAATTAAATATTTGAATTAATCCCTCACTTATTGTCACATTGCAACATGTGTCACATGACTACAACTCTTCACATGCATAAATTATTTAAATAATTTTATTATTTAAATTATGAGATTCTCACTCACATCCTATTTTTACCCCCATTCATTGTGCAACATAGGCATCTTTTCCTTTAAAATAAATAATAGAATCTCACTATTCCCTCATATCTTAATTTTAGCCTCATGTCATAACCCACTTAATGTGCGTCATAGACACTAAAATAAACTTTTAATCCTAGCCATACATATCACAAATTTGACTTGTAATCTTGGCCATCGAATTGAATCAGCCTTCTCCTATAAATCAAGCCTTTCACAGGCCATTTGGAGGATCTTCTTCTAGCATCCTCACTCTGCCAAAATTTCTCTCAATCTTCTTATCTATCTATCTATTTTCCTTCTATTATCTTCATCTTATCGTTATGCTGCAAAAATGAGCAATCAACATACCAAATCATTCAATCCTTCAAAATATTGCATTCTCATGCAAGTGGAGAAGAGAAATGGAGATAAATCAAATCTAGCTTGGAGATCAGTTTGCTTTGCTTTCTTGTTTTGATTTTCATGCTAGTTTGTGCTCTATTGTGCTTGTTAGGGTTTTTCATTATAATTTGTTTTTGCATTTTACTCTAATATTTTTACCCTAACTACATTTGGTGAACCCGATGTGAATCCTTTGATCTAGCTTGCTTTTTTGCAGGTTTCATTATTTTTTTGTTGCAGGTCTGGTAGTTTTTGGACAAAACACCAAGTTTTACAAATTTTGTCATATATTCCAAATGGCTATGCCTTTTTCCACAATATTTTCACAAACACCTATACATCATCTCAAGAGGACACAATAAAATAATTGAGAGTTTATCTCCATTTTTGTAGGAGTTATCACTATTTAATGTTTTTTCATAAAATTTACTTTCTGAATGCAAATCAGCTAACTTTTCATACATTTTTACATTTCTGGAAGGCTCTTGAAGTTTTAATAGGGGTCTCTTTTTTATAGATTTAATTTGTAGGTCAAATACAATGTGAAATAATCCAATCTTTGTTTTTTGTATGTTTTTCACAAATCTGTATTTTCTAGCGCAAAACAACGAATTTTTCTAATTTCTTTACATTTTTGGAAAGCTCTCAAAAAATTAGTAGGGGTCTTTCTTTGGTTTTTTATTTTTCAGATCCATAATGTCTTCAAATAATCAAATCTAATTCATCTATGTTAAAAACATGTATCTGAAATTGCAATTTTTTGATGAACTTTTTTTGTTTATGGTTGCATTATAATATTATTATTTTAAGTTTGTAGGTGATCATAAGGAGCTTTATTAGCAGCAATATCATTCATACACATCAGATTGGAAAGTGATTTTTTTTGGGTACACTCATTCTATTATTGTTATCTCATTTGATCAATCAATCTTGTTTGCAAAACACTTCAATTTGGGGCTTTAAAATAAACATCTTGTTTGCAATCACACTTTAAAATTGGGCTTAAAAATAACCATTGTCTTCCATCACACATTCTGAATTTGGGTTAAAAATAACAAGTGTTTGAATTGTTTTAGACACATTTCAATTTTCTAAAGGGAAATTAACAATTGTGAGTGTGAATCAAGTGCATGTGTGATAAAAAACACTTCACTTGGTTCGCTTTTGTCATACCCTTCATAGGAGGCATGCTAGGGGATTTCATCACCTTTAGGGATGACCTCTATCAAGGTGTGAATCGAAATACACGCTTCTTTGAGAGTTAAAATCTTGTCACTCTTGGCTAAGCCCCAAAGAAATTTATACCTTTGGGAAGCGAAGGTGAAGGGTGGGTTACCCCTTTCTCCCAGTTGTGTGGTAGGATTTTTCTTTCAAATTATCCCTAGTCAACCTCGTGCATCCTAGCTTAAGACCTAATTGGCCATACCCACTTGACTATTTCTAGGACTTATTGATGTGTCTTCTTCAAGTGCATGCTTAATCATCACATTCATAATTTCAAATTTAAACTTGCTTATGTGTCTTGCGTGTGTGATTCATGTGTGTACATGTGTAATCATTTATTTGCAAATTCTCATATCAAGCTATACACACCAACACATAAACATATCATTCTAATCATCCTAATCATTCTTTATTTAATCAAATTCAAATCAATTTCATCCTAATCAATCCAAGTCATCCAATCTAATCATTCCACATCATCATCGCCTTAATCCTAAGGAAGCACTTGCTAAATGGTCCTAATCCTTAATGATCTTAGTCACAAGCCCAAGTTCATACTTTGAGAAGCTCCTTCACCTAATCATGAAGATAATCCAAAACCATATATCCTCCAAGGTGGGTCAAACTTTGCTCCTAGTGATGATGAGAACTTTGTAGATCTTAGTGATGATGAAAACTTTGTTGAAATATTAGGTCACCTTAATGATACTATTGACAAGGGAAATACCATGCTAAGTTTGGAATCATACACCATTCCATTTACTAGTCCTCCATCTCCATCTAATAAAATGCTTATCTCAAAGCACACTAGTCCTACACCAACACCACCATCCAACTTCTCAATCTCTAATCCATCAACCAAAGAATCCTTTAACGGTTTTCTCCAAAGACTACTAGCACAAAATAGACCATCCCCATGTCAAGCACCCATTAATGAGCTTACCAACGAACCTTTGAATGCCATGTCTATTCTTCCAACTCCATCATGTGGTCCACAACCTATTGATCTTATATGTCTAAGTCAAATACCATCATGCCCTCATGTTGTTGATCATAAAGAGCATACCAAGCCTCTTCTAGAGTCTTCCACTTTCATTTCCACTCAAACCCAAGAGCTATGTCAAAAGCATTATCCTAAGAATGGGGAAACATTAACCTCTCATTCTAATCAAGATCTATGCCCTTCTAATGATCCCACTCATAACATACTTTGTCCTATTCATGATGAAGCTTCCCCCTATGATCTAGATCCTACTTATGATCAAGAAGGCCATGATGATCCTCTTATCCAAATCTATGCATTTCATGGTCAAGAGCCTATCACTTCACCTATCAATGAGAAAAAAACCTCCATTGCTCCTATACACCTCCTACCTAGTCCTATCCATGATCCTGCATTATCCACTTGTCATGTTGAGACACATGCCTCCCAAGTAAATGTTGAATATAAAACCAATAGTGTGGATCTAAATGAACATAATCAAGATCCTAATGATCCTTCCACATCCAATATCAAACCCATTTCAAATCCATCGACATGTCCTATTGGTCTATCCATCTTTATTCATGAATGTTCCTCCTTAGAACAACAACAACCTTTATCCACTTCACCTTCTTCATATAATAATGAACTCAAGTCTAGTGTCCAAAACACACCTAGTCCCATTGTCCATCGCATGCTTCAGAACATGAACTATCAAGGTAAAGGTTTAGGCCTTCATGAACAAGGTGTTTTGGAGCCCATCCATGTCAAGGTCCCTCCACACTCTTATGGCCTTGGATATACACCCCAAGGACACCAATCTAAAGATGTTGGTACTTCCTCCATCCATCATAAGTCCTCTTTCCACCATAAATCCTATCATATGTCTAAAACATATGTTGTCATCCCTCCTCCATCATCTTATAAATGTCAAAAGAATGTGATTGTGCACCTTACACCATCAACTTTGCCACCATTACTTCCAACTCCTAATATCCCTCCATCTAATCTACCACCACTACTCCCAACACTTAATATCCCCATTATCCAATTCCCTTATATGCCATCCATAAATCCTCTAAAAATCCTAATCATGACCAATCAATGCACACATTGTCTAAACATGAAGCTTCCACTCATTCCACCATACCCATAGGATTCAAAAGCAAAAAAATTGATGCCTCTATCTATAAATCAAAAAATATGAAGGGTCCCCATGCCCTAGAACACAAAAGCAAATAACCAAAGAAAAATCCATCCAAAAAAAAAAATAAGATCATACTTTCAAAAGAAAAGTCTAAAAACAAAATGGTTTGGGTACCTAAGAAAAAGGAAAACAAGTCAAACGAGACATCTACATCTCAAAAATCCCAACCATCCACTTCCACCTCACATTCCCACTCTATTCAAGAATCTCATATTCCATCCCACAAGAAAAATAAAAGTCATAAAAATACTAAGTCTATGTGGGTACCTAAAGCACTTCATCACCCATCTCCTAAGAAAACATCTTCATTACTTCCTACACCTCCTCCACATCAAAATCTTCAACGTTTATCACAATGTGTGCAACCATTGGTCATGGTTCCCTTCCATTTCACAACAATTCCACATACCTCCATCTCCTCACCCTTCACTCATTATCCTACATACCTCCCTCATCACCTTCCTATGGTCCATGCTTTTGGCTAAGCCTCCCATTCATTTCCCCTACATAATCCACATCATAATCCGTTAATCCCTTCATAATCCATCATCTACCTACTCCATCTCCCTTTCATGTCATCCCTTACCAACATCTATGAGCATAATGACACTTGACATGGTCCATGCGATAACATCCATCTCTAGTGGGACTATCACCTTTCATGGAACTAGACACTTGAGTCCCTCCTATCCATATTCCCCTTCTATCCAAAAATCAAAAAAATAAAAATAAAATCAAAAAAGAAAAAGAAAAGAGAAATCCCTTTGTCCAACGGTGAAAACTTGGTAAAAAGGTGCCCTGGATAAGTACCATGATGAAAACCTGACAAACAGGCATCATGTGTAGGTTGATCTTCTATGTCACTTACACTTGGGGGCAATTTGTCTCATCTGCACTATCTATCCTATCATGTCATTTCTTATCATATTGTATCTTACCATCTCATATCCTACCATCTTTATCCATCATACCCATATACTTATCATATTGAGTCCATTCATCCTCTCTTCCTCCTTTTGATCTTGATAAAAATATGGGGCAAAATGTTAAAGCATGCTTTGGATATCTTTTGATATACCTCATCCTTCCAAACAAGCCTATCGTTATCCTAGTGTCATGACCTTTGCCATGAAAATTCCTAAGTATTGTACCTAGAATGGGGCATGTTATTCCTATGCGACATAGTCTTTGGAGATCACATCCTTGCCCTCTTATGATGCATACATCTATTCCATTCACTATGACCTATCTGTTTTATCGATCCATCTATCATGAGCCTTTTGTCCCTTATCCTATCACCCACCCTTTCATCCATCAATCCCACCTATCTCCTTGCACCTAGACTTGGTTTTCCCTTGTCATTGGTATCTAGCAAAAAGGCTACCCAAATTGTCATCCATTGACATCTCAAAACATTTCAAAAAAGTCCTAAAAAAATGCAAAGAAATTGAAAAAAGGTCCTGAAAAAAAATCCAAAAAAACATCACATATTCCAAAAATCCAAAAAACATCAAATATTGGACAAAAAAATCCAAAAAATTAAATCATTTCAAAAATCAAATATTTCAAAAATCCAAAAACTCAAAACATTTCAAAAATACAAGCAATAAAATCAAACCAAATCACTTCTTCCAATCAATTCAACTTCTTCAAATCAATTTCTTCATCAAATTATTCAATCACATCACTTCTTCTAATCAAACCGTTCTTCTAATCAATCCAATCATTATCATTAAATTAAATCATTTCTTCATCAATCCAATCAATCAAAATCATTCCAAGTAAATCAATCCTCAATTTAATTCATCAATCATCATCCAAATCTTCAAATCTAGCATCTTCAATCCTTCCAAGCAATAATCCAAATGCAAGTCAATCCTTAATCCATACCAACAAGCTAATCAATCTTGCCAAATTATCCAATCACATCCTTTGGTCTTGATCCTAATCTTGTTGTAAACCCAATCAATTAATCATCCTTGTGTTGATCTAGGGATATATTGTTCCCCGCAATGACAACACTATCATCATCATCAATCAATCAATCAATCATCCTTGTGTTGATCTAGGGATATATCGTTCCCCCAATGACAACACTATCATCATCATAAATCAATCAATCAATCATCCTTGTGTTGATCTAGGGATATATCGTTCCCCGCAATGACAACACTATCATCATCATAAATCAATCAATCAATCATCCTTGTGTTGATCTAGGGATATATCATTCCCCACAATGACAACACTATCATCATCATCATCAATCAATTAATTAATCATCGGTTTACAGCTTGACAGGGGCAATACCTTGTTTGTTTTTGTATCATTTGTGCATGATGCTTGCTTGCTTGTGTGTTTTATCATTTCAATTTGCATTTGCATCAAATCTGAATCACTCCCAGCTAATATTCATATCTTGTATCTAGACAAGGTTGTATTATGCTAGGGCATGAGACACATCATCACCTTGGTCCTTATACCTTGGTGCATAACGTCTAGTGCTATATCAAACATATGATTGCTCACTTTATTGCAGCATAGCGTGTCATTCTTCTTTTTCATCTACTTCTTATCTTGTATCATTCATCTTATCCCTCCTTTATCATTTCATTCATTTCGAGAGAATATCCGTGTTTATGCAACCCACCTATCCTCTCGAGGGGGCATCATCATCATTATCATATCCTATATCATCATCCCATTTCTTCATATCTTTTGCATCATCATATTATTCTATCATCCCTTTCCTTCATTCATCATACTCCTCACTTCTTCAAGTGGTTGGGGCATCATTTTATTTTTCATCTATCCATACCTTAGCTTCTTTGAAATGATGTTACTCGACATAAATCTTCACCATCTCGAACATCATCTCAAAGAGGGGCAAAATGTAGACACCCAAAATTGTCCATATCATAATATTACCTAGTCAATACATGACCTTGAAAGACATTTGTAATATTTTACCCTAGGTCATTACATTATCCCACTTATTCCATTTATTCCACTTAATCACCTTCCCAATTAATTAAATAAATCTCATTTATTTAATTAATTCCCCCTTCACATGTCTCAAAATAATTCAAATTAAATATTTGAATTAATCCCTCACTTATTGTCACATTGCAACATGTGTCACATGACTACAACTCTTCACATGCATAAATAATTTAAATAATTTTACTATTTAAATTATGAGATTCCAACTCACATCCTATTTTTACCCCCATTCATTGTGTGTCATAGGCATCTTTTCCTTCAAAATAAATAATAGAATCTCACTATTCCCTCATATCTTAATTTTATCCTCATGTCATAACCCACTTAATGTGCATCATAGACACTAAAATAAAATTTTAATCCTAGCCATACATACCACAAATTTGACTTGTAATCTTGGCCATCGAATCGAATCAGCCTTCTCCTATAAATCAAGCCTTTCACAGGCCATTTGGAGGATTTTCTTCTAACATCCTCACTCTGCCAAAATTTCTCTCAATCTTCTTATCTATCTATCTATTTTCCTTCTATTATCTTCATCTTATCGTTATGCTGCGAAAAATGAGCAATCAACATATCAAATCATTCAATCCTTCAAAATATTGCATTCTCATGCAGGTGGAGAAGAGCAATGGAGATAAATCAAATCTAGCTTGGAGATCGGTTTGCTTTCCTTTCTTGTTTTGATTTTCATGCTGGTTTGTGCTCTATTGTGCTTGTTAGGGTTTTTCATTATAATTTGTTTATGCATTTTACTATAATATTTTTACCCTAACTACAAAAAAAACCAAGAGAAAGAAGATAATGTGGCATGTAAATTGTCTTTTACCCCCCAAAATGTATTAAAACTAAATTTGCAACCCCCCAACAAATTATAATGAAGAAATTTTGCAATTTGTACAAGTGACAGGCTCAAATCAACCATTCATAACACACAATGATTTTTACAATTTTTGAAAAAATAAGCTTGTCTAAACTAAAAATAGAGGTTACAAACAAATTCCTTGCAATTTTCTAAGCAATTTCAAAAAAAATTATCAAATTTTTAATTTGTATGCAAAAGTTATGCTAGTCACAAGTAATAAATGCAAGTATACATTTGGGATGAAAAATTGGAAAAAAATGGCAAAATCTGAAAAATTCACCCACATTACTGCAAAGTTTTTCAAACCACCTTTTCAATGATATCTTGTTTGTAAAAAACTAATACCCTAGTGAAAAGTTATAGGAATTTGAAAAACTGCCTAATTGGGCAAAAAAGCAAAAAAATTAGCCCCTCGGGGCTGGGCGCTAGTCACCCACATGACCAAGAGCAATATACTGAGGGCTAGGGCGACAGATTAAAAAAATGAATGTCACGGTTTTTTTAAAATTTTGCAATTTTTTTAAGTCGTTGGTGACTTATACTATCATTGTGGCTAAGCTCAAATTTGTGAGCCTTTCCAGGCTATAGGCTATAGCCTTAAGGCTATGAGCACCCATGCATGCCCCCCTTCGTTGCCTTAAGTGCTTACAATGCTTGATAAAAAAGTGCTTTAAGTGCTCTATAAATATATATATATATATATATTTTATTTTATTTTTTTAAATTATGAGAAGAGAAATTGGAGGACTGCATAGGGTGGTCGTATGACTGCCCTGTCGATTTTTTTTTGCCTCAATTTTTTTTTTTCAAATATAGAAAAAAATTATATCAAAATCCATGGAATCGGCCTCTTAAAAATGCTCTTGTAAAAATCTATCTTCTAGATTTGAGCTTCAAACCCTTGTTTGCCAAAGTTACAAATGGTGACCAAATTGAGTGAAATGAAAGCCAAAACTGGCTTTCTTGAGCCTCTTGGATGCAATGGGATAGCCAAAAATACCGCCACTATAGCTAAAAGTGTTCTAATCACCAAATCTCACCAAAAATCATACATGAAATATAGGATTAACAGATCTTTGCAAATCCTTTCTGATTCTCCAAATTGTATTGAAACATAAGAGAAGAGCATAAATGAATTTACAAGATTACAAAAGAAACTCCAATCACAATAAAAACCATGATGTTAGAAAATTTGTAAGAAAAAAGGAATGTGCTTTCCAGATTCAAATCTTTGATACCATGTTGAAGTGAGAAACCAAGATCTTCAATTTTTAACACCAAATAACCTCCACATCCAATAAACAGAAGCAACAATAGAAGATTCTATTGCACCAAACAAGTATTACAATATGATACAAGATGTTATCAAGATGAAAAATATGCAAGAGATTCCTTGCTTATAAATGCAAGGTGAGAGATAGGATTAGGTAAGATCATGACAAGTGTATTAATCCTATCACATGAGACATCTAACTCATAACTACCTAGGATAATGTAAAATCTAGATAAGGCAACTAACACTTCTAGAAGAAATCTTATATCCCAAGTAAAACATTTGAATAAGTCCCCTAGGTCCCCAATAAGGAATTAACAAGGTACAAGACTTTATTCACAACATCCACAAGTTGGTAAAAGGTTTGTTTTAGGAAGATGATTTGAAGGTTGTTTGAGAGAATGCTCTACATTCCTCAGTTGTTGAAGATATGGTCTTGCGGTTTGGAATTTAATGTTTGTGTTCTATGGATGTTGCACTCTTATCTTTTTAAGTCACCTATGTTGCCGAGGAGGTTTCTACCATTTGCAATATTTTTATAGTTTTTTTGCTTTTTTAGACTGGTTCGTCAAATGCTCCACTTTTATCCACATTGATTTTTTTTCTCCCATGGCTTGATGGACGTGCTCTCAGTGCTTGTGTAGTGTCTTATTTATGTTTTCATGTAATGTTTTGTATCACAAGTTGATTTGTTAATGTTCTACCTCATGGTTGTGTATTTTGTGTAGCACCCCTCCGATTTTCTTATGTTTTTAGACAATGTTTTTACTTTGATAGACTATGATACTATGATGTTGTTATTTGGCCACTAACATTATAGCGATGATGGTTTTTATATTGAGATGTGATGGTACACTATTTTGGTCATTATTGATTATGACATGTTTTCTGGTTAGCATAGTTGATTATGTGAGTTGATATTGATATATGCTCATATGTAGTTATTTGATGTTTTAGTTTTGTCAATTTTGATGTGACATTGTATTGGTGAAGGGGATGGGATTGCATCACTTTCTTGTGAGCATCTTGCAATTCCGTGATTTTCTCTTCATGGTGTGATTGTTCATGATCTATATATACATGTACGACATATGTTTTGATTGTAGGATTGCAGGTACAGGACATCGAATCCACCTAGATTCACAGGTTTGAGTGTGTCCATTGCCCAACATAATAGTTGATTGGGAGGTAGTAATAGGATTTCCTTGTCAAACTACAACACTAGTCATAGTGTGTCATTAGTCCTTGTTTTGGTTTTGTTTTGTTGTCTGGTTGTCCCCATTTTCCTTGTCGTTTAATTATTTTGCAAGGTATTCTCTATGGGAAATTAATCTTAATTAATGTTTATAATGTTTTAAATTGATTATTTATTTAATCATGATTAATGTTGTTAGAAGCTTTAAATTTGATTTAATTAATTAGATTTAATTTATTTTGTAAAGTAATTTACTTATTTAGATTAAATTTGATATTAAAATAGTTAGATTATAAAAAATTTATTTAATTAATTATTTAAATTAATTATATAAGTTGTGAATTTAAATGAATGGATAATTAAGATTAATATTTGATTTTAAATTATTAAATACACAAATATCTTATTAAATATCAAAGAGGAAATATCTTGGGATTTGATTTGGAAAGATATTTTGGGATTGTGACATGAGTTAGAAAATTGAAAACTAGTGTTGGGAAATAATTCACAGTGAGAAAAATTGCATTAACTGAAACAAGAAAATAGACTATTTCAAGAGAATGAAAAGGGTATTTTGGTTGTTGTTGAAAATTGGAAGAAGTTCTTGGGATATTGGCTCTGGTTTTATTTTCAACTTTATGGAAAAGAGGATTATTTTGGAAGAGGCTTTGATAATTTTGGAATCTGAAGGCAAGGCTCTACTTCAAACTTCAAATCTTCAATCATCTAAAATAGGTTTTTTATTATTTTTATTTAAATTCAAATCAGAAAAGATTGCATTAACAATGAAGAAAATATTTTTTGTTTTAAAGCTTCAATATGTTTTAAAATTGGAAAGATTGTCGTGAAAGCTTTAGAGCCTCAAATTAAATTCTTACATTTTCTTGAAAAGTTGAATTTATTTAAAACAATAGATCTCACATAATGATCATATAGGAAATTGAAAAACCTCTGTAGGAATTGATTTCAATCTTCCTATCAAAATTTGTAGAAAACCTCTGATTGTATTGGAAAAATATTTTCCTATAGAAGATTATTGATTTTTCTTCCAATTGGATTTATTTGGCTTGGGAAATTAAAAACCTCTGGTAAATATCCTCCTGTAGGGTTTTTTTGTAAAAATTGCTCTTCTGGAGCAATTATTTTGATATATTTATATATATATATATACATATACAAATATATATACATATTTATATAGAGTTCCTGTTATACGCCTAAAATTGGTCTAGAGCATTCGATTAATTAAATACAAATTATTTGATTAATTATCCTAATTTCCTCTACTATTTGAATAAATAGAAATATTTATTTATATAGTTCACATTTAAATTCATCTTAATTAAATAAAAAAAATTAAATACTTTGTTTGATTTAATTATCATATCCCTATTTTATTCTATCACATCGATCTTAAATTAATTAAATAAAGATCAAAACACTTTATTGATTAATTGCTATATTCTTCTATTTAAATTAATAAACTTCTATAGTTTGTTTTATTAAATTATTTATCCCTCTTTTTCTAATTTAAATAAATCAAAAATATTTGAATTAAGGCATAAAGAATATTCCATCTATATCTCCTAAAAAATGAATTAGATATCCTATGTCTAATTTATGTCTAAAATATGTCACAATTAATGCTTTGAAACTTCACAGGAAGTTTTGGAGAAAAATTGGAGACAAATTTCAAATTCTTCTCTCAATCCTCTCCATCAATCTTTCCTCTTCTCTTGCCTGGTGTTTTCATGGGTAGAGACAATCACCATTTTTCTCTCAATCTCCTCCATCTTTCACCATTCAATCCTCTAGATTGATTCCAAGCCTCTCAATGCCATCCTTGTGCATTTCTACAGCCAAGAAATCTATAAATAAAGCCTCATTGAACCAAGAAAAGGATCCAGATAATCTAACTTATTCAGTCTTACTCTGCAGGATTCCAAGCATCCAGCATCAAGCATTCAAGCTTTCATACCATGGCTGCCTCCTGTAGCTATATTTATCTGTTTCCATGTCAATTCATGCTAATTTAGTTTCTTTATCATCTAGTATTATCATATCTAGCTTCATATCATTGCATTAACATCCATCTCGTTCTTTGAATTGTCATTTTAACAATCATAGTGCACTCACGATCTAAGAGCCATAGTGATTTAATAAATCTTTGGAGATAGAGAACAATATGACGCTTTTAGTAGATTATTGCCTTAAATTGATTCAATTTTCTTTGTCTTTGAAATAATGTCGTATTAAGAAGTGTTTTAATCTTGTTTACTTATTCACACTTACAATTTGGCGCCCACCGTGGGGCATTAACCCCAATTTTATCAATTTTTTCTGGAAAGTGTCGCGTAGGTTCCTGACGTGTTTTATTTTAGCACTTCCATAAAAAACTATAGCACTTCTATGGAAAACTACATCGTTTCCATGCTCTGTTTTGGCACTTCCATGTTACTACAGTGCATCCGTAAAAAATTTCAGCACTTTCAACTTTAGCACTTCTATGACCTATTTCAGCGCATCTGTGATTTAGTGCTTGCATGGAAAATTTTAACGCTTCGGTGTCCTGTTTCGGCACTTCTGTGTTTTAGCACATTAGGTAAAAGTTATAGCGCTTTGGTGGACTATTCCAATGCTTTTGTAAAATCAGTCTGGATCTGATGCGACCGCGATCATATTTTAATTTTTTCACAATTGGACTAAAATTTATCAATCCTAGGATAGTCACTTCTAGTTTTCTAAAATTTATCAATCCTAGGATAGTCACTTCTGGTTTTCTAAAATATATCAATCCTAGGGTAGCCACTTTTTGTTTTCTTAAATTTTTTTTTATCAATCCTAGGATAGTCATCACATTTTTTTACAGTACAATTTAAAAAGAACAACATGATTTCTGTGAAGCAACAACTTCACTTAGATTAGAAAATTTCTTTTTGGGATTAAAACAAAACAACTTATATGTTGTGCTTGTGGTGATTAGGCTTATGCTCTCCCCATAACTGGGTGACCAAAGCGCTAGATTCAATTTTACTTCATGCTATTTACGCTTTATTAAATCCTTTAGAAGGCCTGTCGTAGTGGGAAAAAGTACTCACCCTACGGGAACGAGCTAAGTGGGAACGCCTAAAGCCAAGGATTCCAACCCACTATAATAAGAATGCAAGTTGTTGATAAAAGTCCAATTTGATGGTAGTGAGCAAGATAACCATCCCCAAAATCTTTGTTCTAAAGATTGGGAGGTCTCCTAAGGGAGTTTATCAATTGCTACACCACACAGAAGCCCTATCTACGAACCATAGAGTAGTATCCCACCGAGTCTGTAGCCACACATTGTCATACTCACGGTGCAAGCGGAGGGAAGAATCTTCCCCCAAGACACTCACCATATAATTTCCATGGACCGTTTGCTTAGAGGATGAGAAATCCAACTCTAAGTACGCGCCCAGAAATGACAAAAACAAGGGCGCCCTCTAGGGGGTGACAAGGCTGTGTGCATCAACACAATTCAAGATGTGGGATGTGAGTATAATGATGACCTATTTGTCCTTAAGTGTGAGTCTGTTTGATTTGTGTACAATTGTCAAAGCAACCCGTCAAAATCAATAAGGACCATTTGTGGCTCTTGAACATACATTATCTATTCAGTTAAAACAATTATTCACAATTGCTTGCTGTGTTTTCACAAATTCATTAAAATTAGATTAAAGATCAGACTGAAAACAACAAAGTCAAGTTAGATCAAAAAATCCATGCTATGAAAGTGGAAGTCCACCATGTTTGTCAAGAGAAAAATAAAAATCATAAAACCCAAGAAACCTTTCAGTTATCGAGATAAATTGAGAAGACAATGTTTTCTATATCAAAATCGAAAGCTCTTTTTACAACATAGAACATTCATCCACAAATATCACAATTTTGCTAGGGGTCACACTTTAGATTACGCAGTAGAACCACTCTATTCACGAGCCTTCTTCCAAAGAAGAGATCTCACTCAGTATCACAACCATAGTCAATGCATACATCGTTCTTATCTTTCACAATCCATGATATAGTATGCCACAAGGCCATATCAGATTTTACAATAGAGAGTCTTAAAAGTCCTAATTTTAGTGCTCTGGAAACCTATTTCAGTGCTTCAAGTCACTGTTCTAGCGCTTCTATGAAATAGCGCTTTCGGGCACTGTTTCAATGCTTATAGTCTATATTTTAGCACTTTCATCAAATGGCGCTTTCATCATCTTTTCCAGTGCTTTCGGGAACTATTTCAGTGCTTCTGTCAAGATAGCGCTTCCATCAATTTCTGCAACGCTTTCATGCACTATTTTAGCGCTTCTATCAAGATAGCACTTATGTCACCTATTCCAACACTTCGAGACTCTGTTCTAGCACTTCTGTGAAATAGCGCCTTTGTCCTCTATTTTAGCGCTTTCAAAATAGAGAGTTCAAAAATCACACTAGTCAGTCAGTCAGTCTTTTATCCACAGTTTTTACTAGAACACAAGTTTCTTTCTATCAGAATCATTGTCTAGAGACCGAAAACAGATAGGTTTATACAAATTTCCAATCTTATCAACTGAAACAAGATCTTGCAAATTAGAAGTGTCAATATCAAATACACAATCGATTACTACATTGAAGTTTCCTCATCAGGATACTATCATCCTTTATCATGAAACCAAGTATAGTAATCAAATTTTTAACATAGTCTCATCAATAAGATCAGTCATCTTATTAGACTTTGTTAAAGGTTCAATTATCATTTTTCCCAGCATAGAAGATCAATCTTTCGGAAAAAAGAGTAAAAATTTGTATGCCAATCTTCACTAGGTCCCAAAAACAAAGACTCTTAGAACAAGAACTTAAAAAATCACAAGAAATGGCAGAAGAAAATCCTTGGAACAATCTGAACCAAAACAATAAGAACGAAATAACTCCAAAGGATATCCAAACAGCTCAACAAAATCCCAAGTTCCATTAATTTATGGAGAAAATCTTAGAACAAGATATGGAGAAATATCTTTTGATGTTGGCTGAATCAGGTGCCAAATTTCCCAAGGATTTCCATGTAAATCGTTTAAAGGAAGCTCTTGGAACAAGTGAGACTAAAATACTATAACCTACACAAACAATAGATCCAGTTGCCACTTTGACATCTCAAATGCAAATGTTACAACAATAGATACAGGATATGACGAAAGGGAGTACCAAAAGATATGCGATACAAGACATTTGTCCTTATCCTTTCAATGCAACGGTCAGTCTGATACCTTTTCCTAGACACTGTGAAATCCCAAAGTATGACAAGTACAATGGAAGAACAGATCCGATAGCCCATATCAGGGAATTCAAAACAATGAGTCTCGAGTTTTCCCAAGAGGAAATGTACTTAATGAGATTATTCCCAAGGAGCTTGGGAGGATCATGTATGGAGTGGTTTTCAAAACTACAACCAGGTATTAGAACTTTTGAGGAACTTGTCAACAAGTTCATTTCCCAGTATTCCTTTAACATCCAACACGATGTTACAATAAAGGATCTTTATAACCTAAAGCAAAACAAAGGGGAAACGTTCTTTTCTTTTCTACAAGGATGGCGATGATTGTTTGCTAGATATCCTCGATCCAATCCTGAGGAGGAAAATATGGAGTTATTCATTGACAACTTAACAGAGGAAATCAGTTATAGACTTGAATTGCAATGTCCTCCCACATTCGAAAAAGTAATAGAAAACGGTCTTAAAATCGAGGAGACATTATTCAAAAGAGGAGTTATCAAACATTTCAATGATAAAATGAATAACACAAATAACTCCTCCAATCAATACTCAAATAGTGATAAGCCAGAATTTTGGCAAAAGAATTGAAACACAGCTACCAATGAAACAACAAGTGATTCCCAAAATGTCAAACCGGTTTTCAACTTGACAACATCTACATCAAAGAATCAAAACAATGATCAAATTGTCAAGTCAAATTTCATACAAAGCAACGAGATCGTAAAAACAAAGTCATATCAAAAACCATCAAATCGATGTAGGTACACACCTTTAGGACAATCAATAGAATCAGCAATGAAAGAATTAGTCACTAGTGGCCTTATCACGGCATGGGAAGCTTGATTCTGGGATCCAAAAGTTAAACCACCATGGTGGAATGACTCAGATTACCGCAACTTCCATAATAACAAAGGCCACAAAACCAACGATTGTATGGAGTTGAAGCACGCAATACAAGATTTGATCGACAACAATAAAGCATATGTGGAAACACCCCAAAATAATAACGATCATTCGGCCTTCAAGGATCCTTTGCCAAACTATGACAAAGGAGCATCATCATCTTCAAACAACAAACGAAAGAATGTCAACCATGTCTTTGACACAACAATCCTTTGTCTATCTAGAATAGAGAGTGATCATATAGTTAGTCACAACATTGATGAAACCAAAATCAACAACACTACCCCTTTGGACTTGCTCCCAAGCATACAAAATTCTGATAATCAAATTAATGTCTTAAAATTCAGAGACCATTAGGAACAACAACCAGCAAATGTAATGACTAGGGGGCAAGCCAAGGTCATGTTAAAGGGAGTTTGGTCTACACATGCAGTTCCATCTCCATCTTATTATAACATCGTCGATCAACCGCAAAATATTCCTACACAAATATCGATACTAGAACTCCTTAAAATATCACCATCACATAAGGAGCTTCTAGAACAAGAATCAGTTACCACAATGGTACCAAAGAATCTAGATGTTTGTCAGTTCCAAGCTATGGTGGGACATTTGACTACCCCACATTGTCTATCATTCTTTGAACATGATGATATCTCACTAAACCATCCCCATAATACTGCACTCCATATTGAATTTTTAATCCACAATCATCACATCAAGAGAGTCTTAATAGATGGGAGAGCTGGTCTAAACATTTGCACTCTCAAGTTAATCCATGCACTAGGTTATTCAGATGATGCTATTGATGCCTGAAGAAAAATGACTATCAAAGCATATGATGAGGCAGAAAGATCGTCTAAAGGCTTGATTGTGCTACCCATTCAAGTGGGGCCAATGATGAAACATATAGCATGTCAAGTGTTGGAAAAAGAGTTAACATACAACATTCTCTTAGGACGACCATGGATCCATGAAATGCATTTCATACCTTCAACATATCATCAATGTTTGAAGTTTCCAATAAATGGACGAGAGGTGACTATATCTACTGATTACAATCATCCTCAATATCATGACACCCTTAGGATCTCTCAAGATACCTTTATACCACACAACAGGGAAGCATCAAGTTCAAAATCATCCAAAGAAGAACAACGTCCAAGTATCACTACCAAGTGAGTAGAGAAGAAGGGAAAATAAAAAGAAACAAGTCTTGTTGAAACTCAATCAATAGATAATCTGAATCAACAAACTTCTATATCACAAAATATCCAAGAGCAAGTTCAACTGATGGACAAGGGAATGGGAACATATTCTATGGAGCAATCGCTTAACCTATCACAGTTAATGCCATCTCCTAGGACATATGGTCAACCATCTATGATCAAATCTCAAACATCATTGCCAGTCATGGCTCTTGACGAAAGGTTTGTCAAAAAAGGTACCATAGAGGATGAATTAGACAACAAAGCAATCCTGGATTGGCTATACAAAGATGAGGAACCCTCTACATCAGATATCAGTATCAAAAATGTCAATATTAACACTGATAAATATGGAAAAGGAAAATCTATTTTAGAAAATATGGGGTATGAAGGATAGGGACCGATTGGATTAAGAAAGGATGGAATCATAGAACCTATTCAACCCCTCACTCTACATTCAAAAGAGAAGCCAGGACTAGGATACTCTGAGGAAGAAAAATAGGAGATGACAAAGAAGGTTGTAGAAAGAACCCTTCAACTTAGAAATAGCTCTTAGACAGATTCAAATGAATATGAATGGGATTCATGTTCCGATGTATCTTTCACTAGTATTCATATTGATGTCATCCAACAATATACACCTAAGCGTGAGGAGGGCCAAGGCTCTGGGTCTAGACCAATCATGGCAGCATCACTAAATATCGATGATTCAAGCGGGGACGAATAGACCTCGAGTGAGCTAGATGATCTTGAAGAAAGTACCATCATTGACCTCGATGTTACCATAAACAACTATAACGAAATGGTTGTCTAAACCCTTACATCCATCAACCCAAATGAATCTGATGACCTCATACCATTAATCCATCCTGAACTCATTGACTGGGAACCTATCGAGCCTTTGACTATATACCAATATTTATAGATGATGATGCCATCATAAATTTCCTATGTCATAGAAAACCTAGTACAAGTTCTATTTGTAATACTCATAACAACATGACTCGGCAGGAGGGTGTCAAATCTTCCATTTGCAGAAATGAAAAAAGGGAAAATAGATCTGATGGTGAAAACCATTCTATGGCAGCATTAGATCTGGAAAAAGAAAAAATAAAGAACGCATCTAACAGTGAAAACCTTTCTGAGGCACTGAAGGATGGAAGATTTGACACTCTTCCAGAACATTATCATGAGCGATCATCAATCTTGGTGGAACCAACACAGTCTGTGAACATTGGCACTGAAGAAAAGACAAGAATCCTACATTTAGTGGAATCCATGACAGATCAAGAAAGACCAAAATTCATCAAATTCTTTAAAGAAAGAAGCATCAACTTCACTTGTTCATATTCCGATATGCCAGGCTTAGACCCAAATCTCCTCATGCATCACTTGTCTTTGTCCGTAGGAATCAAGCCTATCAAGCAAAAAATGAGAAAAATGCATCCTCATATCGCATTGATGGTAAAGATAGAGCTAAAGAAATTATTGGATGTAGGATTCATAAGGTCTATAGACTACGCCGAGTGGATATCCAACATTGTACCTATTTCAAAACCGGATAATAGCATCAAGATATGTACAGATTTCAGGGACCTAAATAAAGCATGCCCGAAGGATGATTTTCCACTACCAAATATAGACATCATCATGGACTTGACAGCAGGGCATGCCATATTATCAATCATGGACGGTTTCTATGGGTACAATCAAATAAAAATAGCTCCAAAAGATCAGGAAAAGATGGCTTTTACATGTCCATGGGGAACCTTCTGCTGGAACGTCATGCCATTTGGTCTAAAGAACGCAGGAGCCACTTATCAAAGAGCAATGACGACAATCTTCCATGATATGATGCACACATTCATGGAGGATTATGTGGACGACATGTTGAAAAAATATAGTACAAGGGAAGGACATCAAAATATCCTAGACAAAATCTTCACACGGATGGAGAAATTCAATGTCAGGTTAAACCCCAAGAAGTGTGTCTTCGAGGTCACATCAGCAAAACTATTAGGGTACATTGTCTCAGAAAAAGGAATTGAAGTGGATCCAATGAAAGTCAAAGCAATTATGGAGATGCCACCTCCTAAGAATATCAGTCAACTTAGATCACTACAGGGAAGGCTCCAATCAATCAGAAGATTTTTCTCCCAGCTAACGGACAAAAGTCATCCTTTTAATCATCTATTGCATAAGAATATAGTTTTCAAGTGGGATGAGGGGTGTGAAACAATGTTCAATAAAATCACATATGATGCTTGTTTCCAGGTTTTCACCATATGTTTTGATTACACTCTTTGTTTTTTTATTGTTTTTTGCTCATTTTCCACTTTTTTTTCTTTTTTTTTTGTATTTTTGCGTTGCCAAGATGCCTATTTGCCAGGTTTTCATCAAGGAAACCATTTTAAGAAGTTTGAACCGTGCACTAGGAGATTCAAGCATAGAACTTTCTAAGATGGATACTGCTAATAGGTTCATCAAACAAATCCCCTTCTGATGTTGATAGTTGATATGCTCCTGATCCATACACTGATATGATGACAAAAGGACCAAGCCAGTTAGGCTCAAATTTCCCTTTCTTCTCCCTGTCTTGCTGATTCCTAGGGTTTTCCTTTAGTACCAAGTCACCAACCTGAAAGACCCTCGATTTTACCCTGTGGTTGTAACTTCTTAATTGAAGACAAATAAAATTGAATCAATTTAAGGCAATAATCTACTGAAAGCGTCATATTGTTCTCTATCTCCAAAGATTTATTAAATCACTGTGGCTCTCAGATCGTGAGTGCACTATGATTGTTAAAATGACAATTCAAAGAACGAGATGGATGTTAATGTAATGATATGAAGCTAGATATGATAATACTAGATGATAAAGAAACTAAATTAGCATGAATTGACATGGAAACAGATAAATACAGCTACAGGAGGCAGCCATGGTATGAAAGTTTGAATGCTTGAAGCCGGATGCTTGGAATCCTGCAGAGTAAGAGTGCATAAGTTAGATTATCTGGATCCTTTTCTTGGTTCAATGAGCCTTTATTTATAGATTTCCTGGTTGTAGAAATGCACAGGGATGGCATTGAGAGGCTTGGATTCAATCTGGAGGATTGAATGGTGAAATATGGAGGAGATTGAGAGAAAAATGGTGATTGTCTCTACCCATGAAAACACCAGGCAAGAGAAGAGGAAAGATTGATGGAGAGGATTAAGAGAAGAATTTGGAATTCGTCTCTAATTCGTCTCCAAAACTTCCTGTGAAGTTTCAAAGCATTAAATGTGACATATTTTACACATAGGATATCTAATTCATTTTTGAGGAGATATAGATGGAATATTCTTTATGCCTTAATTCAAATATTTTTGATTTATTTAAATTAGCAAAAGAGGGATAAATAATTTAATAAAACAAACTATAGAAGTTGTTTATTAAATTAAACAGAAGAATCATATGGCAATTAATCAATAAAGTGTTTTGATCTTTATTTAATTAATTTAAGATTGATGTGATAGAATAAAATAGGGATATGATAATTAAATCAAACAAAGTATTTATTTATTTTTATTTAATTAAGATGAATTTAAATGTGAACTATATAAATAAATATTTCTATTTATTCAAACAGTAGAGGAAACTAGGATAATTAATCAAATAATTTGTATTTAATTAATCAGATGCTCCAGACCAATTTTACGTGTATACAACAGGAACTCTATATAAATGTGTATATATATATATGTATATATATATATATATTTTAATATATATATATATATATAAATATATCAAAATAATTGCTCCAGAAGAGCAATTTTTACAAAAAACCTACACGAGGATATTTACAAATTTACCAGAGGTTTTTAATTTCCGAAGCCAAATAAATCCAATTGGAAGAAAAAGCAATAATCTTCTATAGGAAAATATTTTTCCAATACAATAAGAGGTTTTCTACAAATTTTGATAGGAAGATTGAAATCAATTCCTACAGAGGTTTTCCAATTTCCTATATAATCATTATGTGAGATCTATTGTTTTAAATCAATTCATCTTTTCAAAATAATGTAAGAATTTAATTTGAGGCTCTAAAGATTTCACGATAATCTTTCCAATTTTAAAACATATTGAAGCTTTAAAACAAAAAATATTTTCTTCATTGTACAGGCAATCTTTTCTGATTTGAATTTAAATAAAAACAATAAAAAACCTGTTTCAAATGATTGAAGATTTGAAGTTTGAAGTAAAGCCTTGCCTTCAGATTCCAAAATTATCAAAGCCTCTTCCAAAATAAACCTCTTTTCCATAAATTTGAAAATAAAACTAGAGCCAATATCCCAAGAACTTCTTCCAATTTTCAACAACAACCAAAATACCCTTTTCATTCTCGTGAAATAGCCTATTTTCTTGTTTCAATTAATGCGATTTTTCTCTCTGTGAATTATTTCCCAACACCAGTTTTCAATTTTCTAACTCATGTCACAATCCCAAAATATCTTTCCAAATCAAATCCCAAGATATTTCCTCTTTGATATTTAATAAGATATTTGTGTATTTAATAATTTAAAATCAAATATTAATCTTAATTATCCATTCATTTAAATTCACAACTTATATAATTAATTTAAATAATTAATTAAATAAATTTTTTATAATCTAACTATTTTAATATCAAATTTAATCTAATTAATTTTAATCACTTTATAAAACAAATTAAATCTAATTAGTTAAATCAAATTTAAAGCTTCTAACAACATTACTCATGATTAAATAAATAATCAATTTAAAACATTATAAACATTATAAACATTAATTAACATTAATTTCCCATAGAGCATACCTTGCAAAATAATTAAACGACAAGGAAAACGGGGACAACCAGACAACAAAGCAAGACCAAAACAAGGACTAACGACACACTATGACTAGTGTTGTAGTTTGACAAGGAAATCCTATTACTACCTCCCAATCAACTATTATGTTGGGCAATGGACACGCTCAAACCTGTGAATCCAGGTGGATTCGATGTCCTGTACCTGCAATCTTGCAATCAAAACATATGTCATGCATGTATATATAGATCATGAACAATCACACCATGAAGAGAAAATCATGGAATCGCAGGATGCTCACAAGCAAGTGATGCAATCTTGTCCCCTTCACTAATACAGTGTCACATCAAAACTGACAAAACTAAAACATCAAATAACTACAAATGAGCATATTTCTTTATTGATTATAAATGAAATTATATTAAGCTAGATTATTTTGAGCAATGTATTGTTGTTTTTCTTGCAATGAAAATTAGATTAAGAAAATCCTTAAGATAGCTTTAATTACTTGCCTGAATTGCTTATTTAATAATGATGTCTTTTGTCCAAGTAAGCTGGGAAAATCTGTTAGTTGTGAATGTGTAAGCCTTCCGAATGTTGTATTATTATTGGGGGTTATTGTGATATTTTGTTAAGCCCTTTGTTTTCTTGGGTATTGCACTTGGTTGTGATTCATTTTAAACACCTGGTTATTACGAACGAGATGTGTTGCCTTTTCGCATTATGGTTGGGATTTAATATCCATTTTTGTGCACTTTGTCTACCCTTGGTTGTGGATTAGATCCTTGTGTTGTCAATAGGGGAGTGGATCTCAATGGGGGTCGATGCACAAAGTGGTGCCAGGATAACTCATGTGAGAGTTTGATAATTTAGTGGAAATTAAATAAAAGTATTAGGGGAAAGGGTAGTCTTAAACACGTAAGTTGTTAATTGTTCCTCACTCATTGGCTGAAGTGCTTGTTTAGACTTGAGATGGGACAAGAAGGCCTCGAATGGAAAGATCATTATCTTGTCCCTTTGAAAGATATTTGATTCCGCATCGGTTTGCATGAGGGGTCGGGGGTCATAAGAGGCTACTAGGATAACCCAAGATGGGGGTTGGGGCCTAGGAAGATCTGCCAGGATAACCCATGCAACTTTTTGATGACACTCCTCCTATAAGAATAGTTTGTATTGTTCAGTTGATGTACTTGATTCTATTACTCTGGAAGAAATGTAACCTTCTTGTTATGTATTGTACTTGTATAGTTTAGTCTTGTTGTTTCCTGTGTCTTGAGGTTGTTAGTTATACCTAGGAATCCCTTTTACTATCTCCTAGCATGGGGGGTGGGCCTTCAGGTACCACTTGGTTGGGTGGAATTTGCACCTTACACTGTTGGGTTTTCACTTCATGTTCGTGATGGCAGGATCTTCCAAATTAGAGAGCTCACATGTTTCAGTTTCTTTGTAGCATCTCTCGTGTTCTATTGGATCAATTGGATGTTTATGTATATGTACTACTCCTCATTTGTATTCAAGGAGAGTCCTGTTATCATTGTAATTGTAATATTATTTGTATGATCTACCTCATTTTGGAAATGAGCCTTATAACTGCTATATTGAATGATTATGATTTATGGATGGTTTTATTATGTACTTTGTATCATATGAAATGAGTAAAATGTTATTGGATCTATGTTCTTTATTTTATGAGTACAATTTATATGTTATGGATTAGTTTACTTTTGTATGTTATGGAATTCAAATGTAAGCATTGTCGCGTACCCTAGAGGATGTATGTGTTAAGTGTAGTTCACTTTACTTATTTTTAATTGTCCTTTAAAAAAAAAATTGTTACACTTTCATTGTAATTGCGTTGTCCTCTAGGGTTACGTGGTGAGGCGTTACATTTTGTGCTTTTGGGATGAAGTACTTTATCTCTATTTGGTTTGTAGTGGATGTATGTGGCATGAAAATATGAAAGAAGTGATGTATGTTCATGGAACATCTCTTGTGGTTCACACATCATTGGTTGATCTCTTGGGTGCCACATATTGTGTTGAATTGCTTTTGGGGAAATTTGTGGATATCTGGCTGACATGGATTATTATCTTGCTTGTGTCATGTTCTTGGGGGTTTTCATCAGCATATGAAGTTGCATCAAGATGCATTTGGGTCTTGACCTATCTTGTTGAAAATCGCATTGAGTAAATTCAATTGCAAGTTTGTTTTTGGGTTGGTCGGTATTGTGTTGCATGTTTCATCTACATGTTTCCTTGTTGTTGACTTGGATTGATGTGTGTTGGCATGTGAGTTTTTTTTTATCACATCAAAATATGTAATAAGAATGGTTTTGGTCCTCTCATCTTTTAGATAGGACCGCATTATGTTTTTGTGGTCGACTTGTTGAAATCATTGTTTGTATTCTTTTTAGCTGACCTAATTGATGTTTTGAGATCTTGCAAAGGATATAAATGCAAGAACATTTTAGTTTCAAGGTGTGAGAGTGTGTGGAGATGTGTGAAGATGAATTGAATTAGTGAGTTGTGAAAAGAAAAGGGAAATGACATTTAACACCTTACTTAGTAGAGTGTATTATTGACAAATGTTGCAATTCCTAAATCTTCATGTATCTTTCTTTGAGATAGTGAATCTAATTAGGTCCTTGTAATTTGTATCTTTCCTTGAGGTTTTGCACCTCAATACTACAAGTCCTTTGTATCTTGCTCTAAGGTTGTGCACCTTAGCCTATAAGTCCATAGGTAGTGAGCCTTAAACAACTATAATTTTTGTAAGCAGTGAGCTTCACATATTGAGTTAACTCTCACCTTGGTTGTTTCCTTCTTGGGGTTTCCATGTAAATCTGGTGTTATCTTGTGCATGTTTTTTCATTTTCTTATCTTTTTTTATTTATTTATTTGATTAAGTGCTACTTATTTGGTTATGGGTTGTTGATCTTGTCAATAACTTGAATTTATACATTGTTGAAGGGTTTATGTTTTGATAGATATTGATTCAACCCCCTCTTAGTATCTGAGTGTGTTCAACAAGAACATGATAAATTATATTTTCATGAGGGTGTGTTAAAATACATGAATCTTTCCAATTAATATGAGAAGAAAGTGTAAGAACATATTTAAAGTATGAATTTCTGAAGATATGTTAAAATAATTTTGAATCCTTCCAAGTAATATGAGGAGGAATATAAATACTTTCTTTGATTGAATAATTTTCCTTGAGATGAACAAGAAAAGTTAGAGAGAGACATATTATTACAAAATACACATATATAAATTGTAAGGTTGTAAATAATATTAATATGTTTGTGTTAATGTTGAACATCAATCCATGCACAAGATATTAAAGTATGGGAAGAAATCCTTCATCTTTTAAGGAACTGAGATTTTATATAATCAAAATATCTTCTTGCATCATCCAAGCTACAATTTTGGTGAGGATTAATTTAAAAATATATATATTTCCTACATATTATATTTTCATTTTTAGGGTCCTTATGAGGATAATTTTCCCTAAGAATTTGTTTTGGTTATTTCATGGTTTTATTTATAATTCTTATAATTAATTTAATGTATTCATCAATATAATATTTCCAATGTATACTCAAATTTATAATTTAAAGCCACAAGATAGAAGTTATTATCCTAACAAGTGGGAATATGAAAAAAATCCAATAAATATTTTTAGTTTTGTGATAAGTATTTCCTCAGTTGTTCATTTCAACTTCTAAGATGTACCATGGATCACTACCAATTATGTTGACCCTTCTCTTCTCACCAAGAACTCTAATTTACCTTTTTTTAGTATTTTTTTCTATTTTATCCTTGTAAAACTATACAATATCTAAACTAAAAGAATGAAGGTATTTTACAGGGAATACATACTTAGATTTCCTATTTCTTAAACTCTTGATTGAAATAAAAAATTATTTTATTCAAAAAATTGAGTAATTTTTATTTATTCTCTACTCATTTTTATTCAATTATTGATTACAATATGTTAAGTTCATTAAATAATGTATTTTATCTTTAATTACCAATTTAATCTAGATAATTGTGGGACTAAATCCTTCAACAAGTTTTGATTCATAAAGGAACTAAATATTGCACAATGTTAGTGCACTCTAAAGAATATCAAGAGAATAATTTTCTAACTCAAATTTTAAAATCATTACTACTACTCTACAAATTAAAAGACATCCTTTGTGTTAGTGATTATTTTTATTGTGATGGTAGAAGTCACATTATGTTTAGGGTGTTCTTATTTATTGAACTAGTGACTATTCTTGCACTAGTGATGACTTTGTAGATTATGAAGTGACATATTTTCTAGATTTCTAAATAAAACATAAGAGAAAATTATAGCATTATCCCTTTATTTCATAACAATTTATGTAAGTAGGGCTATGAAGGGGCATTGTTAGCATCATAATGAACGAAAAATGGTTTGTCTAAAGTATAGGATGAATATATGAGTGAATAGATGTGTGAATAGTAACAAGATAGAATTGAGAGAATAATGCATAATTATTTGTTATATTCCTAATTGAGCTCGTTTTAATATGTAGCATAATGAAGAGGTTACAAATATTTGAGAGTGATCCTCCATTAATCTCTTGTAAATTTCCCATTTAACTTGGATAGGAGAGGTTGTGATAGTTGAAAATACAATGATATGGGATAATGAATATGATTATAGTTTAGGGTTTAACATTTATATTTTAGGTTTAGGGTTTAGATTTTAGGGTTATTAAATTGTTATAGAAAAATGGCGACTAATTAGAATATATATTTTTTAATAATCTAACATAAAAATTAAAGGAAAAAAGGTGAAAACCATGATAAAACTTGAGCCTCTAAGTGGTAAACCTTTAAAAGGCTATATAATCTATCACCACTTTTATTTGCATAGTCCAAATACCTCCATTTTAAGATACATCCATTACCATTATTATTGCTTTTGTTATCATGGGTCGTACTCAATATGTTAAAAAAAGTTAAAAAAATTGTTTGATGTTTTGTTATTAAAAAAATTCAAACACTTTCACTCAAAGGTAATCTTTAAATGAGGGTTTTTTTTGTATTCCAAAAAAGGAATAAATAAATACCTTCATTTTAATATTATTTTTGAATGAAGATCCTAACTTTGAATCAAGGTAAATGTGACATCACCTTCAATCAAAGGAACCCTCATTTAAAGGTTTTTATTTTTGATACGGAAAAATAGGTTTTGAAGGGACCCTGAAACTCTTTAAAAGGAAAAACACTGCTAAAAGGATTAAACCTTAAGAACCCGCAACACAAAGAAACCAAAAATCTAACAACAAAAAATAATCAGGAAACTCGTTAGCAAGCCAGAAGCAAAACATCAACAAAAAAGTAGCCCAAGAAAAAAAACACAACAAAGCTACAACATTTTTTCTAGATCATTGGCTGAGGCCAAATTATCCTCAATGGCCCCCTCATGCATTTCCATCACATCCTTGAGTTTCTCAAACAAGATAGCAGCCCATTTCTTAGTTTTACTCCTTCTCCTCAAACATGGACCAACATCGCCAACCTTCTGCATAGCAGGAGCTAACTCGTAATTCTTTTCCATCAGGTTCTTGGGAAAAACCTCCTCGATTGCCATCTCAATATCACCCAACTCCAAGAGATTACCAGTCTATTTCAAGGCAATCTCATTCAAAGAAGAGAGGCCAATAGTAGTCGACTTCAGAGAATTATTGTTGATATTAACCACAGTCTTTAGATCCTTAGACAACTTAGAAATTCTATCCTCAATGTTAAAAAATATCTCTTCATAAGTCTTTTGAACCACCACCTCCAAAGAAGTAATCCTCTCCTCATGAGAATTACTAAGACAATTAGAATTCACAACCAGTTTATCAAGCATAACATTCATTGTTTTAACCTTACCTTCAATCGCTCATTCCTTCTGATTTCTATGCATTAAAGCCACACACACATCCTACCAAATTTTGATTTGCACATTGAGCTTCTTAACCTCGAAGAAGAGCCATTTAACAAGAGATAGCAGGTTACGAGTACCATCCTCAGCCATCCTACGAAGCATACACATATTAACCTCATCCTAATTATTAGGAGGCAACAATTGAGAAACCAAATTATCAACAGGGACCTCCTGATCCTCCTCATTATCCTTCATGTCATCCTCCATAGGGGAGTCCTCCGCCTTAATAACATCAACCTTAACATGACTCTTATTTGGTAAGTTCACTAGGTCAGCCAAAATTTCCAGCTACTTCGCCTTCACATCACTCCCTTTAACCTGCTCAGAATCAAGAGGAGAGACATGGGTATCCTGAACAGGGTCGACCTCCTTGGAACAATTCAAACCCTCAGACCCCTGCACAATACCCTCCATCTACTGCATAGACCCAAAGATGCCTTTACCAACATCCAAACCATCCTTCTGAATGGGGGACTCCAAAATCACCCATTGTGCTTGTATCCAGAGTACAATTGATATCAGAAGCAGGAGCTTCCTCCACAACATTCAACACCTCCACCTTCTTCTTACCTAACTTCTTCTCTTTTTTGAGACTCTTTTTCTTTCCCTTACACACTTCTTCTGAAATGTCACACCAAAATCTTTCACCTCAATGTCTATTTCATAACCCTTCGAACACAATTCAAAAGCCTTTGAACCCTCTAAAAAGTCGCTAATTTCCTCCAACAACTCCTCAAAGTCTGAATCATCCTCATCAAAATTTCCTTCCCACTCCTCCATTGAATCCCAAGTCTCATAACCAGAATTTTTACCAACCTTCTTATAGGCCTGAGGCTTAGGAGAAACCAGTATTAAATTCAGCTTAATGTTTTCAACCATTAAATTCATAAGATCTTCATGGAGAATGGCTTTCCTAGGGTTCCTGTGATGATCCTCAATACTATGCTCCATAGATGACATAAGATATTTGGGGAATGAAACCAGAGAATTATACCAAAATTATTTAACAACATAAAACAATAGGTATAAATCACTGAAGACCTACCCTCCAATGTGAAGAAATGCATGATAGCTAGAATATCCCTCCATAACGACTTGAGAGATTTACAGGAATACCTACCACTACCAATCGATCTGAGCTTCTTCTTTTCATCATGTTTAAAGAAATAATCAAGGGCTTTCTTAGCCGCACCTCTATCTCTATAGAATTTCCTTCCAGAGATAGGAAGACCAATGAACTCCACAAAAAAATCCTCATTGATGTTAAATTCCACACCTCTAAAAAAATAGAATCCTAACATTCCACTCCTTTACAAAGACCTTTGTCGCCTCAGGATTTAGCCCTTGGAGCTTAAGAAAATAAGAGCTAACCCCACCCTTTTCTAGGTGCTCCCACATAATTTCATTAGTCTGAAACTCCTCACAGGATCTCAACTCCACTCTACAATGAGAATCACCCATAGTGGCATGCAACAAACAATACTCCCCTAGCACCTTAACCTTATACACATAAAGGATTAAACAAGAAAACCACATACGAATGCAATAGAGACTCCCAAAGTGTGTAAGCCTACCATAAAAAGTACCATCACACCTACGCTTCTAGGCCATAATAACATAGATTACAAGGAGGCAATTATGAGAAGAGTAGGTCCAAAACACGACATGAAATAACCAACTCATAATAAAATAAATGAGCCATCCCCCCAACTTCAAATGCTTAATGACAAGAAATCTGGTTATTATTAGAGATAATATTAAGATTAAGAGGCAAGGTTTCAAAGTCATCCCAATTATGATGAGAAACCACACCCACATTAGCCACCCCATCAACCAACGAATTGGCTTCCCTAAAAACATGTGAAATTTTAATCTCATCGAATGAATTAATGATAAACAATGAGTCCTTAATAAGATGGGAAATCGACCAAGAAGGGGAACTAGTTAACAAAAGATGCTTTATAATATTAAGGGAGTTCCCTTCAAGCCAAATTTTGGAGACCCCAAAATGTTTTTCCAAATCAAGGCCATGATAGGCTACTGCAATTCAAAGGTTTCTATTTATTTGACAATACATTTTAATTTTTTTGCTCCATCCCACAAATGAGATACACTAAGATGGGATTACTCATGATTTGAGAACATGTGAGATTATTTTCCAACTTTCATTGCATATTCATGCCCTTTCTAATATGTCTTTCCCCACCACAACTAGTTTGTATTTAATGCGTCGAATAGTATGTGAGATAATATAATTTATATGGAACTTGGAAAATAATCTTAGATGTTCCTAAATTCCACAATCACATATGTTCTGAGATAGTGTGTAAGATGATCTAATTTACATTGTTTATTGATAAATATTTAAAGAGACCTTTTATCATGCCATATAAAAATAAATATTTTTCATTATCCAGATGATGATATTTTACATATCATATTTATCTAGATGAATCTTTTTGAACATTTTTATATAGATCTAGATACATTACTTTCATTAATTTATTTGTGGAGTCACTTTTTTATCCACATAGTCAGTTTTTATCATTTTTAATAAGAAAAATTTCTCAACTTATTTCTATTTTCTTTCTTGAGATAGTTTAGTAATAAATTTTCTCATTTCAAATTCCTAAAAATACTATTCATTATACTTTTTTCCTATGAGTTATCAAGAGGGAACACTCATGGTGATAGAGAGAATTTATACAATCTGATGGAACTTCAGTTTTTTGTTCTATAAGTTCCATTTTTGTCTTGCCTATGTTTATGGTTCTACATGATGTTTGAGAAAAGCCTATGGTTGGGGTTTTACATTTGTTCTCATTTATTTATGCAAAACCCTAGTGTCTTATCTTATACCATGGCTGGGATCTATTTGGTTGTTATGTTTGAAAGAGGGTTTTAAGAACAAATTATGCCCCATTGATTCGTCTAGGTTTGGCCCCCTTTTCTTGGTGACGCAGAATGTGGTGGGCCATTTTTCCATGGTAGATGGTTGTGTCAGATTGATTTCAAGGTAGTCGTTCGATCAATGGATGGAGGATATGCGTGAATGGATGGAAGATATGTGTGAATGGATGAATAAAGGATGGAAGACCAAGTAGAGTGATAGTAGACGGAGGAGCATAAACTGACTACACGTGGTGCTTGTTTGCCAAGTTTTCACCATGGTACTTATCCAAAGCACCACTAAAGTGTTTTTCACTTTTGGATGAATTATTTCTCTTTACTATTTTTTTTTTAAATCTTGTCACCGAGATGCCTATTTGCTAGGTTGTCATCAAGGTGACTATTTTTTTTGAATTTTTTGTTATTTTTGACCTTTTCCTGGGATACTCTAAGAATTAGGTGTAGTAATTTTGAAGGTGCATGTTGTTGATGGGTTCAAATAATGGTTAACCTTCAAGAGTAGAGATCTTATAAGAACCAAATCCATATGTTGTTGTGATGATATAAGGGCCCAACCAATTGGGCTCAAACTTTCTAGGCTTAACTCAATCTGTCTGATTCTTCTGATTCTCTTTCAAGACTAAGTCACCAATGTCAAAGCTTCTGGGTCAGACCTTATTATTGAAGCTGCATTGAAGATGGTTATGATATGATTGCAAATGTGTCAAGGAATTATGTCTCTTTTCATCTAATAAATCTAGCTCATTTTGACGGGATACATGGTATTCTTCTTGATCAATCAATCTTTGCATAGATACCCTCAAGGATGGTAACTCAACCTTAATAGGAAGTATGGCCTTAGATCCAAAGACAAGGGAATATGCAGTGGCTTTTATAAGAGTAAAGACACTGGTACGGTAGGCCCATAAAGCGGGATTGAGTTGGAGATGCCAATCACGACCAATGTCATCAACATGCTTTTTTAAGATTTTAAGGATAGTGTTATTAGATGCCTCAGCTTGACCATTACTCTGGGGGTAATATGGGGTGATAAAATAGCGTTGGATATGAAAATCCTCACAAAGTTAATGGACATCCTAATTATTGAAAGGGTGGCCATTGTTTATAATGATAGATTGTGGGATACCATAGTGGCATATTGTTGAAATGCACAAGACAGCTGAGAGGGGGGGTGAATCAGTTGTATCAAATCCTTTACTTATAAACTTAATCTTTTCACCTTAACTTCAGTCTATTATTAAGTGTAAATATGAAATGCAAATAACAAAAAGCAAACACTAGAGACACTAGATTTACTTGGAAAACCCAATGAGGGAAAAACCATGGTGAGGATTAACTCATAATATAGTAGTAATGCAATACTAGATACAAAGGCTCACTTCTAGAGGGCTCACTGCCAAGATACAAAGGCTCACTACCTAGATTAAGGGCTCACTACCTTGAGAAGGACTCGCTATCTAGAAAGGAGGATCACTGCCTCTAGAAAATAAACAAAGGAGATAAGTGAAGATCCACCACTAGGATTCCACACATTCGCAACTTGATCAGAAGATTGTAGATACCATCAACTCAATGCTTTCAATAATCTAACACCTTAAAGTATTGTTGGCTCATTTCACGCTTCCACTCTCTTCTTTTAACACTTGTTTGCACACTTCACTCACTTTCTTGATTTGTGGATGATAGATGGATGAATATGAAATTTTCCACAACTTGATTTTCTTTTATAGCATCTTCAACCTTAGAAACATTCACCAAGGTCATCTATAAAATTTCAAATTACAAATTCAAACTAGGTCGGCTACTCAAAATTCCCGTGGTGGATAATAATGAGAGAGGAACAATTACATATTTAATTTAGGACCCAAACAAAATCTTGGATCACACACACACTTTCTCAAATTGATGCAAAATCCTAATGTAACGGGTAAATACCAAGTCATCCAAACCTAATGAAAACACCAATGATCTTTGAAGTACACATGCCCTCAGCAAGATAATCATGCAAGATCACTCAACATGCTTCACCAGTAATTTTACCATCTTTGAGAACACTTCAAGTACATTGTTAGCAATTGCAACAAACTTCATTCGCAGAGAATACTTCATCAGTCTAACCGGATCTAGCAAACGCATAAGAGCTCTGGAGCAACTCTTTCAAAATGCCAAACCATAAGAAAATTTGTCAGAACAAAGAATCCATCAAAAAGAGTCATCTCCCAGATCTGCAAGATCTGAAACAAAATATCATAGGACTGCAAAGCCAAAACATTTCTCCCAGTCCATAAACAAATAGTTCTGGTAAACTAGTTCACACACCGGTGAACATATCTTCTACTCTTCATCAAATCAAAAGCTAAAACTCAGTATATACAATCCACTGAAGCTGGTGAATATACTTATAGATCCACATAGGCATAGGATCAACATAGCGAAAATGCGGAGCACAATTCCGGAGCACATTTAGAACACACTTCAATACTACTTTCATTATTTCTCAAATTTTTTGAAAAGCACTTGCCAAAAACACAACTTACTCAACCTGAACTGTGTTAAAATCAATGACAACACTACCAAACAAATCCATACTTATAACAATCTCCCCCTTTGTCATTGATGGCAACACATGATGTGAAAACCATCAAAGATAGCATACATGATTTTTAGAAGTGAGAACCTACCAAGCATAAAGTTTTCACATGATTCTTTCTCCCCCTTTGACATCAATGGCAAAGAAAATTCTTTTCATATAAATTTATGTTCACTCCCCCTAAGGAGTACACCCGCATCACATACTGAAACAATGCATTTCTCTACTACCCTAAGGAGTAGACCTCAATCATCAGTCCAAAACAAAAGAGTTTGTGAATCCACTGGACTGATACACCTTCATGTGCACTTAGTTCAAAGAAGGAGGGTAAATAACCCCTAACTTCCCTGTGAGATACTCAAAATTATCCTTCGGAAGGGCCTTACTAAATATGTCTACAACTTTTTCCTTGGTAGGTACATATTCAAGTCTAGCTTCATTCTTCAATACTTTCTCTCTCAAGAAGTGATACTTGATAGATATGTGCTTTGTTCTAGAATGCATCATTGGATTCTTCGAAATGCTTGTAGCACTTGTATTTTCACAAAATATAGAAGTAGGTTCATCATTTACCACACCTATGTTGGTCAAATTCATCCAAAGTACCTATGTACAACAAGATGTTGCTGCAATATACTCTGCTTCTACAATGGATAGAGAAACTAAATCTTATTTCTTGCTCAACCATGAAACTAATTTTCCTCCAAAAAAAAATGTACCACCACTTGTACTCTTTTGGTCATCTACACAACCATCCCAATCTGCATCAGTGTAGGCATTCAAATTGAAATCATTATCCTTCAGATACCATAGCCCATAGTTTGGAGTTCCTTTAAGATATCTAAATATCCTCTTCACAGCTATAACATGTGGTTCCTCAGGTTTTGCTTGAAATTTTGTAACTAAACATACTACATGCATGATATCATGTCTAGTAGTAGTAAGATACAATAGTCTACCAATCATGGATTGCTACATTCTCTGATCAACTTTAGCAGATTCATCATCCTTACTCAGCTTACATCCAATTACCATAGGGGTACAAACCAGTTTGGATTCATCCATTCCAAACTTCTTTAACAATTCCTTAACATACTTAGATTGTGAAATGAATATCCCTTTATTAGTTTGATTTACTTCAAGTCCAAGGAATAAATTCAATTCACCAATCATAAACATGTCTAGTTTTTCTGACAGTTGAAAACCTTCTAGCTGCTCCATATACACTTCTTCTTCTAGTTCTCCATTCAAAAAAGAAGACTTGACATCCATATGATATACTTTGATGTCTTTGTGAGCTGAAAATTCCAAGAACATCTGAATGGCCTCCATTCTTGCTACAGGTGCAAAAGTTTCTTCAAAATCTATTCCCTCAATCTGTGAATATCCTTTACATAATCTTTCTTTATTTCTTACCACTTCACCATCTTCATTCATTGTGTTTCTGAATACCCATTTTGAAACAATTATATTATTGTTTGCAAGTCTAGGGACTAGTTCCCATGTCTCATTCTTCTCTATATGTTGTAGTTCCTCTTTCATTGCTCTAATCCAACTTTCAGTATTACATGCTTCATTCACAGTCTTAGCTTCTATCTTAGAAAGTAAACAAAAGTTTACCTCAACCACTTTTCTTCTTCTCTTCACTCCTTCACTTTTGTCTCCAATTATCTGTTCTTCCGGATGGTTTCTCTGAACATATTTAGGATTATTAGGTGTAGGTTTCAAAATCTCTTCTATTTCATCACTTTGTTCTATTTCTTCCTTTTCTTCTTCTTGTATTTGCACATGAATAGGATCATTAGGTTCAACTTCATTTATTTCCATTGGTCTATACATTGCTTCATCAACCTTTACATTACCACTTTCAATTATTTTCCTTGGTCTCTTATTAAAACATCTATAAGCCTTGTTATTTGACTATCCATGGAAAATTCCTTCATCACATCTAGCATCAAACTTTCCAGGATTGTCTTTATCTCTTCTAATGTAACATCTACTTCCAAATACCTTAAAGTATTTTATAGTAGGATTCTTACCAATCCATAACTCATAAGGGGTTTTAGTGTTGTTACCTTTGATTTGAACTCTGTTAAGAATGTAAACAATAGTGTGGATTGCATCTCTCTAATACACATCAAGAACATTTGCTTCTTTCATCATAGTTATGGCAACTTCTTGAATTTTTTGGTTCTTTCTTTCCACAAATCCATTCTGCTGAGGGGTTCTAGGAGCAGAATAATGCCTTTTTATGCCATGTTCTTCATAAAATGCATTGAACTTTCCAGAAGTAAATTCTCCTCCTCTATCAAACCTTAAGCATTTGATTTTCAGATTTACCTCATTTTCTACTCTTGCCTTAAATACTTTGAATCTATCAAGAGCACAAGCCTTTTCTCTAAGAAATGTAACCCATGTCAGCCTAGAGTAATCATCAATTAAGAGCATAAAGTACCTGTCACCATTTAGGAATCTCATTCTTGTAGGACCACAGAGGTTTGTATGGACTAATTCTATCATTCTAGTAGATGATTGATCCTTTCTTTTAAAATTGTTCCTTGTTTGTTTTCCCCTCTAGCACCTTCTGCAGATTGAATTTGAAGGCTTTATGATTCTAGGAATATCTCTGACAACTTCCCTAGAACTAATCTTGATCAGATTCACATGTCCCATCCTCCGGTACCAGAGCCAACTCTCATTAATCTGAGAAATAAAATACTGACCATCTCCACCTTTAAGTTGATAGATGTTTCAATGAGTTCTTCTTCCAGCTACTACCACAATTCTGAATTCTTTCTTGATCTCACACATGTTATCCTAAAACACAGCTTAAAAAATTTGTTTCACATTTGTCCAACACTTTAGAGATTATGCCTTAAACCCTTTACATAGTAAAAATCATCAATATTGTGTTTTCCATCAAAACTAATTGTTCCTTTACCAACAATCTTAGCACTAGATTCATCTCCAAACATGACTATACCTCCATCATACTTCTCAAGTTTAGTAAAATTACTCTTATCTCCAGTCATATGATTTGAACATTCGTTGTCAATTACCCAAAAGTCTTCATTCTGTCTGGCATGAAAAGTAGTTACCAAAGTACCTTTTGTTTCATCCTTCTTGTTCTCCAAACCAGATTCCTTTGCACATTTCTTTTCTAGGGCTAGAAACAAACATTCATATTTATCTTCCTCAAAGTTAGATTCATCATCAGAGATTCTTGCATCTTCTTTGACATAGTACAATTTCTTGAACTTCCTATCCGTCTTATCTTTGTAATTATTGTTATTGTCCTTGTTCTTCTTTTGTGTAGCTCTATTAGGACATCTTGATGCATAATGACCAATATTTTCATAGTTGAAAAACTTAAAAGGCAACTTACCTTTGTATTTACTAGTACCTTTCTTTAATATCCTTGTGAAATTTTCTTCCAAATCTTTTGTATCATCATCATCTGGATCATCCTCTATCTTCATTTCTTTAAACGTTGTTTCAATATTCTCCTTATCTCTTGCAAACTTTCTCATCTCGAATGCAGTCAGGATACCAAATAGATGCTCCTTAGTAAATCTCTTCAAATCATATTGTTCTTCAAGAGAGGATACTTTGTCATTGTAATTTTCTAGTAAGGTTATCAAGATCTTCTCAATTATATCTTCATTTGACATGATGCCACCTTGATTCTTGATTTATGTTGATATAAGTTCAACTCTCTGATAATAGCTTGCAATGTCTTCTCCCTCTTTCATTCTCAAGTTCTCAAATTTTAGCTTAGCATTTAGTTTCCTTGACAACTTTACTCTATCATTCCCTTCATAAATGTCTTTAAACTTTGTCCATACTTCATAAGTAGTAGATAGAGAAATAACTTTTGTTCTTTCAGTTTTAGATAAAGCACTGAAAATAGCATACCTTGCTCTTTCATTCTCTTCAAAGGTTGCAACCTCATCAGCAGAGGAAGGTTTAGCTACTGGTAACACATATTTTTTCTCCACAACTTTCCAAGTATTGAGATTTAGTGAAATTAGATAACTTCTCATCTACTCTTTCCAGTCACTATAATTAGCTCCATCAAAAATAGGAATCTGCAACTTGTGTTCCATCTGATCTACCTTAAGCGGTTAAGATTTTCACCAAGGAACTAGAGCTTTGATATCAATTGTTGAAATGCATAGGACAATTGAGAGGGGGGGGTGACTCAGTACCCAAATTAAGGGCTCACTGCCTTGAGAAGTGTTGATGGTGAAAATGGCACAAACAACGTTTAAACATAATATGTCTACTCTATTTCTCCTGAAAAAGAAAGATAACATATAGTAGCCTAACTCCCAAGGTCCTTGTAGTTGGTTCTCAACTGTCTGGTGTCACTCAATCGGTCCATGAAACTGTAATATTCAAGGGGCATGTGCTGGTAACAAGGAATACAAGCAATGACTTATTCATCAAGCTATTCTTAATAAAGAAAGGGGATTTTTAAATAAAAGAAAAAGATAGATCAGAGGGTAAATCAGTAAATATGAACAAAACTTATCCAACATCTAGACATATATCTTCAACAATGAATGTTTTCCAACAGATCAAGAAAACCATAGCATGATACAATTTACAGAATAATCCATACTATTGCATGCATCTAAGGTGCTTATTTTAACATCACAATTTGCATATCACAACTATCTCAAAGATTCCAAGAGAACACACTTTCATTCATTGCTAAGATCATAGATCAACATACTTCAATAAATTCAATTCACCGATAATCTAATGAGATAATCCTTAAATCTGGTTTCTTCTAATGATTTTCATCACATAAGAAACATTCATGCTTCAACATAATCACTAGCATACAGATAGATTATAACTCATCAACCTTATCAAGTAAAACCTGTAATTATATTCAACTGTAAATAAAGTAACAATGTATCTTTGTAACAACTATGAAAAATTCTATCTCCTAATATCAGGTGCCCAATTCTATTCTCTATTAGCCGACCCCTACAATATGATACCCCAAGGGTATTTATAGATATACAAAAATCTGAAGTCCTCTCTATTTTAGGTTGCTCCACCTTTTCAGGAATTAAGTCTTCTTGGAAACTCAGATCAATTTGATCTCTAGTTCCCACTTTGATCACTTAGTTAAACTAGAAGAAAAGAAAATATGAGAGAAGAGAAAAGCATGCACCTCAAAAACTACCAGCCCTGCATGCAAAGAAAATAAGAAAGCCACGCATGCATGAGATTTATGGATGCGAAGTTTGTTCTACAATGTACTCGTCGTAACTAGAGAAGACTTGTTGTAGTATGTCCAATTTCTACCCATCAACCCAGCTATCTTCAAACTTAATCCTTTCCAACTCCGCAACGGCAAACCCTCTCATATCTTTCAGCTTCATCAACTCCCTCTTAGCTACCCTTATCTCTTCTTTAATTTCTATTAACCGATCTATCAGCAGATCTTCACCATCATCTCCTCTTTTCATAACCTCTTTAAACCTTTCATCCCACTTCTCCTTTATTTGGCTTAAAGGGAGGCCTTACTTTACTGGTATATCAACATTTACTATAACAACAATAATGGATTCCAACTCCTCAAACTGTTCATTCAGATCCTTAACAGAATCTTGAACTTCATTTTTATGGTTATATAGAAAATCTGATCTAAACTGGAGTATGCAAGAAGTCTTTTCCAACAAATCTTTATTATCTTCTTCAAGTATTGATTGTTCTAGAAGAGTAGTTTTAGGAAATTTATTAACTTCTTTCAATTTCTGACTATATCCTTTGTACTCCTCCTCCTATTTTTCCAATGTTTTAACATACTAATTCATTTCCTCTATCAGCTCCTCAGTCATTTTGTGAACCCCAAAACTGTCTTCCAATACTTCACTTATTTCTTGATTCAATTTATCAACCCACCTATCAAGAATCTCTTGCCTTGCACCTTACTTGTACCAAATCATTTACTTCTTTCTTACTTAGCGAAATTGGGGTCTCAATAGTGGTAACCTGTTGTGTCCTCAGAGCACAAACACTTTTCAAGAAAACATGCAACTGATCTAACTGATCCTTAAGCTCATCTTTCCTTTGTTTATCCTTCAACATTCTTGACTTGGCTGACTATGCTACCACATCAATTAAATTCATTTGTTGATCTCTGGTAGGTCTCCCCAAATTAACAGTGCCCAACTGATAATCCGTCAATTGCATCTCTCCTACATCCTTGTCTATCATGGGTATAGCACATTCAGCCACAATTTCTCCTTTGTCAGTTAGCCTAGTGGAATGTAGGATCTTGGCCTTCTTTTTAGGCCTTTCTTTCTCAATTTCCTTCATCATATCCTCCCAATTGAGAGGTTGTGAAGGTTTCAATGATCTCTTCTGAAGATCCAATTTCAACCAAGTGGGAGCACTTGGAGTAACAGTCATCATAGTTGAAGAAGAAGAGGTAGTAGTAGAGGGTGGTTGCACATTTACTTGAGGTTGAGAATCAACCCCTTGTTTCTCTTGCTGCTCTTGTTCCACACTTGTCTGTGCAAGCTTTTTAGCTTCCTCCCTATCCTTTTGTTCTTGTATTCTCTTATCTTCTTCCTCCTTCTTCAACCTTTCTTCTTCTAATCTTCTTTTCTCCAATTCCTGGTTTCTTTCTTCCTCTAATGCCTTAAGCTTTTCTGCATCTTCCTTTTCCTTTTGTTGCTTCTTAATCAGTTCTTCTACATATTTCTCCCTTTGCACTCATTTTGATTCCTCTTTCTCTCTATGAGCCTCTTCAGCAAGCTTCAAATTAGCCACAACAACTTCTCTCTCTCTTCGATGTCTTGCCTTCTCTTCCTCAAGATCATGAATTTTCTGTATCAACTCTAATTTATCATTCTCTTTCTTGACCTTGAGTTCATGCTCTTTTTGCCTCTATTGCTTCTCTATTTCATTGGCTTTTAACTTAGCTTCTATGTGTTGCTACTGAAGTAAGGCATTAGCCTGCATCTTGGAATCAATTGCCTTCTATTTCTCTATTGCTACAGTGTGTGCTTGATCATCAGCAGCATTCTTGGCCTCTTCAAATAGCGCCCACTGATCCTCCTCTGTCAACACCTATTCAGAATCCTCCTCTAGAGGCATATTTTCTTGCACATCCCTCTCTGACAGAGTCTCATCAGAATCTATTCCAAGATCATGAATCTCAACCTCTACTCCTTTTCCCTTCATGGATTCAGCAATATCATGAAGAGTCCCTTTCTACACTTCTTCACTTTGCTGCTTTGTAAGTGGGACTTGAGTAGAGGATTCACCCAATGTAGGTGTTGAAACCACAAGTCATTTTTGGGCGTCTCCTTCTTGTGTCTCTGGTTCATCTTGAGCCATTGCTTCAAGCTCAATCTCTTCAATGTCTAGAGGGAGGAATTCCAAGGGCTCCTTGGAAGGCAATTTACTTTTGATCCTTTTGTATCCCTTCCCCTTCTTAGGAGCTGGTTCTTGAGGAGTTTTAGTTCTTAAGACAACCCAATGAATACTTCTATCCAACACTGGCCTCCCTATTTGATTTATGTCAATGGTCTCCTCTGAATTCCAGCCAACCGAATCCAAGCTTTTAGTGCCAATATTTAATGCTTCATATGATGGATCTAATACCACTCCATCATCTACTAATATGTCAGGGATATCATCTTTGATCCTGAATTCTACCATAAGTGCAACGGGTAACCTCTCATCATTTTTCTTCCTAAGATCATACTTATCTTGAAGGTCACTCCAGAAATCTTCCACCAAATTGAAATGTTTATCAAAAACAGAAGGCAGTAAGGCATTCATTTTCTTCCTTGGGTCAAAGTACTTTCGAGCTATATACAAACCTAGTTTTAGATGTATTAACTCACTACACACTACCTTAGCTCCCACCAGATGTTGATAGCTGTATTCACCCAATTGCATGGGGAACTTATGACATCCTATTTTGTGCTTCAATCCAAACCGACCATTAACCCCCAGAGCTTAATATACAAATTCCATCAACAATATCCTATTGCTACAACATCTTGGCAGAAAATGTGGATGACCTTCAAATCTAGCTAGCCTAAAGTATGTGAACTTGGGGTATTGAATGTACCAACATCCCCATTCTGTGATAAATGCCATAGCTTCTTGGCTCAGTCTGTATCCTGCATCTTCGTTAAGCTGGTTAATGATCACATATAGAAATGCATCATTAACCCTTCTCAGTTGTGTTTCAGATACTTGCAAAGATAACTGATCATAATGGTCCCACACTTTCCATTGTTCATCTGCCTCTCCCAATATTCCCACTCTCCTTAAACCTGGAAATATACCTCCTCTAGTAGTTGCATAAACAACATAAGTCATAAAGAAGCATTTGGTTTCGCTTATCCTTGTCAACTGGTCATGAATAGCATCAGAGACCACCATTGGCCAATCAAACTATTGTTTTCCATTCAAGATGGTTTGAATGAAGGGAAACATCCACTCCTTGAAGTGAAATGCATCCCTCTTCCCAAATAATCTAGACAACATTATGATCAAGTTTGATACTTATTTGTAGAATTTTGTCCTCTTCGGTTGATCATGAAGCTTGGTCAGATATTTCTTTTCCATTCTCAATCATTTCTTGTTCAAGTGTGCTTTGTTGGACTCCTTGTATTTGCTATATTTCTCCAAATCTTCCACCTCCTTCAACTGTACCAGGTTCTTTGGATCCAGGACACAAAACATAGTTTGAAACATTTGAGGAGTTAAATCAATAATAACATTGTCCTATGCATCCATACACTGCCTAGTAGCTGGATTGTAAGCACCTATTGCTGTCATAATCAACTCCGGGCACTAGACAAATAAAGGGAATAAGGTTATATGAGCCAAACCAAACTCAAAAATTCTTTGAGTTCTCCTTGTTATATCTTCAGCAAACATTTTTTAATATAGCTCCTCAAAGTTGTATGAGCCCAGATTGGTGTTGGTTATATCAAACCAATCCGATTCCACTTTGCTTGCAGTAACAACAAGACCCCTATTATTATACCTTAAAGACTAAGGTAGATGCCCTGGCTTTATCTTCTTGGGCTTAGCTACTGCCTTTGATGTTTCTACAAGTTGATTCCTTTGGGAGGCTTCTCTTGATGCTCCTGACATCCTTTAGCTTTCTTGCACAAAAACTGATAATTAGATCCTTCAATAAATACAAAATATGCCTTAAAACCTTACCCTTCATATATATATCAAAGGCGGAACCAAACATAAAACATTATAAACAGTCTTCTTTAAAACACTATCGGGCTCAAAGCCAAAACCATTATTGATATTACAATAATAACAAGTGGGATTGGAGACGGGACTGGCATGTTCATCGGAACTAGAACCGGAATGGAAACTAATTTGGTTTCTTTTAGATTTTCTAATTTCAAATTCTGTTCAGTTTCGGTTCCGCTTCCACCTAAGTTATCATCATTTTGAAAGAAGGCTTCTCACTATAAGCGGATTCAGAGATGGGATAGAAATGAAATCGCTACCCATTCAAAAACATGATCCAAAGTCTAGATTGATTCTGATCCCGCTTCCGCCCAAAATGATCATGACGTCATAAGTGTTTTAAACAGTTTAATGCATAACTTCATGATTAAGGACTAGGTCATATTAAAATGAAAAGGGGCTTAAATATAACATGATAAGACCATCCCCATATGACCAAGAGGCAACTATACTTTCTAGGGCATCATATTTAAATTAAAACGTGAATACAGAAATGCACCAAGAAACCCTAAACTAAAAAACCCTCGATTACAAATAACCAGGGCACAAATTTAACCCTATCTAAACTAACTAGATTGAACGCACAATAGAAATCTTAAGTAAAAAATATCTACCAAACCCTTCTCACTATAAAACTTGAATTTAACCTATGCATTTAAAAATTAGGGCACCACGACTCAGTCATGGCTAAAATGTGAAAATGACCGTGTCTAACAAAAAAACCGACAAGAAACAAAACTATAAAAGCAATACTAAAACAAGCAAAACCTTAACAAAAATGAAACAAACCAAAACATACAAACTTAGAGAGGAATTCGCACAAAACCAACAATCTAAGAAGAACTGAAATGAAAAATGCAAAAGTAAAAAGAAGAATGACCCTACCTCGAACACAAATAAAGAGGTTAACTTCCTGAAGAAATCTGAAAGCAACTGTCTCTATTTCAATCGATTTACTTCGCACAAAAACTTCTCTACAACCCTGGTTCGCTCTTTGATCTCTTAATAATAATGATGATAACTACGTGTTTAATCCCTAATTAAGGCAAAAACTAGCAGTTTCACGCATGTCTGGTACTTGTCATTAATGCAATAAATGCAATAGAGTAGAGTCGGAACTGCAAAAGGAACGAGCACATCACTGCAACGCTACTTCAGTAAAAGTCAATGACAAAAAATCGGTGGGAGCGGAATCGGAATGAAAACTGATCTAGAAACTTGAGTAATTTCCCAACTTGGTTCCCGTTCTGGGTCCGGTTCTGCCGATAAAGATAAAAGAAAAACAAAATAACAAAATAAAACAAAAATACCAAACCAAGAAAACTCAACATACAAAACCTAGTCTAAAACAAAAGACCAAAAGCGGAGGCGGAGGCGGACTGAGATTTGACTTTGGAATTTTGAATAAAAATCGACATAACTTCCACTCTGGCTCTGGCTCCGACAAAACAAAACAAATAGCTCAAAAGAAAGACTATCAGGATGGGAATCGGAATGGATTTTGAAATAATTTTCAAAACCCGATTCAGTTCCAGTTCTGGTTCTGACAAAATAAACCAAAGAAAAAAAGAGTGTTGGAAAAGAAAGACTCCAAACTTTGTTTGAAAAACAACCAAGGATAAAAACATAAAGGGGGACCCATTTTGACCAAGGAAAAATATGGGGTGGTTATGCAAGGCATAACAAGAAGGACTCACTATCTAGAAAGGAGGCTCACTGCCTATAGAAAATAAACAAAGGAGATAAATGAAGATCCACCACTAAGGTTCCACACATTCACAAACTGATTAGAAGATTGTAGATCCCATCAACTCACTTCTTTCAAGAATCTAAAACCTTAAAGTACTGTTGCCTCAATTCTCTCTTCCACTCTCTTATTTTTGCACTTGTTTGCACACTTCACTCACTTGCTCAATTTATGGATGATAGAGGGATGGATATGAAATTCACCACAACTTGATTTTCTTTTATACCATCTTCAACCTTTGAAATATTCACCAAGGTTAGCTATACAATTTCAAATTACAAATTCAAACTAGGTCGGCTACTCAACATTCCCATAGTGGATAAGAATGAGAGAGGACCAATTACATATTTAATTTAGAACCCAAACAACATCTTAGATCATGCACACGCTTTCTTAAATCGATGCAAAAGCCTAATGTAACATGTAAACACTAGGTGGGCCAAACCTAATGAAAACACCAATGATCTTTGAAGTACACACATCTTTAGCAAGATAATCACATGAGGATCACTCAACATGATGCACCAGTCATTTTAACATCTCTGAGAACACTTCAGCTACAATTGTAGCAATTGCAAAAAACTTCACTCACAAAGAACACTTCATCAGTCCAACTAGATCAACCAAAAAACACATAGGAGCTTTGTAGCAGGTCTTCTAGAGTACCAAACCACAAGAAAATTTTGCATAACACAAAATCCATCAGAAAGATTCATCTCCCAGATCCACAAGATCTGAAACCAAATATCAGAGGACTGCGGAGCCAAAAAAATTCTCCTAGTCCACAAACAAATAGTTCTATCAAACTAGTTCAAACATCGGTGAACATATCTTCTACTCTTCATCAACTCAAAAGCTAAAACTCAGTATATACAATCCATTGAAGCTCATGAAAATAATTATAAATCCAAATAGGCATAGGATCAACATAGTGAAAATGTGGATCAAAATACCGAAGCACATTCAGAACACACTTCAATACTGCTTTCATTATTTCTCAAATTTTCCCAAAACCACTTGGCAAAAACACAACTTACTCAACCTAAATTGCATTGACATCAATGAAAAAATTAATGAAAACACCACCAAACACATCCATACTTTCAACACATATAATGTAATTCAAGGTGAATTTGGATATCTTCTTACCAATAATATAGGTCATTGGGATGGCTTCAATCCATTTGGCAGTATTATGTAGCAACAAGGATAAACTTATGCCCATTTACAGAAGTGGGATGAATTTTTTGTACAAGGTTGATTCCCCATTGAGAGAATGGCCATGGTGATGTAAGAGGATGCAATTCCTATGCTGGTGCATGTATGATATCTCTATAAATTTGAAACTAATGAAATCTTTTCAGAAAGTGATAGGCATCATGTTCCATTGTAGGCCAATAATATCTCATCCTCATAATATTTTTAGCTAAGGTAGGACCAGCAGAGTGAGCTCCACATATATAATGGTGAACCTCTTATAAGGCCTTTTGTGCTTTATGTGAGTCGAGACATGAGAGGAGGGTGCTATCTAGGCTACAATAGTAAAGGGTATCTCTAATGATGGCATATTTAGAGGCTTGTTAGATAAAGGTTTTATGTTGGTTGGGGGACAGGTTAGGAGGGATAATTTGGTCATGCATGTAGTTGTAAATGTATTTGTACTAGGGAGATTCAAGACCAACAAGTTCACACATGAGTTCCATTTCAGGGACATCAAACATAGGGACCAACAGTTGTTCCACCAAGAACTTATATTGTGATGCATTATTAGGAATGTCCAAGAGAGATGCAATTGTTTCCATTGTTTCAATTGCCTTGTTCTAGATTCTTAGTATCTGTTCAAACGTAATAGCTTTAAAGTATAGTCTAAAAATATCAACCATGTGCTTGTAGGGCATTATTTTCTCATCCTTGGTATCATAATCATCATTGAATTTCTCAATCACTAGCTGGGAATCACCATAAACTTGAAGATCCTTGATTTTCTATTTGATTTCCATTCAAAGTCCTATCAGCAATGCTTCATACTCAACTATATTATGGATTCATGGAAATTATATTTGAAATGACTTAGGAATGGAATCCCCTCGAGGTATGATGAATAAAATTCCAACTCTAGAACCATGACTTGTGTAGAACCAATCGAAGTACAATTTGCATGTTGTTGGTGTTTATATGACAAAGATTGATTCATTTGGGAAGTTAGATATTAGAGGATGATTTTCCTTTACTGGCACGTATGTAAGTTGATCAGCTATCACTTGTTCTCTTATTACTTTTTGATCAATATATTCAATGTCATACTCACTTAAGATCATCACCCACTTAGCTAAATGTCCCATTAGAGTTGCTTTACTTAGAAGATACTTTAGAGGATCAATTTTGGCTATCAACTTTGTATTTTGGTTTAGCATATAATGTCTCAATTTCTAGGTTGTGAATACAACTATTAGGTATGCTCATTCAATAGGGCTATAGCTCAACTCATATCTAACCAAGGTATGACTTATGTAGTAGATTTCTTATTCTTTGCCATCATTATTATTTTGTGCCAATAATGCCCCCAACACTGATGTAGTTACAATTGCATACAATATCAAATGTCTACCATCAATCAGAGGCATAAGAACTAGTGGATTCAATAGATAATGCTTTATTTTACCAAAGCCTTCTTGACATTTTTCTGTGCATACGAATTGAATTCCTTTTCATAACAATGTTGAAATGGGTGAATCTTATATGCTACCTGGGAAATGAATCTACAGATTGATTGCATTATTCCTTGTAAAGTCCCTAGCTAACTGATATTGGTTAGTGATGGCATGCCAAAGATAGCTTTCACTTTTGTAGGATCAACCTCTATGCCTCTGCGGGAGACAATGTATCCTAAAAGTTTGCTTGATTGGACCTCAAAAACACATTTCTTTGGATTTAATTTGAGTTTGTACTTTTCAAGTCATGTAAAAATATTATCCAAGACTACTAGGTGACCACTTATTTCTATGGATTTTTGGAGAAGATCATCAACATAATCCTCCATAAGTATTTGCATATAACCATGCAAAATTGTAGTTGTGGCTCTTTGATATGTAGCTCCAGTATTCTTAAGTCCAAAAGGGCATAACGTTCCAACAAAAATTTCCCCAAGTGCATGTAAAGGTTGTCTTTGGTTGATCTTCAGGTGAAATCTGTATTTGGTTATAGCCCGAGAATACATCCATAAGTGATAGCATTTCGTATCCAGCAGTGAGGTCGACTATGATGCTAATATTTGGTAAGTGGAAATCATCTTTAGGACAAACCTTGTTAAGGTACTTGAAGTCTATGCATACTCTAATTTGACCATTCGGTTTTGTGACAAGAACAAGATGAGATATCAAATTTATGTAATCAATAGAGCGTATGAATCCAACATCCAAGAGTTTCTTTAGTTCAACCTTGACCAGGAGTGCAATTTGTGGGTCCATTTTCCTTAGCTTCTATTTCAATGGTTTGGCATTTGGTATCAATGTCAAGTGATGTAGAACAAGCTCAGGGTCCAGCCCAAGCATATTATTATATGACCATGTGAAGCTAATTTGTCTCTCTAAAAATAATTTCATAAACTCAAGTTTTTCCTCAGTGGTCAAAGATGTTGCAAGTTGTATGATTCTAGAGTTATCTTGTGTCCCAATGTTCACTTATTCTATGTATTTTATGAGTAATGGTGATCTCTATTAGTTTTAGGGAGACTGTCTAATCCTCTATCATTAGGTGCCTAAGAGAGGTTTTAACCTTTGGATACATCCTTTTTTTAAACTTTTTCATGATCAATAGGTGCCTTTCGATTTTTACCTAAAGACCTATTCTTTTTATTTTGACTTTTTTCATTTTCACTTTTGCAACTAGAGGAAAGGAAATCCTCACTAACGTATACTATGCTATTTGTTTCTATGATAAAACCAACTTTATGATCCCCACTTGGTATTCCTTCACGAAGTCCCGTGAACTCAACAATTGCTTTGTCATTCTCAAGTGTGTCTAAACTCGGTGGTCCTTACTAGTCCTAATCTATTAACTGTAGGTAAATGAGGGATAGGCCATCATCAGTGTTGTCAAGGGTCATGGTATAGGTAGATAAGGTAAAGATAGAGGTAGATTCATCGGGTTCCTAGAAGGTTTTGATCCAAGCTTCCCTTTACAAGGGAATATTTTTTTCAGGATCTGATATGCTTTCTAAAGGAACAATTTTAAACATTTGATTTAATCTTTCCTCAAAGGTAGGATTGCCAGGTTCTCTAAATATTTCCTCAAAGTCATAGTTGCTGAATGATTTTTTGGAACCCCATTCCCATATATTGGAATCGGAGTCGGTATAGTAGTCCTCAGATGTCTCAATTTCATTTGAAGCATTAGCAGTCTTACTCAAACGTAACTCAATACCCCAGATAGTCACTTTTACCGATATGAACCCTAATCCGCAATACTTTGGAAACTTAGAAAGAAATAAGGTTTCCACCATCCAATGTTTATTTAAACCAAGGCCGATGTGTCCATCATATCCTTGTTTCTTCATCAAGAGGAACCCTTTTGATATTGTTTAACTAGAAATTTCTTAGGATCTATGTCCTCCTCTTCTCTATATAGCCATGTGTAAATGTGGTCATCCAGAGACTCTTTGGCTAACTCCCCCCATTTAGTAAAAGTGGTAGGGGGATTGTGAATGATAAAATTAGGATGTATGAGATGTTTCTTTCCATAATACTTTGGCGATTTAGGTAAATCTCCAATGCAAAAGAGGCTCTTCATATTGCATTCACCGCATCCGTTGTCTTGAATCTAGACTTTGGGTTTGGAAGATGGGGTGAATGAAGTGGATGACTTGATGAGGTCAGATGTATCAATATAGTGGGAAGAAGTGGAAGATGAGGCATTTATGGGAACTTGGTGTTCAATGATTTGTTTTAGGTTTGTGTAATACTAAAAAGGATTGGGATCATCGTGAATAGTAATCTCAGTGCCATTATGTGGAAACTTGAGGCATTGGTGGTATGTGGATGGTATGGCCTTCATAGTGTGAATCCAAGGGTGGCCAAGAAGGAGGTTTTAGTGTAAATCTAGATCCAGGACATGAAAAGTTGTGTTTTGCATAGCCGGACCAACTTTTACAAGAAGTGAAATTACTCCTTCAGACGAACATTCAACATCATCAAAGGCTTTGATAACAATTTTCTTGGTTTGATCAATGCAATTCTTAGAGTATCCCAATTCTTTTACCAATTTTAAAGAGAAAATGTTCAAACCTAGTCCACCATCTACCAAGACTCATTTGATCTTATGTTTATTTACATAGACTTCAAGGTGTAAGAGATCATTACATGATTGAAATTTTGTGTGGAGAAGTCTTGTTTAGAGAAGGTGACATGATGTGGCATAGCTAGGTATCCAACCATGCCCTAAAATTCATTGACATCTAGATTAGCGGGTATAGACACTTCCTACAAAGATTTATCAAGGATAGCTTTGTGTTGTGGGGATATGTAGAGAAGTTCTAGTATAGAAATTTGTGTGGGAGTCTTTCCTAGCTATTCTAGGAGATTGTACTAGAATTTTGGTTGTGGATTAGGAGGAGGTCTTCTAAGAGATACATTGGATCTACGAGTGGTGACAACACACTATGAACTTTTCTTATTTATGGTAATGGTTGTAATACAATCATCAAAGGTTCATATATTGTGCATAATAGTGTTGTAATCTTGCACGACATGGGTATAATTGGCATTATTGTTATTCCCTAAACTAGATGCTTTTCCTTTGTCATGATCTTGCAAGGGAGTTTTAAATATGGTACGATCAACATTTGTCTTGCCTCGTGAATTGTCAACTGAAATAATTCCTTGTTCAATGAGGTCTTGAATGACATTTTTGAGTGTCCAGAATGAAGATTTCTTATGTCCCTTTCTGTGGTGATATTCACAATATTCATTTTCCTTCCACTAGTCAGGTTTGATCAATGAGGGTTCATAGTTTTTTATTTCTTCCAACTAAATATTATTGGATTATAAGAGTGTCTTTAGGACTGATTCAATAGGTTCACCCAATGGGGTGTATGTTCTCTTAGCATGTGGAGGAACTCTATGTTGTTGGTTATTTTGGACTGCATTGAATGTTTGACCTTTTGTTTGGGTACTTGATGTGTTTGATGTGTTTGATGTGGATGGTTCATTGAGGTGAATGGTAGGACCTTTATTTATCACTTTAGCATTGACAACTCCATCATTAGTGACATTCTTATTTCAAGACAAAAACTTGCTTTTGTCATTATTAGGATTTGGGGCCTCTTTGTGTACTTTGACTAGTCCCTTTGCAAAGAGACCCTTTTCAATAAGGACACCTTTCTCAAGAATTTCATTAAAATTTGTACAACATTGGATTTGAAGACTAGTCATCATTTCTGCATTGAGGTTTTCCATAAACATGGTGACTAGTTGTTTCTCAGGGATGTGACAAGGAAACTTGCTAGCTATACTTTTCCATCTTTGATAAAATGAGGTGACTCCCCTTCTTCTTTCGTAGTGACACATAATGTTGCAAGAATTATGTCACTTTCAATGTTAAAGGCAAAGTGATTAATGAATTTATCACCCGATTCCCCCCATATTCTAATCCTTATAGGAAGGCATGTGAACCAATCTAGAGTCAGCCCCATGAGAATTTGTGGGAATAGTCTCATCAAATAGGTAGGATCATATGCCATTTCCATACATGCCATATTAAATTCTCGTACGTGTTCAACCAGATCTCCTTTCCCTTTATACTTGGGTAAAGTTGGTGTTGTGAAGTGACGGGGAAAGGGCGACATGTATAGCTTTCTATCAAATGGATAGGGGCTTAATTCCTCCATGGAATAAGTTTTTGTAACACCCCTTCATTTTGATTCTTGTTCAAATTGTTTTATGCTATGTTTGGTTGCAGTTACTTTGATACTGGATATATTTTGTTATGATGTTTTGATTGTTACTATTGAGTGACAACTATTATTGTGGGATGTAGTTATCTGATTTTGTTTCACATGCATTATGGATTAATGATGTTGTAGAGTTAACATGAGATGTTATTATGAGATTATTGGAATTATGATGGAAGTGTCAGTTTCGATGAGTGTATTGGTGAAGAAGACGGTTTCGCATCACTCGCTTGCGAGTGCCCTACGAATCCATAATTCCTTCTTCACGGTGTGTATTATATGCTGGATATATTGTATGATGTTGTTTACTTGGTTGCAGGATTGCAGGTACATGACATCGACTCCACCTGGCTTCACAGGTTTGAGCGTGTCGATCCAACGGTTAAGTTGCACGGGAGATAGTAGCTAGGTAACATGTGTCAAGTCTATACCCTAGCCTTAGTGTGTCATCAGTTATGTGTGTCGAGTCATTGTCTGTCTTGCTTTGATGTTATTTAATTCTGAAGAATTATTCATTTGGAAATAGATATTTAGAATAATTGCATTTAAATCATGTTGATGGGTATTTAATTTAAATAATGCAATGTGGATAAAAGTTTATACTTAAATTAATTAATTATATTTAATTTATTTAAGTAATTAAATTTAATCCATGGGGGTTGAATTTAGTTATTAAATAATTAAAGTAATTAATTAAACGTGATGCAAGAGAATGAAAGGAAATAAAAGAATTAGAATTAATTTTGGAATTTAATTCCAACGTGTGAGAATTAAATTAGAAATTGTAATTAAATGTTTATTTGGGAAATTGGTTGCAACTTTGGAAATTAATTTATTATTTGAAATTTCATTTTAAATTGAAAGTGGGTTTTTGAAAAGTGAAATTGAAATTGAAATTAAAATTGGGAATTGAAAGTGAAATTGAAATTGAAATTGAAATTGAAATTGAAATTGAAATGGAAAAATCTAATTTGCATGTAATGTGAATTAGGGTTGTAAATATTGAAATTAAAACTGAAATTGAAATATCTAATTTGCATGTAATGTGAATTAGGTATTTTTGATTTATAAGAATATATGTTTTAATTTTAGGAAGAAAAGTTTTTAGAAAAAGATATTTTTACAGCAGGGAAGAAATTTTGAAAAATTTGCACAAGGGTTTGAAGAAAAGTTTGATTGTAGAATTGATTGAAGGAAAGATTGTTTGCATTTGTTGGATTTTGGATTGGATTCATTGGAGGATTGAAGAAAAATTCAGGAAATCTTTAGACGAGGCTTGCATCAGAAATTCATCTCTTCCTGTAGCTTCTTGTACCAGGTTTTCCTCTTTGTGTTTTATTGTTCTTGATTGTTTTATTTAAAATAGTAATGATTAAAGATTTGTTTGTTAAATCTGTTTTAGAAAACAAATTTGATATTAGAAGAAAAAAATTAAACAAATTTACAGCCTTTGCTTGTGAAAATTCTTGAGTGAAAATTGTGAAAACCTTAGTTGAATTTAAATTATTTGGAGAAATTGGTTTTATTGTTATTGAAATTAAACATAGAGATTGAACAAGGCATTTAGGATGTTTTTAGAAAATGAAACCCTCTGTTATTATTAAAAATCGGATTTTAAAATCTGCAGTATAGTTATATTTTCATGGTAAAATGGTCTGATTGCGCCGCCTATAACTTTACTTTCACAAACTGGGTTTTCAGGAAATTTAAAGGGTTTTTTCATTTTGAAATTTTCTAACCTCTTTCCAAAAATCTCAAATACCCAGATCTTATTTTTTGAGTTATGCTTAAAACATGAGACTGCTGTTAAATTATTTTCTCATGGCTGTTCTGAAAATAAAATAATAATAAATTGATATTTATAAATATTAATATTTTATGTATTGTTATTATAATATTAAAATGTTATTTAATAATATTTTATATTATAATTTATAATACTAAAGTATTATATTTATTTATATTATTTTAAATAAAATTTGTATATTAGATTAGTGGAATTAAAATTATAAACATATGGGGAAATTATTGTTATTTTAAAATGACATGTTAAAGTTTAATTGAAGGAGTTAAATATTTGATTTAAAGAATGCATAATTTAAAATTGAATTGTGGAATTTAAATCCATATGTAAAAGGTCCAATTATTAATTTGATTTAATTGGAAAAATATATTTATATTTTGAAATATTGATGATAAAGGATATTTTATTTTGAATTAATCAATTTGATATTCTGCAAAAGATAGAAGATATGTTAATGATTAAATATATTTAAATATATTAATTTATATTTAGTATATATATAATGAAGGTATATATACATTTAAGAGAATAAATAATATTTTATCTTATTTTATTCTGTTGTTTGCAAATTGGGTATTATTAGTGTTTTAAAAAAGATAATTAGTGTGTATAGAAAATGTATAGAGAAAGATATTTTTTTTAACAGAAATAATTTTTTCTTGATTTAAAAAGGAAATGGTTATTTTGTTAATATGATTGAAGAAAATATATTGAGATGTATATATATATTCATGAGTATTTTCAATCAGTATTTACCTTGTTTTATTTAAGTGCGTGTAATTTAGTTTTGCATGAAGAATTTAAAAAATAAGTTTTGAATGCGTAGTCAAGGAGATAAGCCAAAAGATATTTTTATACATTGATAAAATTGCATGTTTTAAATGGATAGTTGATGAGACATAGATTTCGGATAGAAAATTGAAAAGATTGTTTGCAATAGTGTTAGTTTGCATTAGAAGTAAATTTAGGAACTATCTCTATTGAAAAAGGCAAATAGTTATTATGTTTTAATTCCATAGAACAAATTAATCGTTGTGATTGGAATATTAAAGAATCTATATAATTGAGTTTATTAAAATATATGTTTGGTGTATATATAATATGGAGCATGTAAAATATGTTAAGGGTAAATTCATTATCGTATTTCGTTTTTATAAGATGTATGCAATGTATTATTGAATAAAGATTTAAAAATGGATTGATTAGTGTATATGGAAAATGGATAGAGAAACAATATGTTATTATATTAAAGTTATTGAATGTTTTAAATAAAAAATTGAATGAGATGTAAGATTTGGTTAAGAAATGGAAAGAGTTATTTGCATAGATTTGTGTCGATTCAAAAGTAAATTAAGAAGTGTTATTGATGAGACAATCAATTATGTTATTTATTAATTTCTATTTAGATTAATTGAATCATTGTGATTGGATTATGAAAGAGGTATGGATTTAGTATATCCAAAAGTAGTATCTTTCTCATGATTATCTTAAAAGATTTAATTCTTTGTATTCAGTAAAGGGAATTATGTTTAATTGTTTTAGATTTCCAATAATGAAAAGGGAAATAGGGGTTATGATTATTTTAGATGATCTACTTATCATGTCTTTGACTTTGTCAATACTACCTATTGAATGAGTATGAATTTAGGAAATCCAAATATTAGATTTGATTGATGACTTGAATGCTTTTGTTGCTATGTCGTCAAGTTGCATTGTTGATTTTGGGCTTTAGTGTCAGTCCTAAATTATAAGTCTTCTAGAAGAACTTAGAGGATAAGGGTTGTTGAATCTTTATGCCATCCAGTTGTTTCCCTTGGGTAGTGCATGGCGCCTTTTCAGTTTTACCCGGTTTTCATGAACGGGGATGTTTGCACCTCCTTGGTTTAGGAGCGGATTATGGGATCCGTGTCTCCTTGTATGGAGTGACCTTGTTATGTGGTTTCATCTTGTTTCCTCCTATGAAAGGAGTGGACTATGTGTTGTTGCCTCTAAGATGTTTGGAGTGAGATCTTTTGTACCTCCTATGAAAGGAGTGGACTATGTGTTGTTGCCTCCAAGATGTTTGGAGTGACATATTTTATACCTCCTGTGAAAGGAGTGGACTATGTGATTTTTTCCTCCAAGATGTTTGGAGTGAGTTTCTATTATTTGTATCATCTTTATGTGGAGCGGATTATGATTCCTAGTTGGTATGCACTTGTGTTTCCCTTGGTGGATTATTTGGGTGTGTGTTGTCCATTAAAAGAGTGGCTTTTGTTAGGGGCCGGAGCCCAAAGTGGTAAACCGGGTAACCTTCAAAAGTGAGTTAATCAAGTGATAATTAAATTAATGTACTTAGATGATTAGGATGCAGTTCACACTAATCAAGATAATTTAATCCTCACTCATAGACGCAAGGGCTTGTTTAGACTTGGGATGAGTGAGAAGGCCTGGAATGGCAAGATCAACTATCTAGTTCTTGCGAGAGGTGGTTGATTCCGCATGAGTGAGTATGAGTGCCGGGATTCGGTTGAGGCCACCAGGATTACTTGTGCCGGAGCCTATGAAGAATGCCCAGAGGAGATCTCATGACAAACCTTGCGATGACACTCTATCTATGACAACTGTTGTTAATTATTTTATGTGTATGGTTATTTGAACATACTTGATCTACTTTATGTCTGGAAGCAATGTGACCTATGTTAGTGATGTTGGAGTTGTACTTGTATTGTACTTGATGTGTACATGTATGGTATTTGATTTGTACTTGTATTGTACTAGTTTTGTACGTGCATTGTATTTGATTCATACTTGTATGGTGAATGAGTTGTATTTGATTTGTACTTGTATAGTGAATGAGTTGTACTTGTTAATTCATTTGGTTGGTTATAACAGTATGAGTCAGTATGAGTCTGCCTTTGGTTAGTGGTTGTAGATCTTAGTCCATGATACTTTGTTACTATCTCCTAGCATGGGGGGATGGGCCTTCGGGTACCACATTGGTTGGGTGGAACATGCACCAAAATCGTTGGGTCCCCATCGATCTTCAGTACTTGGCGATGAGACATCCAGATGGACAGCTCGTGGTTCTTGTTGTATTATCTTGCATTGTAATATTTTAACTTGTATAAGTTATTTTATCCCTCTTATGTTTATGAGGTGGAATCTTGTAATTGTAATCTTATGTACTATTTCCTCATTCTGGGAATGAGTGATGTATCTATTGGATCAAGATAATGTTTATGAGATTGTATCTTGGTTGATTATCTTATTATGTTATGTGGTATTCTTATGATGTATGATGTTTATTTCATAAAGTTCATAGGGCTATGGTTATATGTAATATGTATATGTGGGTTAAAGTAATCCTAACCTTGTAGCCTTAGAGGTTGTTGTTAACTAGTAAGTGAATGTGTATGTTAAATGCACTTTATAAAAAAAAAATTAGTTCGCTTATGATGTTAATTGCAACTTCCTTTAGGGTTGCAAGGTGGGGCATTACAGTTTTATTGTTGGTCCCCAATTGAATGTTTGTCATATGTTGTTTTATGGCATGTATTTTTTGCATCAAGGTGTCTATGAGAGATGGTGTTGTGTTGGTTTGATTTTGTCTCATGGCATTGGCATTGAGGTCATATGTTGGATTTGGATTTGGATTGGTATTTTGTGGCATGGGACCTTGGTTACCTTGTTGATGTGTAAATTTTGCATTGGTATTGGTCTATTTTGGAGTGAAATTGGTATTTAGATTTGTCCCAAAAGTCATGTTTGTATTTGGTGTGGTTTTTTGAAGTTGTGGTGTAGGCCCTTGATTTGTTCCTTGGATTTGAAATGTTGGTCCTTGATTCATGTTTTGGAAAGATGGTGTAGGTCCTTGGTTGGTTTTTGAAAATTTAGGTCCTTGATTGATATTTGAGAATGATGGGGTAGGTCCTTGGTTGTTGTTTTGATTTGGCATTCTTTGTGGGATGATATGAATTATCCTAGATTTGTTTGGTTGATTTTGATTTGATGGGGTAGTTTTTTGAATTTGAAATGTAGGAACTTGATTTGTGGTTTGAAATATGGGTTTGGGACCTTGAGATGTAATATCTTGGTTCTTGTTTTTAAATATAGGTGTAGGACCTTGAGACATAGGACCTTGGTTGCTATTTTGAAAAAGAGAATTTGTGAAGGTCTTACCCATGGAATTTGATGAGCTACCAAATATTAAAAAAATTCCTTGTGTTGTTGTATGAGTTATCTCATTTCCAAATGTGGAGATAATAGGGATATGTGTAGTAGTGGTTGTCATGTGTGTTGTTGTCCCAAGTGGTAATGTAGTAGACATTTTTTGTGAAGATGGAATCCCTAATACAAATTGGTGTTTAGTAGCTCCTTCCATAATTGTGGAGACATCAAAGCCTTGAGGGAGTTTAGCACCTTTTTTTCTAGTGCATAAAAGTATCTATTAGGATCAACACCAATGAGCTCATCAACAAGGCATAAAATCCTTGGATCTTGGTAGGCTCTTTCAATCTCTTCAAGAGTAATTTTCTTATTTAATTCATCTAAGCCTAGATTGTCAAGTGTGTCGATTGGGTCTCTTTGTGGTGTATATTGATTTGAATTTGAAAATTGGTGTTATGACGTGGACTAGATAAGGGTTCATTTTAAGAATCCATGTCCTTTATTTTAGTTTGTGACCTTGTTTCAACCATGTAAGACTTGAAATTTTGGAAGGTGATGCAAGGTGATCTGAAACTAAACTATGTTTTTATGATTTTTTGGGTATAAGGATGCAAGGTGATCATGCAAGGGTAATGACCAAAGGATGGGATTAACTGAAGCAAATGAAATTAATGGATGTCAAATGGTACCAAAGGGAGACTAATTAATGATCAAAGATAATGATATGAAGGCTAGATGATGCTAAATCAATGACCAAAGGTTATGATGCAACTAATTCTAAGATGAGGTTAAGCTATGTTTTTTATAATTTTTGGGACATATAAGGATGATAATGCAATTTAAGTCTAAGACTAAGGAATGATAGGATGATAATGATGTTATGATCAAAGGATATGGTGTGAAGCTAAATGATACTAGCAAGATGACACTAAGGATATGGAACTAAAGATTTAAGGAAAAAAATGGCAACCAAGCTATTTTAGGTCCAAGATAACAAACCTAAATTTCATTGACCTTTGTGATGACCAAGATGATGGATTTTGAAAAAGTGTCTAAACTAGGACACAAGTTTGAGACCCAAAATTTGGCCAAGATGACAATGGTAAAGGTTGATAAAATAAAAGATGAAGGTCAATGAAAAGTTAGATAAGTAACCATAGACTATCCAAAGGCTTGATAATCTCCCTATGTTTGAAATCTAGAAGGTATGTGGAACCTAAGGTCTAAGATTAATTATGCAAGGTAAAGGTAACCTAAAGTGCTATGCAAAACTAAATGAGGATGATGGAATGGAATGGTAAAATCCTACAAGTCTAAGGTGCAGATGAAAAGTTCACTATTGAAACAAATTAGATTAGTTTTGTACAAGGATCTTGTGAAATTCGGGTAATCAAGGAGTTGCGGCACTATTTTTCTTAGATGTGTCATTTTAGCTGCGGGTTTTTGGTGAGTAGTTTTGGTGCACTATAGCAGTTGTGGCTCTATGTTAAGAATTTGCAATGCATAGTATCAATTGTAGTTTTCTAATGAAAAGTTGCAACATAGAATGTAGTTATGGGCCTATTTTAAGTAGTTACCTTCACAGAGAGTTGTTTTGCAAATTTGATGCTTTAGACTGGTCTTCGAATTGATTTTTGACTGGTTAGGGTGTGATTTTGTGAAATTTTCTTTGGAAAACATAGAAGAAATTCAACAAACACTTGTTTTGCTCTGATTTTGAGTGTGAAAATGTTTAATTTTAATGTGAATAAAGAAACTCGTAGACAATGCACAACCTAGGCTAGAAAATATACTACCTATTGGATACCTACTTGGATTGCTCCAAACACCTAAACAAAGAAGATAGCTAGAGATCTTGGTGATGTTGGCTTCCCCTTACATGACACGAGCTCACAAAAATCTCTTACCCCCTAAGATCAAAAAACCTTAAGGGATTTCCTGTCTCTACAAGTAATGGTGGAATGTAGGGTGGCTTCAGAACAACTATCCCTACACCAATAGGTAAAAGGGTTTTGGGCTTCTAAAACAAGTGGTTCTTAGTCAATACTTAGGGACGTGGCACCTTACGAGTGTCCAACAAGCCACTTAAGGCTTTAATCACTCCTACTAGGGGATCTTATACATTTTATGATAGTAACTCCTTTTGAATGACATTATATGACTACGGCCTACATACCATGAGGACTTGACAGTTTAGTCTTATCCATTTATAAACCGGCCTGAGTGAAAAACCGGTTGGAGTCACCTTCAGGTTCTCTGTATAGATGTGTCTCTTAGGTAGGCCCCTCTAAAGGTAAAAAAAAGTGAGACAAGTAGATTTTGATCTCCTAGATCGCACGAAGCGCAAGGAGAGAGCATACACAATGCCTTTTTCTCATACTCGTATGGGGTTCATTTTAATTCCAAAATCAAATGTGTGGGTGGCTGTAAAAAATGCCAAAGGAATGCTTTTGATTCTCAAGATCACCAAGTGGCGTGAGAGAAGAGCATACACATCCAAAAGAACAATGCAAACCATAAGACAAATCAAGTACTAGTTAATTTTAACCCCGTTTATGATGTGAAACAAACACTTGAGTTATGTTTAAACCAATGATGTGTGATGCAAGTTAATTTGAATTACCATGAGTGAAAGTATACATTTTGTTGCTCATTTTAACCTGTATGAATGAAAATTCATGTTCATTTTACCCTTATGAATGTAATGAAAGTTGTAGTTGTTGAAAACAAACAAAGAAAAATTGATTAACTTAAATGAAAAGGTGTGTTACAAGCTCGATTGTTTCAAAATAAATAATTTGTAGAACTCCCCAAGTCCAATGCCACACACTCAAAATAGAAAGTTAGCAAACCAAAAACCCTGCTCTCAAGAAAACCCAAAAGAAAAATACCTCAAATATAACTGAAAACTAAAAAGTTATACCTAAAGAGGAAATTATGTCATTCAGGCTAATAGTTGCATCACTGTAATGCATCATTCAGGACTATAGTTGTGTCATTTCTCAAATCTGAAAGGTTGTGTTTGCTTGCATTGATCCCCTTCACAGTTGTGTCGCTATTTAAAATTTAGGATCCCCACCTCTAGTTGTGTCATTATTTTGAATTTTAGAAATGTTCTTTCAGTTTCATCATTGTGCTTTGTAGTTGTGCCTCATGACTTGTTACACAACAAAAATGAAAAATAAAACATGGATTTTTGCAAAATTTTATCCATTTCACGTCGGGTACACCAATTTAAGATAGAAAAATTCAAATAGCATATATTAAGTGAAAACCACAACACTATCTAACCTAAAATCCCAATAAAAAACAAGAGAGAACAAACAAATATGAGGAATAAAATGAAAGCATTAAAAAAAAAGTACTCCCTATGTTGAAGTTGAATCACCTCTCTTGTCTCTCCTCAAATGCCCTTTTCAAACTTTCCCTTAGATCGTTGTGTGTGTATGCAAATACCTCCAAAAAATAAGCATGAAATTCAGTGATAAGTCGTTCTTAAATTGAAAATGGAGGAGAAAAGCTTCTTTTATAGATAGCCATTCGAATGGATGGTCAAGATCAAAGTTCTAGAAAGATTCCAAGATCAACGGTTGAGAAGACATACACCATAGAATAGTGGGCTTATGAAATGAACAATCAAGATCAAGAAGAGACTAGAGTCAATCAACGACAAGATTCAAAAATGAGAGAGTGGAGGGAGATAATGGAGAAATTAAAAATTAAAATAATTTAATTCATGAGAAAGGAATCTTTGGCCAAGTGGAGGATAAATAATTTATTTGTGGAAGAGGGAGAAAATGGGCATTTAATTAAAATGATTTATGCAACCAATTTAATTAAATAAGGGGGAAAAGAAAAGAAGGAATTAAATAATTAATTTAGATTAATTATTTAATAGGGAAAGAGTGACAAAGGCAATTAAATAATTTTAATAATTATTTAACCATAGAAGAATAATTATTTAAGCAATGAATAAAAAATAATTATTTAACTATAGATGAATGACGTAGAATTAATAAATAAATGAATAATAATACATTTAATCATAGAGGGAAAAGGAAATGTTAGTGACACAATTAAAAAGATAATTTATTTAATTGATCAAAAGGGGAATAAAGACATGAATTAATTAAATAATTAAAAATATTTAATTAATAGAGGAACGTGATCAAGAGATTAAACACTTTAAATTGTTTAATTAGGCAGGGAAGAACACCAAGACAATGGAAAAATGATGCTCATAGACCAAGACATTTTTTAGTGTCCACAATTTCCAACAATTATACAATTAGACCTCTCTTGACTTATTTGTCTACTTTAGTGTGAGTTTGAGTGTGGGCTCATACTCTCACTAAAGTGGGGGCTAAATGTAGTGTAGAAAATTTTACACCTTTACAATTTCACACTATGTTTGCATCCCCTTAATTAATTTGGACTTAATTAAGCTTCTAATTACCTAAATTATGCATTCCAAAGCCTTATTGTTCCTATTTTTTGAAATGAGAACTTATATTAAACAATTTCCTACACTAATTTAAATACCTTGGAAATTGTGTGTCCTAGATTTTCGTCCTAGGACCCATTCACCTAAGGGTGAATGGGTACCCTTGAAGTGCCAAGATCCAATTTTTAATATGTTTTTGGTGATATTTTAATGATTCAAATTCAAGTTTCAAATGTTGGTTTGTCAAATCTATTTTTTGAGAAATTAGATAAACAGCTATAAATACAATTATTTTATCAGTTCAACATTAACAAGCTCGAGGAAAACTTCACAAGAGAGAATATTATTGTAAAGAGAATTCAAGAGAAGATTTATCAGTAATCTATAGCAATAATCAAGATCATATCATCATGTCAAAGCGTATGCATCTTCATGTCATGTTTTGGAGCTAACATTGTGATATAGGTTTCAAGCATTCAAGCATCAAATCAAGTAATCATTCAAGTCAATTCATGCAAGACCCATACCTTAGAGTGATGTGTTAGGCTTCAATCCTTCCAGGGAAGCCATTAAAGGTTTGGTGAGTTGTAGCATAGCTTTGTTCATCATCAATTCCTTCCATTTATTATCATTTCAACATAAAGGTTTGATTACCAACATGGTGTTTGCCTAAGGCAAACCCCCAATCACCCAAACACAAGCCATTTTTCTTCTCTCTTTGCATGTGTAGATTTACAGGTGAAGAAGGACTAAAAGTTGATCAAAGGAGAAATTTTTCAAAGTTTTCAAAGTTGTCATGATTATTGTCAAGCTACAAAAACTCACCTATAGATTCTATTTATGGATTTCTAAAAGTCAAACTTGGGGAAATTAGAAGCTTAGATCCAAGATTTGAGGTCTACAAAATCAGATTTTGGACCCCTAGACTAGGACCCATTCGCCCTAGGGCAAACCAGTCTTTCTATAGAGCTTAGAACCTAATTTTTAGGCCAGGTGCACACCATTCTTCCCTTCTCAAATCTTCCTACAAATTACAATTTCCATTTTTGTTATCACAATATTTTTCATTTCAAGTGTTAGGCTATGCAATTTAGTTAGTTAATGCATTTGAAATTATCTCCCAAAAGTGCCAACCAATCATTTTTGCCATAAGAAAATAGTAGACCTTCCTAATAGCGTTGACTCACCTCAAGGTTGAAAGTCAATCCTATCCTTGGGAGATCTCTTTTTCTAATGAAATTAGGAGAAGGGAAAGTGTAGGTGTGTTTAAACCCTTAGATCATTCCTCACCTTACCCCCCATTTTTTCATTTGTTTCAAAACCTTTAGAAATTTCAACAATCTTCAAAAATGAAAGATATACCAATTCTATTGTTAATCAGATTAGCAACAATGAGAGAAAAAAAAGAAACACGCATCCATAATATGACACCAGATTTAAGTGGAAAACCTAATGAGGGAAAAACCATGGTGAGAGTTAAGTCACAATATAAAGGATCACTACCAAAAAGAATTGTAAAATAAGGCACACTACCTTAGAGAAAGATATAAAATGTCATGAATGGATTTTCTTAATGCAGACATTAATTATTATGTCTATATTTAAATGGAAATTAAATGATTATTTAATGATAGTTAAATTGAAATTGAAATTGAATTTGAAATGCAATTATTATGATTTGAATTGTATTTATATTTATTTCGGGGTTTGTCATTACTGATGATAAATCGAGTGCAAGTGAACGCAAGAACAGGTGAACGTGATGGAAGGCGAGAACAATGATCAGGCAGATTTGTTTAGCCGATTGACATTTATGAATAGATGGGATCTCACACACTCACATAGATAATATTTAATATTTTTTACGTTTATCATGCTTGCAAATTTTAAATTTAGTTTTAATGTCATATCTCAAAATTGTGAAATATAAATGTGATTTAAATGATGACTTAGTTAAAATTTGATGAAATTAATTTAAATTAAATGATTAGATTGATTGTTTAAATATTTTATTATTATTTGGAAATAATAAGTTTGAAATTTCAAAATTTAAATGTAATAGATTTTATTTCAAAATTAGATTAAATATAAATAAATAAAGTGTTTTTGAAATTAAATGCTTTTAAAAAATAGAAATTATGAAATGCGTAGATTTTTAAATTCAGAAATTGAATTAAAATCTAAATATGGCTAAATGGGAAAGTGAAAACAAAACTCACGTACACTTTGATTCTTCATTCAAAATTTAATCTTCAGTTATCATGAGGAAAGAAAATATCTAAATTCATCAAGAAGCATTCAAAATTGAAGACTGGGAGTTCTAATTTTGAACTGGAGATCATTGAATAATTTGTGGATCTCATATTCCTTGTTTAGATCAATGCATGAGAATAGAAAAAAAAAAGGAGATATATACAGATGATATTCGAAATTGAAAGGACACAGAGAATTTGGAGGACACAGAATTTTGAAATTGAAAGAGGCAGAAATATTCATTTTTCATTATTTGTTCTTGAGAAAATTAACAAAAGAATAGAGTATTACTGATAGAGGAGAGAATTCAAGTTGTTTTTTCTTTGCATTTGAGATCTTATCTTACCAGACGCAGCCACAGTCTTCTCGTTTCACACAGCCACTATGAGAATTGTGCAAGAATTTTAGAAGAAGGTGTAGCCTGGGAGAAGGCATGCACAGCCTCCCCTCTTTCCTTTCACCCACACTCCCTTCACCCACGCTGCAGGAGTGACTAGCAGCAAGGAGTAATAGGCATGCTTAGAGGCGTTGCACTTGGTAGGCAGGGAGGTGCGGCTGATAAAGGCACGCATATAGCCTGGTAAAGGCGCGGCCAGCTCCACTTTCCCATAGCCAGGGAAGAATTCCCCAACCCACGTGGCTTAAGGGATTGATTCCCTTCACTTATTCCTTCCCCTATACACTAGCGAGGTAGTAAGTGCAGCCAGCTAAAGAAATATGCGCAAGAAATAGGAAAGAACAGAGGACAAAAGTTTCAGATATTCATAGAGGAATTTCACAATTTACATTTCCAGAATACGTATATTACCAGGTAGGATTCCTAAATTTAATTCTACAATAGATCTTTCAATTCTATTTCTAAATTTTGGAAATGAGTATCAAATTTTAAAGAAAATCTTGTTTGATTAAATGAGGAATAGAGATTTAACATTTAGTTTAAAATTGGAAGAACAAAATCTTAGTTTAATGAAAGTAGAGAGAAAGGATCTTTAGATTTGAATGTAAATTTATTCATTTAAATTTTATTTAAACAATAAACAAATCAGACTGTATTTATTTTCCAAAATATTAGACAAGATTAGAAACAGAAGAAATTAGGAAAATTCTTGATTGAAATTACAAAATAAACAGTGAGATGAATCTAGGAAAATTTATAAACCAGAAAACGATTTTTACCATTTTAAAAATTAAAAGATCTTGAACAGAAAATGGATTTATTTTTGCTGAAAAAAAATAATGCTTGTTGACTGAAAATAAATGACAGAATTTAACTTCAAATTTTAACACTATTTTTTGAACGGAGGTTATTGAAACTTGAAATTTTCACCTTTCAACAAAACTGTCAAAACTGAAACAAATAGAGAAGTTATTGTAAATCTGATTACGATTATTGTTTATTTACTGAAAATATGTTAAACTAAAAATAAAACGATTAAACTTGAAATATGATTTATTTAAAAACATCAAAGAACGAATTTGAAACAACATTAATTAGATGAGTATAAACAAATGAATGTGTACTCTTTTAATTCTGTTTGTATATGTATTTAACTTGCATACTGGAGTTACACCTTCATTAATTTTAATTATTTAATTTACTGAAATTAAACTATTAATTTAATATCTTTTATGGAATTTAACGATGAAAAGAAATGACTTTTTAAACTATTTTCGCTTCAAACAAGTTTTCAGTTTGTTATTTTTAAAAAGATTGTATTTGACTGATAGACCATGCATGAATGATAGATGATTCTGCATGTTATTTTTTTGGGGAAAGTTACCTTCTGAGATGGGTGCCAAATATGGGTAAATAGAGAGTGTAGTTTTGCTTTTCCAAAACTGATTTATTTGTCGTGCATGACATTTTACTTGGCCAAGTAATTTAAGGACCATTGAAACAGATGGATTTATTGAACTCTCTACCATATCCTAGTATTGAACTTGCTTATTTCTTAAATGAATTAGAAAAATGAAAATGCTTGTGGTTTTTCTAGTAATACTAGGCATGCACCAAATTCCATCTTGCTCATTGACTGCTTTTTGCTAAGCAATTCGTGCAGGGTCGGGTATTTCTTGATTGACTAAGAAATTACGGGGAAGTGTAAGCTTTGAGGTTGGGCGGATAAAGCACCTGATCCTTGTTCTCGTCTTCTTTATGAAGATTTTCTTTTGGATGGAAGATTGATGGATGGCATCTTCTTTTATGCTTTATTATTCTTGATATATGTAATGATGAGCTTATGGTGACTGAATGCCTAAGTCTCGAATTGTAACTAATATAATTATTATTCATTGTATTTATAACTAAAATTATGTATTATGACACTTGTATGATTTAGACTGGATTGTTATGAATTTAACTTATTGACTTTTATGTCGTTGTTTTGTAATCGACTAGTGCTTGATGTCTAAATGAATGGAATGACGACTATATTTTCAATATAATTGAGCTTATTTAAAGTATTTGTCGATGTTGATTTAAAGAGTTCAACCCATTACATTTGGTATTAGAGCCAGGTTCTGCACTGCAACCTATGAGCTCATTACACAATAATACATAAACCTTATCAAAAGATAAAGGTTGAAAAGTTCTTATGCTAGAATGGAAAGAGACAAGAACTTAAGGAAGTGAAAAAGGAAGATTTAAGTCTTAGTAACTTGGGTAAATTGGGGCTAGTTAAAGATTCGTCCCTGGAATCAGAATTCCTAAATCATCAACTTATGATAAAACCTAGAATTGCGGAAGATTATGCAATCAGGGTATGTAGGAAGGTTAGGAAGAATAATTTGTACATACATGACTTTAAGAAAAAGAGAATGAGTAGGAATGAGATAAATTGAACTGTAGAAACCTACAATTGAGAGAGATTCAGGAACTCGTGGATTAGTGTAATCACTACGAATCTATGTATGCAAGTCAGAATATATTAGATTGTTCAAGAAGAATATGAACGAATGAGGTATCCTCAAAGATTGGGGAACTCATGACTTAAACTTTTGGGTAAAAATAAAGGATCTTGTTAGAAAGGAGTTAGAACCGAGGAATTGAGAAAAGACCAGAGCAATCAGAAGAAATAGTCAATGACATGAGCAAGGTTCCTCCAACTGAAATCAATGAGGTTATTGAAGTTTTTGGAATCAAACAACTTATGAATAATGGTCCCAAAAGGGAAAAAGGAATGCAACATAGCTTTATTTGTCAGGATACTAGAAGTTGCAAGGAAAGCAACACTTTGAGTTAAGAAGTACATCAACAAAAGAGGTTAGTAAGTATGGAAAAAAAAAAAAAAGGATATTAGAAAGATGATGGAAGATTATTAGTTGCTAATTATTCATTGGATCTCCTATTGAATGATCCAATATGCTGAATCTGGGAGATAAAGAAAACAATGAAAAATATAACTTTGCGAAAAGTGTAAATAAGTTATGCCATGAGATAAAAGAGAACAACGAAAAGTCAACAAGAAGGAATGACAAACTTTTTTTTAAGGAAGCAAGTAGAATACTAAAAATTTCAACGTGAGAAGAACGGAAGTTATAGAAACACTAAGGGGTGGAAATGAAGAGAGCAGATTGACTCAAGCTGAGTACCCCACCCAACGAAACTTGGTTATGACTTCTTTGTAAGTCATAAAGACAATTAAGTCATACATTTTATGACCACCAGGGAAAAATGACAAATGGAAAGGTTAAGAACTATGATTTTTATATCTTATGATTATTGACCTAAAGATTAAAGCATATTATTATAAATACCTTAGAAAAGGATTCGCAAATAAACTGATCATGATAAGGAAGATCATCATTTATGGGATTGACAAGAAAAGATCTAAGAGTCTCGTGATTGAAAGAAAGTGTCTCTATACTCCTATATACTTTATATAGAGAATTTAAATAACGATGTTATTTTGATATGAAATATATCCATGTCATGAAACAACTTGACTTTGAAGCTCCCTATACTAAGAAACCTATGGATGAGAAAAAGGTTGGCTATTTAAGCCATTGAGATGAAGTGTAAAATAAAGTAAGATGTGATGTTAGGTGAACCACACCAAAATCTCTTTTTGAGAATGATTAAATCACTTAATCACTACCTTAATTTTTAATGGAACCTTGGGTTAAAGATAACCTATGTGGGACAAGAAGTTCGTTCAATAAACAGAAATATCTAGTGATGAGACTAAAATCTATTAAGTTGGATTACGTATTGGATTATTCCTTAAATACCTATAAGTAGGAATTAAACTTGAATGAGTTGTACATTGGGTCTTGACTATAGCCATATAAAGTGGAGAAATCTATAAGCAATCGGACTAGTCAACAATTAAGGATTTCATCCTGAGAATTGGAAGGGAATATTGGGTTAAGATTTGCCCATGTGATTGAATGTCATTAGAGTTAATGAAACCTTACAAAGATAGAAGCATAGGAGAGATGCCTAGTAAGATAAAGAAAGACGTATTATTGACAAGAATTTATTTTAAAGTAGCTCTTATATTACAAGAGAAACACTTTCAAAAGGAAGCATCTATTGTCATGACAGAATATCATGGAATTTTCACTTAGCAAGAAATGTTGAAAAAGCTTACGAAGAAGAACATCAGAATTGTTACTTGTGCTCAAAAATGGATTTATTGAAGTTGAAACTCTTCTATACAATTAAGAAATTATGGAGTTGAATGTTTATGATTAATGATTAGATATGCAATTAAATTTGTTATTGCCTGGAGATCAATGTGATTGAACAAGGATCAATATTCAAAAAGTAGTACCAAATTAAATCAAGAAATTTGATTGAGTTAAAGGATGAATTGCATTTTTCAAAATAATCCAAGGACAAAAGAAAAGCCAAGGTATGGATGTCTTGAGATAAATGGGAATTACCTCCGCAAAAACCTATAATCATTTACATGAAGGTTAATAATGGTGTAAGATCAAAATAGGTTATCACTTAGTCAAAGGATAGACTATTGTTGGATATAAAAGAACCTATGTGTCCAAAATTTGAGAGATTCGAGAATGGAATGAGGGAAATAATGTCAGGGTTAGGACATCGAATTGACAAAATGAATTGTCGGATAAGGATCCACTATTGTCCGGAAGAAGAAAGAGTAAGAAACCGCACAAAATATAGCAAGGTAATGGCTAGTATGCCAGGAAATGAAGACCAGAAGTTATCATTGGTAGGACATATAACTCTCTTGAGATTCTAGAAGGAAAATGGTAGAACACAAGACAAATTGATCTATTGATGTTAGTAGAATAACATAATGTTCTAGTGGATGGACTCATCAAAGAAACCAACAGTTTTTGGAAATTTGACTTATAGGATTATGGTCCTAATTAATATATTGTGGGAACTAGTTGCTTAGTAAACCTAAAAGGTGATTTCAGTTTAGCAAATGATGATTGGGTTGTGAAAACCAAAATCATACCATGAGACAATCATTTGAATAAATGTGCTTTATATTATTTTAGTCAAATAAGCAATGGTGGGCTAAATCTTGAATGAATTGTAAACTCTAAAATTGACGTTTGGACTATTATTTGGAAAGAAAGGAAACTCTATTTAAACTGAAAAGGCTTGGATATAATCATAGAATTGATAAAATATTAAAAAGGAAATAATAGATAGTAGTGATCGATTGAACTTAATTGATAACGAAGCTTAAGTGTGGAGCAGTATTAAAATTGATAAGTGTCTAGGAGCAAAGTTATGCTCAAGATAGACAATTAATTAAAGTAAAGTACTTTATGGTAAGTATAATGAATGTGTAAGTGGTGGATGGACTCGGGTTATGAGTTGTCTAACAGTGTAATTCAAAGGAAACGATTGGACCCACGATGTAGTGTACAATACATCGACATTCCTCTTCCATTTGGGTTATACTAAGAATAAATGCATGAACCAATGAATTTAGATCACTAAGTATAGATATTATTATATATTAGATGTATTTATAGAATAAATTTCTTTGGGAGAGTAAGTATGTGTGAAGCATATGAAATTTCCCTATGTGATAGTAAGGACACTTGAAACAAGGTCTAGAAAGGACAAGATTGCTGCATAGGAGGAATGTTTTGTAAATCTTACGTATTTTTGGGAAATCATCAAAGTTGGCTCTAAGACTAGTGGGACCCTTTGATGTACTGGAAGTCATTAATCCTGTTGCTGATAGACTAGCATTAACATAGATAGTACTCAGTACAAGGTCTAGTGGGACCAGTATATTGAGGATAGTGCTACATGCAAGGATTCTGTGACAATGGACCGTCATTTTCCTCAATTGCTTTCTTAGATTAGTATTGCTTTATGCAAAGATTCTTGATACTCTGGGTTTGATTCACATGTTGTGAACTTTGAAAGCATGGATGCTACTATTATTGTTTATGCTTATGTTTGAGAATTATGTTGTTAGTTACTATTTCATTATGATTGGGATACTATGTTTTACCTATTGAGATACTATGTTTACTGATTGAGATAGTATGTTTTATTGATCATGATGTTATGCTTATTGAATGACTAATAAGACATCGAGACGATGTCTCTTCCAACAAGGGAAGGATGTCACGTATGGATTTTCTTTGACTTATTAAATGTAAACATTAATTATTATGTCGATATTTAAATGGAAATTAAATGATTATTTAATGATAGTTAAATTGAAATTGAAATCAAAATGCAATTATTATGATTTGAATTTTATTTATATTTATTTCGGGGTTTGTCATTACTGATGATAAATCGAGTGCAAGTGAGCGCAGGAACAGGTGAACGTGATGGAAGGCGAGAACAACAATCAGGTAGAGTTGTTTAGCCAATTGACGTTTATGAATAGATGGGATCTCACACACTCACATAGATAATATTTAATATATTTTGCGTTTATCATGCTTGCAAGTTTTAAATTTAGTTTTAATGTAATTTCTCAAAATTGTGAAATATGCATGTGATTTAAATGATGACTTAGTTAAAATTTGATGAAATTAATTTAAATTAAATGATTAGATTGATTGTTTAAATATTTTATTATTATTTGGAAATAATAAGTTTGAAATTTCAAAATTTAGATGTAATAGATTTTATTTCGAAATTAGATTAAATATAAATAAATAAAGTGTTTTTGAAATTAAATGCTTTAAAAAAATAGAAATTATGAAATGAGTAGATTTTTAAATTCAGAAATTGAATTAAAATCTAAATATGGCTAAATGGGAAATTGAAAACAAAACTCACGTACACTTTGATTCTTCATTCAAAATTTAATCTTCAGTTATCACGAGGAAAGAAAATATCTAAATTCATCAAGAAGCATTCAAAATTGAAGACTGTGAGTTCTAATTTTGAACTGGAGATCATTGAATAATTTGTGGATCTCATATTCCTTGTTTAGATCAATGCATGAGAATAGAAAAAAGAAGAAGAGATATATACAGATGAGATTCGAAATTGAAAGGACATAGAGAATTTGGAGGACACAAAATTTTGAAATTGAAAGAGGCAGAAATATTCATTTTTCATTATTTGTTCTTGAGAAAATTAACAAAAGAATAGAGTATTACTGATAAAGGAGAGAATTCAAGTTTGTTTTTCTCTACATTCAGGATCTTATCTTACCAGACGCAGCCACAGTCTTCTCGTTTCACATAGCCACTATGAGAATTGTGCAGGAATTTTAGAAGAAGGTGTGGCTTGGGAGAAGGCACGCACAACCTCCCCTCTTTCGTTTCACCCACACTCCCTTCACCCACGCTACAGGAGTGATTGACAGCAAGGAGTAACAAGCGTGCTTAGAGGCACTGCACTTGGTAGGCAAGGAGGTGCAGCTGATAAAGGCATGCATATGGCCTGGTAAAGGCGCGGCCAGCTCCACTTTCCCACAGCCAGGGAAGAATTCCCCAACCCACGTGGCTTAAGGGATTGATTCCCTTCACTTATTCCTTCCCCTATACACTAGCGAGGTAGTAAGTGCAGCCAGCTAAAGAAATATGCGCAAGAAATAGGAAAGAACAACAGATAGAAGTTTCAAATATTCACAGAGGAATTTCACAATTTACATTTCCAGAATACATATATTACCAGGTAGGATTCATAAATTTAATTCTACAATAGATCTTTCAATTCTATTTCTAAATTCTGGAAATGAGTATCAATTTTTAAAGAAAATCTTGTTTGTTGAAATGAGGAAATAGAGATTTAACATTTAGTTTAAAATTGGAAGAACGAAATCTTAGTTTAATGAAAGTAGAGAGAAAGGATCTCTAGATTTGAATGAAAATTTATTCATTTAAATTTTATTTAAATAGTAAACAAATCACACTGTATTTATTTTCCAGAATATTAGACAAGATTAGAAACAAAAGAAATTAGGAAAAATCTTTATTGAAATCACAAAATAAACAGTGAGATGAATCTAGGAAAATTTATAAACCAGAAAACGATTTTTACCATTTTAGAAATTAAAAGATCTTGAACATAAAATGGATTTATTTTTGCTGACAGAAAATAATGCTTGTTGACTGAAAATAAATGATAGAATTTAACTTCGAATTTTAACACTATTTTTTGAACGGAGGTTATTGAAACTTGAAATTTTCACCTTTCAACGAAACTGTCAAAATTGAAACAAATAGAGAAGTTATTGTAAATCTGATTACGATTATTGTTTATTTACTAAAAATATGTTAAACTAAAAATAAAATGATTAAACTTGAAATATGATTTATTTAAAAACATCAAAGAACGAATTTGAAACAACATTAATTAGATGAGTATAAACGAATGAATGTGTACTCTTTTAATTCTATTTGTATATGTATTTAACTTGCATATTGGAGTTACACCTTCATTAATTTTAATTATTTAATTTACTGAAATTAAACTATTAATTTAATATCTTTTATGGAATTTAACGATGAAAAGAAAGGACTTTTTAAACTATTTTTGCTTCAAACAAGTTTTCAGTTTGTTGCTTTTAAAAAGATTGTATTTGACTGATAGACCATGCATGAATGATAGATGATTCTGCATGTTATGTTTTTGGGGAAAGTTACCTTCCGGGACGGGTGCCGAATATGGGTAAATAGAGAGTGTAGTTTTTCTTTTCCAAAACTACTTTATTTGTCGTGCATGACATTTTACTTGGCCAAGTAATTTAAGGACCATTGAAACAAATGGATTTATTGAACTCTCTACCATATCCTAGTATTGAACTTGCTTTTTTCTTAAATGAATTAGAAAAATGAAAATGCTTGTGGTTTTACTAGTAATACTAGGCATGGAATGACAACTATATTTTGAATATAATTGAGCTTATTTAAAGTATTTGTTGATGTTGATTTAAAGAGTTCCGCCCATTACATAAACAAACTTGTAGAGTTGGAGAAAATACAACTCTAACAACAAGATATAAAGGACCTGATGAGATTCATTATCTCAAAGAAGGATACAAGGAGTTTATAGAGAATTAAAATATTTTTCAACTATTCAATCTATTAACTAAGGTTTTCAAGAACATCTAATCTTTCTTCTTCACACTTTGCACTAACTCTACTAGATATTCAATAAATTCCATAAACTGTAATATCCCTTCCTTAGGTAGCTCAAACTATAGCGAAGGTTGACCTACTATTAGGGTTCCCATAGGTCTAAAAATGGATAGGGGACCCAATCAAAGGATGTGGAGCTTAGCTAGGAGTTTTATGAGCCTTTCAGTTTGGAGCTCAGTTGATGAATGCAGGGATAAATTGGAAATATTAAATTTTTGTTTAATGGAATAGTAAAAAGTGAATAGTAACATAAAATTATAAGGGGAATAGTGGAAAGTTCCCCCATCCTAGTAACTCAAAGTTGTTTTTAAAAATCGGCCCCTTCTTTTGATGAGGAAAGACCCTCAAGTTATTATTTTATTTCTTTTTATAAAAAATCTCATGGGAGGTTATAAGGAAATATGTTGGACTCATTTTTGGGCATTCTATTCCCATTTTGAGAAAAGAAAATTTCAAGTCTGAGCTCTGGAAGAGGGTTTCATGAGCATATAGGTCTTTTGAGGACAAAATCCCTTGGAGGATAGTGAATTGGATGAAAACCCAGCTCACAAAACATGGAAATCTACATAGGGTTTCCATTTGGGCATCATTAGTCTTCATCACAGGTTAATTTTCACTTAGAATTGATTGCAGTAGTTAGTTATCATAATATAATTGCATATTGGGGCTTCTTATCAACATATATCATCATTTCAATGCATTCACCTACTGGTCATACTATTTGGGTGTCATTTTTCAGTGAAACCCTAGTTGGAAATTAGGGTTTTCGGACCACTAAGGAGTAGATCAAACTTTATCTGAAATATTTATTGTATATGCTTAAGTTCCATCAATTAAATATTAAATAAATTGAGTGTTGGCTTCCAGATATGCAAACTTTATGTAATCGGTGGTTCAATTTAATTAATTCTAAAAATTACATTTAATGTCCTAGGAAAACCAGAATTCATAATTTTATTTCAGTCATTTATGTTCCTTTTGCATCTATTTTGTTTTTGCAATTTTCAAGCACAAAACCTCAAAAGAATCATAAAACCACCAAAAATCACAAAAAAACTCATAAAACAACAAAAACAAACAAAAAAATAATTTCCCTATTCACGAGTCAAAGTCAAATAAAAAATCAAACTCAAAAAAATTGGATCAGATTTGGGTTTGGAACCTTTCATAAACACACTTCTTCACACTTCTTTAGACTTCCATACATTTACAATTGAAATGATTTTTCATTTATATCCACTATAATACTTTACAACTTCAATTATGTCGGTCAGGAAAGAATACAAAAAAATAATTTCACCAAGTCGACCACAACAACCTACTAGAATTCTATCCCAAGGATAGAGAGGACCAAAAACAATCTTATTACATCTTCCAATGTTATCCCCAAAAATTCTCATGCTAGCGCACATCAACCCAAGTCGGCAACAAGGAAATGTGTAGATAAAATGTGAAGCACATAACCAATTGGCCCAAAAACACACTTTCAATGGATTTAACTCAACGCAATCCTAAACAAGATTGGCCAAGACCCAAATCTATCATAACACATCTTCAAATGTTGGCACAAACCATTAAGCATTTAGCACAAATAGGAGATCAAGTCGTGTCAACCAGATCTCTATAAATAACCTAGAAAACTAACTCAAGACACAATACAACACCAAGGAGCACAACCAACAATGTGAAGATCACATGGGTTTGTTCCATGAACATCCAACTCCACTTCTAGACACTTCTTCCATACCATCATGCCACCAATAGCCACCACAAGCCAAATAGGAACAAAATACTTCTTTCTAGAGACACAAAATGCATAGTCATGAGATATTACATTAAAAAAACAACTTGCAAACTACTTCAACATATGAAATTAGAACTGAGACACTACACAAACATTGAGAACACATTCTCCAAGCCACAAGAGAATAGACATCAATGCAGAGAAATGTAGAGAATTTTTTGGACCAGTGTAGACAACCAACAACACTACCAACCTTCTACAATACACAAAAACCTCCTCAACAACATAGGTGAACTAAAAAGATAGGAGTGAAACATCCATATAATTATAACTTTTAACTCCAAATTGCAAGACCATATCTTCAATAATGGAGGAATACAGAGAATTCTCCTGAATAGACTAGGAACAAAATCTTTCAACAACTTGTGGAGGCTAGAACTTTCTTTTAGCAACATATAATTTATCAAGAGAAATAGGAGAGAGCATGGGGAATATTATAGACTATCAGAAACATCTCTCCATCATTAGAAGAACTTTTAATCTTCATTTGTATTCTTCTAATCCTCGTCTTAATATATCATTATGAAACCAATTTTGTTGATATCAACTATACTCAATACTTCATAAATTAACATCAAATAGGGCATTACATCAAACTACAAACTTCAACAACACCACCATACATCATTGTTAGCCCAAAATGAATGTTAACAACAGTGACAACCAATACCAAGCAACAAACACTACAACAATCTCATCAAATGCCAACAATCTTCCTTACTTCACATGTGTTGACAACAATGACAACCACAAACAATTCACCAAGTATTATCATCAACCACAACCAAAAATCTCAAAAACATGTGTAAAATTATCACCGAATGTTGACATCAATGACAATGATAACCATTGCATGACAACCACTACCAACAATAACATGATGTGTAAAATCCCCAAAAAGTATACACCAAAATGGCACTTTATCTTAGTGCATCTATAAAAGAGAAATTGCATGAAAAAGATGTTTGTGATGCCCAAATAAGATAGAAGCCTAAAATAGGTCATCCCATGTAAACAAAAATTTTGCAAGAGCTAAAACTTCCAAGTAATTTAATAGAATGTAAAAAAAATGTACTTGGAGGAAAATATAGAAAAAATACATGGATAGATATGAAGAGCTCTAAAATATAATTCTAACACAATTGAAAATCTTTAAAATTAGAGAAATGGGTCAAAATTTATGAGATCAAGAGTGAAAACACACCTCTAACTTTGATAGGCTATAGAATGCACTATCAACAGAAAAATGGTGATGAGGCCCACATGAGTAGAAATTACACAAAACCATCTTTCTCATGATATCTCATTCTCCAAATTTTGATACCGTATGCCCAAGTTATGGATAATAGAAAAATAAAGCTCTTTTAGGGCCAAAGGGGGATTGAAGGGGGCCATACCCTATGACCATATTTCTGACATCAGTGGAATATTCAAAAAATATTGCTTGGGGTATGAAAAATTATGATGCTTGGAAATGTGAAAAAAATGATGGAATATTCCCTTACTGAAATGGAATATTCACTAGGAGCGGTGGTTGACAAAAATTGGTCGGAAAGGCACATTAGTCAGAATATTTGAGAATCTTTAAAATATTTTGTTGTCATTTTTTTCCACTGATAGGGCTTCGAAACCCCCATCACCCCTCAAACTTAAGTGGTGTTGAGGGCATCACTACCTAGCAAGTGTCGTAGGAGTGTCGCTCCATGGGCATTGAATTGCTAAGATATTTCTTTTAATATTTTTATTTTTTTCCATACAAATAGTTGTACAAGGGCCATACCAAGGCCCCTGGTAAACAAAAATTCCATTAATACTCCTGTAGAAAAATTAAGAAAAATTATAGTCAAAATTTGTCGAATCGACCTCCTGAATGCAATGGCGAGGTCCTCTTCATGCCAAAATGCATCTTAAACTTTTCCAACTCCAAGAAATACAAAAAAAACCAATGAAGATTTCAGATTTGAAGCCCTATAACCCAATTTGAAGAAAACCCTCAAAAATTAAGAAGGGTTTTTCTAAATCCACGCTCTAATACCATGTTAGAATTGTGAATAAACACAAGAGATAGGATCATTTTTTTGAAAGTATGGATGTTTTTTCATTAATGTTTTCATTGATGTCAACACTGTACAAGTTGAGTAAAGTGGTTTTTGCCAAGTGGTTTGGAGAAAAATTGAGAAATAATGAAAGTTGTGTTGAAGGTGTATTATGAGCGTGCTCCGATAATGTGGTCTGCATCCTCTCTATATTGATAAAATCTCCTTGCAGATCTGATGGTGTGTTCATGAGCTTAAACGGATTCTATCTTCCAAGTTTCAGCTTTTGGCATGATGGAAAGTAAAAATTATGTTCACCGATGTGTGAACTAGTTTGTCAAAGTTATCTTGTTATTGACTAGGAGAAATGTTTTGGCTCTGCAGTCTTCTATTATTTGGCCTTAGATCTTGTGAATCTGGGAAATTATTCCTTTTGATAGTTTTTGTGTTCTAACAAAGTTTCTTGTGGTTTGGAGCTCTAGAAGACCTTCTCCGGAGGCTCTGTGTTTTGTTGGTTGTCTCGGTTGAACTAGTGAAGTGTTCTTTGCAAATGAAGTTGTTGCGGATGTATCTAAGTTGCTCTCAGAGATGGTAAAAATTCTGGTAAAGCATGTTGAGCAATCCACATGTGTTTATCTTGCTGATTATGCATGTACTTCAAAGTTCATTTGAGTTTTCATTAGGTTTGGCTAACCTAGTGTCTACACGTTACATTTGATTTTTGTATCAACTTGAGGAAGCATGTGCGTAATCCAAGATGTTGTTTGGGTCCAAAATTAAATATGTAATTGTTCCTCTCATATTCTTATCTACTGCGGGAATGCCTAGTTTGAATTTGTAAAATGAAATTGTATAAACCGACCTTGGAGAATGTTTCTAAGGTTGAATATGGTATAAAAGCAAGTTGAGTTGTAGCGAATTTAATATCCAACCATCATTTGATTCAAACAAGAGAAGAGTGTGTGAACAAGTGTAAAAACAAGAGTGTGGAAGAGAGAATTAAGGCAAAAATACTTCACTGTATTCACAATCTTCTGATCAAGTTGCGAAGTGTGTGTAACTTCTAGTGGTGGATCATTATCTATTTCTTTGTATCTTTTGTAGGCAGTGGAGGACAGTGAGTCCTAAGGCAGTTAGCCCTTGATCTAGGTAGTGAGCCTTTGTATTTGGGCAGTGAGCCTATGTATCTGGTATTTCATTACTACTATATTGTGAGTTAATCCTTTTCGTGGTTTTTCCCTCATTGGTTTTTCCACGTAAATTTGGTGTCTCTAGTATTGTGTTTCTATCATTTTCATTTCATATTCATACTTAATAACAGATTAAAGATAAAAAGGAATTGATCAAGTTTATAAGTAAAGGTTTTGATACAACTAATTCACCCCCCTCTCAGTTGTCTTGTGTGCATTTTGACACAAACAATGAACAAAAACACCTTCCATGCAAGAGATATGCAAACAATAATCTACTATATCATTGACAAGAAAAACTTACAATATGAACCTCAAGAGTCTTTAAGGAGATCAAGAGAGATTGAGGGTAGAAAATACAATAAGGGTGAGTGTTTTATAAGAGCAACCCTAAATGATAAAGATATTAGTCATGCAAAGTTTTGACATCCTATGTGATGAGACAGAATGATCTAATAATAGTTCACTCTAGTTAATAGAAAAAATAACTCTTAAGTTTAGCTTAAATGCATGAAATGAATTAGACTAATAATCAACTAAAGATTAATTAATTATTAGCTAATGCATGATTACTTTAGCAATTCAATATGGTCATAGGCCTTAGATTTTATTTTTTATGAACATATTCTTCTAATGAGAGTGCCTAACCCATTTTATACCTTCCCAAACTACAATTATATTATCTAAAAGTATCTAAATTTGATGAAACTAGTTTTCTTAGGCCTCACAATTTGAGAAAGGAAATGATGAAATTTTAGAGACAAGGCTTATTAATGGTATTATAAGATACATTGAGAAAGGTGATATTCCTATGGTTATAAACATCCTCTAGGTCTCTATACTTAGGTATGAATTTTATATTCCCTTTGTTGATAAATGTTCCTAATGATTTGGAATGGAAATCTTCAAGATAAAATTTATATAAGTCCTTACTAACACAATCTCAAAGGGCCTTATAAAATTCATAAGGGAATCCATCACAACTATGAGCCTTGTCATTGGTCATGGTATGAAAAAATTCTTTGTGGTTAGAAATGAAGAGCCATTGATCACAAAAGGCTTGTTGAGTGGAGGAAAGCTGACAGGGAACAACCTTGAGGCACTTCTATAATGAAAGGTCACATTCTAGATATTTTTCTTAAGTTGTGAAAACTTCCTCCTAATGTTTAAAAAGTCTTGAATAATATCATGAAACTATTTGAAAACATTCTACCCATCAAGTTGATCTTCTTGATGTCATGTGAAGAATGGAGAAATTTGAGATCTTGAAAGAACTCCTTGGAAGCTTTATCCCTAGCATTAATTCAATGAATTTTAGCTTTGATTTGAGCATCTTTGACTAAATGGTTATCAATAATTTTCTTGTGTTGGTGAAGCTTCACCACCCTAGTTTGCAAAAAAATAGAAAATTGGTCAACATGAAGAGCTACAATAGCCCTATAAATCTTTGAGGTAGTTGCCTCACATACATGACGTTGAAAGATAGATAGACAATATCCATAAATGGGAAGGAAATGATAAGTATGCTTAATGGCTCTATTCCACCAAGAAATCCAACAATTTGGTTGGGTAGGTTGGGTTTCACACATGCTTGATGTGAGCTAATGAGGGCTAATGAACTAGCAAATAATTATTTAAAAAATATTACAACTCTAAGGTATACCCACTTACCATTGAATTTTTAACCTGATAGGATTATGGTCTGACAAAGTGAAATCTAGAAGATGCTCCAATAGGAGTGAGGAAAAAGTGGAAAAGGAAGAAAAATTGTACAAAATTCATAGCATGAACTAGGCATTTAAATACTCTATTAAGACCAACCTAAAAAAAATCTATGTATACCAATGTGAATGATTATGGTGGTGACCCATATTAGAATTAAAAAGATGTAATTTATTATGTATTTAACACTACGCATCCATTTATCTAGCTATCTAGCATACACAAAGCCCCATATTTATCATATGTCATTTGATCCATATTAAAGTCCCTGCATATCATCTAAGTGGTGGTAGGAAATTAATCAATCCATCACCACAAAAGAGATCTCTCAATAGCATCATTGAAAGAAAAAGTGTTTATAATTCCAAAAGAATGATGGATGAGATTTAAAAGGAACCATATCACACAGTTAGTGGGGATTAGAACCATGGTTGACAACATGTTGAAGCCATCCATGAGAGATTCATGTGACAACCCCTCCATGACTAGTATTGTGATTATTACAAAATATAGAGCCGGTTAGCCAAATAACACAACAAGAAATAGAAAACAAAAAACCAAAAATCTTGACTTCCTATAAACAAAGAAAATATAAAGCTAATTTATTCTAACAAACATTCCTCATTATATATTTCTTAGGGAGGTCACTAAAACCTCAAAAATTCTGAGATAAAATTCATTAATAGGAATCAAAGGGCATCTTATCATTATCTCACTCTTAGAGAGAAAATTATGGATTTTACAAAAAAAAAAATTGATGAAAAACTACCCAACTAGATGTTGGGAATATACATTCTTCACTTTTTTGCAATATACTCTCTCTCCTCCAATCATCTAAGTGGTTTGTAAGATTTTTTCAAATACTTAAGAGAGGGGGGAGAATGAACAGGAGCTTCTAGCTGAGAAGATAAAATAGACATCGGTTTTAACATTTAAGAGAATATTTTCCTAAAGGAAGGCTCACCACTAGATGGGATAACCTCTTTCCCCTTCTCAAAAGGATTTGAAACTTCTCCTAGTTGCACCTTAGCAACTATGTGATACAAAGTGGGTTGGCCTTTAGCTTGAGAGTCATTGGAGTTTTCATTCTTGTTTTTGAAATTTATAACCATAGTTTATTTTCCCTCAATTTTTGAATAAGGAACCTCAGGAAGCTAGGGAAGTGAATTAATTTGAGGGGATACTATTGAGGGTGGTTTTAGAAAATCCAAATTGATAACAAATAACGAGTTATTGCTCCTCTTTAAAATCAGATCTATCTACTCTAATGTTCCTTTTGGTTCAATTCTTGACCATGATGGACAACTAAGTGATTGATGTAAATGTGTTTCAACAAGGGGCCTTGAATTTTAGGTTTCTTAGAAAATGCATTCAAGACATGCAATCAAAATAACATATTTTATTCTATGGATACAAACAACATGTTATTTTTTTTCTTTAGCAGATACATATTATTCAAATGCTCTTTCTCTTTTCTAGAATATCATGAAATAAATATCAAAAGATTAAAGGGTTGCAAGAAATATTTAGAAAGAAATACTAAAATTAAATGGACAATGATAAAATTTACTTTTTTTTATCAATTTTAAGTGGTTAAATGGAATCTCAATAACCAGTATTAAAACAACTAGCATTCACACAATTTCTACTAACACCAATGCAATCTTCAAAGGAAATCAATCAATCTTGAGATTTTAAAGTAATATCAAATCAGACTATCATAAATATGCACATATCTGAGACACAAATCTATTCAATACCACAATAACATAATAGATTTCATCAATTTACTCAACTCAAATAATCAAAACAATCATACCATCACCAAAGATCGAGATCCACATGCATGCAAATAAGGAAAAATCATTTAATTCAAAAAATAGCTCCACAAAGCTCAATAGGAAATTTTGCACTGCAAATGTATGTTCTTTTGTAAAATACACGAGTTCTAATAATTATAATGAACCAAAGTCTAAATTAAGTTGACTCAAGCATCCCATAATTTTCGGATCTAAATAAAAATCTAACTAAAAGTAAAACTAAATCACCCAGTTTGATCTAAGATTTAACTTAAACTAAACTAAAAATTTCATAAACTAAATTCCTAACTGAAAACACAATGCCAACTTGGATTATCACTTAGGCATTGTTATTTATTAAAAAATTTATTGAAATAAAGAAAAATTAAAAGGTCCAACTAGTCTTGATTAGGAAAACTATTGGAGAAGGAAATGATGACTTCATTCATCAGGTACATTGGAGGGCCTCGGTGATACTGCAACTTTATCCTCTATGTGAACGTTGAGCCCTCAATATTTTATTGTAAGCTGGTGAAACCTTCCAACTCATCCTAAAAGGTCTACAACTTCATTTTCTTGGTCATCATTTTATCAATGAACTCTTGTGTAGCTTTCCCTTGCAATAACCCTTTTAGTTCCTCAACCATATTTATAGGAGATGTGACTAAGGATGGATTTTACCAGATCATGCAACCAATATTCTCCACAAAATGCTTAATTTTAACCATAGCCTATTTTGTTAGGCTTGTGTTCTTACTTAACTTATCCTTGCACTTATTCAGGGTTTTAAACTCAACTATACCGCTTTCAACCATTCTTTTGGTTTTTCTTGATCATCTTCTTCAATCACAACTACTTTTAGCAAATCATCTAAAGAAGTTGCCTTTATTCTTCACAAAATTTGGATATAATACTCCCAAATCACTAATTCTTCATCTATTTCAGCCTCAATTTGGTGAGCCATGCTATCTTCATCACTAATGAAGTGATAATATTTTATTACCTTTCTCAAAAATCTACTAGTTAAGGCCAAAAACTATCCTTTTATTGTTTAGTTGTAGATACCCACCCCTCCGAGTTAGGGTGTAGGGCTTCACCTTTAAGCGTGGCTTGCAAGACTCACTCAAGAGCAACAACATCAATTGGTCCTACCAAGTTATTTATACATGTTGTTAGTTGAGCCACCTGATATTTAAGTTCCTTTTTGGTGTCATCATATTTCTGCATTCTCTTTAGGATGGTAGACACATACATTGGCAATGATTGTTGTTCTACCTCTCTTGTTTGAACACCTAAATTAACCTATCTTATCTGATAGTCCTTTGGTTGCATGTCAAATTCATACTTATCCACTAGAGGGATGACTATTTGAGCAATTCTATTTCCTTTATCATCCATAGTGATAGCAAATATTCTTCTTGACCTTTTCTTTCTTTAGATCATGGATTGAAAGGCTTCTAACAAGATACTTAAACTCTTCTCCTTCTCTTCTTGGATATATTTCCTTTGTCTCTTTTGTATTCTATGGTTCAACCATACTAGAACATTTGTAGAGACATCCCTTTGAGGAGGAATTACTCTAGAATTATGTGTGTCTAGAGATTTATCTTGTTCCACTTCTACAACATGTTGCTCTGAGTCTCTTTATTTGGTTCAACTTCTCTTTCCTCAAGAATTTCTTCTATATTAACTTCCTCTATTTGAAGTTTCACTTTTGTGATTATTTCTTGTTCAATCCTCTATTTATCCCAATCTTCTTCTTCTCTTGAGGGATGTTCTTCTTTCTCTTGGAAAGGGGAAAGAGGAACATCACTTGATGGAGATGGAGGAGGTGGAGGAATTGGAGAAGTGGTAATATGAGGAGGAGAAGGTGGAAGTGAAGAAGGTATTATGTGTGATGGAGGAGAATATGGAGGATGTTCATGTGGGGAAATGGGAGGAGTGGTAGAAGGCAAAGGGGATTCATGTGGAGGAGACGAAGGAGTAGGAGAAACCTCATTTTGAGTAGATGTGGTATGATATGAGAACCTTGTTCTTTTCCTTCTTACTAGAAGAACTCCTTCTTCGAGATCATATTCATTGGATCCTATATGAATCCTTTCTTTCTCCTTTCTCTTTTTTGAGCCAACCTTTGAAGATGATAGCTTTTATTTCCCAACAACAATAGATGATCCTTTACTTGTGGTTGATTTCTTTGTGGAGGGTTTGGGCTTAGGTAACTTCATCATTGGGAATGGAGATATTAACCACATTTGAGAACAAGCCTTGAAACTTCCAACCCTATTGTCCATATTGTGATCTTCTTGAATGGAACAATCTACATTGTATATTGGTTGGTTGTAAATACCCTATCCATTGTAAATGGGATCCAAAACTTTACCATTTTATTTTATTTATTTTGACACTTTGGACACATTGCAAGATTTTATCATATCTACTATCAAGTGACAATAATATTTCATTCTTACTTCAAATTCTTCCTCAAAATTATCCCAATGATCCTCCAGGGCATGCTCATGTTTGAAGAATGAACCTATAACTTTTCTTATTTTCCCAGTAGGATCAAACCTAGCCCTAGGATCATTGTACTTCTCCATGGCATACATTGTCACCTTAATCTCTACATTCTTGGCATTTTGCATGTTGGCACAAGAATATACCCCTATCTTCATACATAAAGAATATCCCGACTTATGCTTTTTAGCAATCAAATTATGGATCTTTGTTACCTATTTGCACAACTCTAATAGGATTATTTTATCATAAGGATACCTTGGGAGTTTTAGAGGGGACTTATAGAAGCTAGCCACTCTAATATAAGTAATGTTTTTGAATTGGATATACCAATTCCCCTAATTCTTCAGCTCTTCCATGGCTTCTATAGAGATCCTTCTAGAAAAATCACCTTCTAGCCCTCTAATGATGGCATAGAAAAATTTATCATTAACCACATAATAATTCTTATAACTATCATCTAATTTCAGCTATGGATAATAATCATGAATCTTCACTTCTCCAAGATGAAAATATCTCACCCTAATTAGCCTTGTAAAAGTTTCTTGAGAAGACAACAGGTATACTAAATAGGATGTCATATAAAATTTGTTGCTCTACAAGATATTTTGAAGATGCTCATGGAGGTTGTCACTTATTATAGTGGCCCAATCAATCTTCTTATTGTCAAAGACACTGAGCATAAATTATACCATCCATGGGTAGAAGTCTCTATCATTGGGATAGCCATAAACCCTACTTAGGAGTGTGATATAATGCTTAATATCTTCCCTAAATTTTATCCTATGTTGTACTTTATCCATCTTAAGGGTTATATTCCATGCGTTGAGAAGCATTTTGGTATTATTGAGATTAAGGCTACTTATTTCATTCTTTTCAAAATAATACATTTCCTTTTTCATATCCATGGTATCATATTTAGGGGAAATAAGGATTCTAAACTTTTTCAATCATATCTAAACTGATGTCCAAAACTACCTCTCATGATGCTCCTAGTATTCTCCTATGGTTTTGGTCATAGTATCGAGCACAAGTCAAGACAAGCTCAGGTGACTGCACTGTTAGTAGGAAGGTAGTTGCTTCCACCAAGCCTAACTTAACCAAAGAAGTGGCTTTGACAAACCTTATTTCCTAAACATTAATTATTCTATGGAATTCATCTAGGTCTAAGTGTCCAAGGTCAATATCTCCAATCTTTGCATATGGAGAGAACATCTTTGAAGGAGGGTGATAAACCTTATACTGATACTTCTTTTATACTCCTTTTGGCATATCTCTTGCATATGAAAACACCATACAATAGAATTATTTGAGAAAAAAGGGGCTAAAGAGGAGAAAATCATCTTTTAACAAGCTCTCAAGATAAGCTAAATCAACTGCAGTATCATGAATAAATCCATTAAGGTATACTTAAGAAAAATATTGATATATCTGGGACCAGACTTCTAGAAATAGTCTTATCACTTGCCAAAGAACTTGGCAATCCAAATAAAATAAGTTTAAACATTTATTTTAACAATAAAATGTTCATTCTTCTAGTCTTTTAGGTGTCAAGGCTTGGGCTTATAGCTTACTCCTTACCATTTCTTAAGCCAAGTCATTAAAGGAAACACACACTAACCAAACCCCATAATTGTCTTTTAGAAAATGTATTACCATCTAGGGTTTGTGTTTGGGCTTAGTTTTTATCTCTTGTTCTTAAATATTTTTAAATGTTAATGAGTAAAATTGATTACCAATATATGAAAATACTACAACAATTTTCAATGAATCTTAGGGATTGGGGATTGGGCATAACACTTAACTTATACCTCTTTTTCTAATTATTCGGTAGAGTAAAATCTTGGCATCCAATACCTAAAAATCTTATAGTCTTCTGCTTTGATTTTTTTCTTTGAGAATCGAGAGTCGAACATGACACTTAAGTTTTACCTTAAAATTAAGTCATGACTTAGATAAAACACCCAAAGTTTGATGTTTGAAATAGTTAGATATTTCTCTCAAGATTTATTCTTTTTAAGAATTAGGCATTAGGGGTTGGGGGTTTTGTTGGAAGAATGAAGAAGAACATACCTATTAATGTAGTTTTTTTTGCATAGGTGGTTGTTGTTGCACCAGAAGATTAAACTGTTAATGCTCGATACAGCCGTTGGATTTATACAAGATCAAGATCCACAGGAGGTGATTAAAACATGTCACGAATCCCAAGCGTCATGCTAGACTACGCCTACCATAGGAAGAGGAGACCAAGGGTCACACCTTGCAACAATCCCCCCCAATGTAAGCATGGGGTTTGAACTTGTGAACTCGAATTTGATACCAATTGTTGCACAAGCGGTTGTCGTTGCACCAAAAGATCGACCTGTTAATGCTCGATACAACCGTTGGATTTATACAAGATCAAGATCCATAGGAGGCGGTTAAACTATGTCATGAAGCCCAAGCACCATGCTGAACTATGCCTACCACAAGAAGAGGAGACCAAGGGTCACACCTTGCAACATTTTTTGTGTTGTCATTGATGTCACCATGATATATGAGTTGCAACTACAAGTTCAAAGTCAATATTGATCTGGTACTCTGAACCGGTATGCAGAAAAATCCTTTGGTATTTTGGTCCAAAATTCTCCTCTGGTAATATTTGTTGCTAATAGTTATGGGAAATGGTTTCTGGTTGATGGAAGCATGCAATTTCAGAACCTTGTGTGTACAAGTGCTCGTATACGATGTTGGCATCATTTAGTTTTTCTATCTTTGGCTGACCTAATAAGCAGTTGAAGTTGTAATGTATTAAAATTTTGTATTGTGGATGTATGTTTGACCTATTCTAAGGTCCAAGATGACATGATATAGCGTGCTACATGCTTGAATTGTTTTTGGGAAGATTTTGTATATGCCTGAAGCCGACAATTATCTTTTTGGTAAAGATGTGATGCATCTAATTAGTCTGACCTAATTTATGCTTGTGGACAAGTCATATATATATATAGGATAGTCTGGAGATTGAAAGTGTGAGTGTGGAATGTGTGGATTGAATGTGAATGTAAAAAGAGAAAATATTGGTCTACTGGCATGCGAATTCTTTAAGCTTCAAAGGAACTGAATTTGCACTTGTGAGGTGTAACTTCATCAGGTCATACTCTGGTTGTAAGACATTTTGTTATTGTATCTTTTGTAGGTAGTGAGCCTCTCTTTTGGATAGTGAGTCCTGATAGTGAGCCACCCTTTGTAATATATTATAACCGGTTATACTATATTATGAGTTAACCTGCATTGTGGTTTTTCCCATTTTGGGTTTTCTACGTAAAAATCCTAGTGTTCATGTGTTGTGTGTTTTCATGTTCTTTTGATGCTTATACTTATCTTAACTATTATATGCATTAGAATAATTGGATGGTATTTTTTAAATAAGTTTAAGAAGATACTAATTCACCCCCCCTACTCTCAGTATCTTGGGTATTCAACAATTGGTATTCGAGCTTGGTTCCTCTAAAGAAGTCTAATAGCTTAAGGAAGATATTGAAGATTGAACAAATGGATGATAAAGAAGAAATTTGGACAACCCTTGATGATCTTGAAAAACTTGAAAATGAAAACAAAGATCTAAAAGAAAATCTTGACGAGGCAAATGAATGCATCTGGAAATTGAAAGAGCAATTGAAGAAATTCAAAGAAAGTCATACATAAGTAAGTGAGCAATTAAAACAAGCCAGTGAAGAGGTTACTAAAATGAAGTTGCAAGTGGAGGAAAAGAAGAGAATTGAAGAGTGTTTGAATCCAAAAGTGCAAAGAAATTTTGATGAATGCTCTAGGCTTGAACAAGAAGTAGTGAACCTGAGAGAAGATCTTAAAAAAATAAAGTTTGTGAAGATAGATTCAAGACAAGCTCCACCAGGCTTGATGAACTCATTATAGAACATAAAGTATCTAAATACAAAGGAGGTTCCGAACTAGAAACAGGTGAAAGTTAAAAATCTATGAATACCTCAAACACTGTGAACAATCAAAAGACTCAAGGTAAAGGAAAGCAGACAAGAAATGTAAGAAGAAGACCGCCTATCAGACAGCCAAATTCTCAAAGGTATCCATCTTTTAATGGTGTTTGTTTTTCATGCAATAAATTTAGTCACAAGGCAACTGAGTGTAGAAGTAGGATGAATCAGATTTTTGGTTCCTTCTTCAGATAATGTTATGCATGTAAGAAGATTGAACATAGAGGTAGTGAATAAAAACTTAGATGATGAATTGGTTTAATGGAGGTAGAATGAATCAATCCTTTGTTGGCTACTGCTATACATACAAAAAGTTTGGACACAAAGAAAATTAGTGCAAATCAAGGATTAATGGAAGTCAAACAAATTAGAGAAATGTTGTCTGCTACAATTGCAACAAGCTAGGACATATTTCAAGAGTATGCAAAAGTAAAAAGGGAAAGTAGTCTACTCTAGTAAAGAAGAATTAACCAATGAAGAAGATTGAAAAAGATGAGGTTAAGCAAAAAATGAACAAGATATGGAAAAATAAAGAAGAGCCGAAATCATCAAATGTGTCTGTGCCCTCATTCGATACAGACAATTCCTTTGAGAATTTGACCTAGCATGGTCTTAGGGGGACCTTTAACAGAAAATAGTTCGAACCCCCTAGATTTCAAGCGTGTCAGTATTTGGAATAAGGATATGTTGTAAGGAATGAATAGGTATAGGTTATGCAAAAGAAACCAGAAGAAAAAGTGTAGGCATGTTGGTTTGTAGAGCATATTAGGGTTTTTTTGTGCCATAGAAGGGTTTTTACCAGCTTTTTGAATTCCATCACATTTAATCTGAATTAGGGCATCACATTGATCTATAAAGCAAAATTGGAAAGGCATTTTAATCACTTGTGCATTTGAAGAAGGTGGAGATAAATTTGGAGCGTTCTTGAGGTGATTTGAAGTGCGAGTTGTGCAAACCCTAGCTTCGATCTTTCATGAAAGGAAAAAGGTACTTTATGCTTCTATATTATTATGAGCTTGTACAAATCCTCTTTCAAAAATTATTAGAGCTTGGTGTGTTGAAAATGGAAACCCTTGTAGTCATGAAAGCATCAGAAAGACCTAGACCTTCCTATATGAAATATTTTGTGAAGCTTTTTGAAGATGACCCTTTGGGTGCCTTCTTGTCGATTCCTCATGGTGCCATGCCTACTAAAGACACTAGAATGTACATTCGATTCAATACTAGGGAATTTAGTCACAAAAAATTGATATACATGTGGCAGAATGATCTCACAAGGGATGATTTCTTCATTAAACTCGAGTATTCAAATATTGTGGCAAAGAAGCTAGATCGATGGAACTCCTTCCATAATTTCAGTTCCAGTCTTGATAATAAGTATGTTAAACATGTCCTTAGCAGAATGCATGATCAATTCTTGTGGAATGACAAACCCCATCTAATAACTAAGGAAGTAATCAAAGTAGTTATTGAACTCTGTGATACCGAACTGGTACCAGTGTTGAAATCTATGAAGAATGAAATGGTGATGGAACTCACATGTGCTACATATGATAAAATGTCTCTTGCAACAAAGCCTATTACTAATCTAGTTGTGAAGTATGCATCAATAATTATTGGACATAAAACCTACTTCACAAATAGAGAGAACTATGTGTCAGCTACAACAATCTACACCGGTTATGACATGGCAATAAATGGTGCAAATTATGATTTGTGTGAACTTCTTTGACATCAATTGTTTGAGAATCTAAGGATTTTGAAGGAGAAAAAATATGCATTTAAGTTTGGTTCCTTGATTGTTTTTTTGTTGTTCTATTTTATTAGAAAGCTTTTGGGAAAGGATGAAGTAGTGTTTTGGGACCTATCCCGATCGGTTGCTCATTAAATTTTTGATTATTTGCATAAATTAGGTGATTTGACAAACATAGATAATGCCCTGATAGCATTATTTTTTGTATTTAAGAGAAACATGAATGAGAGAGAAAAAATCCCGAAGAAAGTTGTTGAGAAATACAAGAATGATATCATATTTCATGTCTCTTCTAATGAATGCATGGTTGAAGTGATTGAACCCTAAACTGTATGGATTCAACCTTTAGGATATGAAATTATAGAAGATGAAGCTGAAGGCTATGTTTAGGTTTTTCTGAAAAGTCTAAAAGACGCCAATGAACCCAGAATTGGCACATGTGCAAAAAAATCCCTAAAAGTTCACTTGGAGCATAGCAAGCCAGCGAGAAGAAAAGGGTAGATGAGATGCTCAGAAAGTCTGGTTATACTGATGAGGAGATAGCACAAGGAAGAGCCTTGGGAGAAAAGAAGAATGGAGAATCGTCAGGTGTAAGGAGATCTGATAGGATTTCTCCTTCAAAACCATATTTTGGCCCGACTGCAGTAAAAATTGAACCTAGTATTTCTGAGAAAGGCAAAGGCCTGGTTCCTTTCGGACTTCCTACAAGATCCAGTAAAATAAAAGGTATTCCTCTGATAGTTCCTATTAAGCGAGGAAGGAAAGAAAAAGCTACAAGGGAAAAGAACCTCAGTATTACTAAAGATCAAGAGGAAGTGAAGGAAGACCCTGCATCAAAATTGATAAGAAAGAAGAGAGGAAGCATGTCCTCTAGTGAAGGTGCTTCTCAGGAAGCTAGTGTTGGATCTAAAAGAGTTCACTATGTATCGTCCTCTGAAGAAGAAGAAGAACATCAATTTAGTGTTCATGAAGCGGAAGCAAATAAGGAAAAAGTTGCAGAAGAGGTGTCTCTAGACCAAAAAGAGAAAAAAGCTTATCTGGTAAGACCCGGTGCTCCTCTTAGACTAGAAGCTTTGATAAATAGTTTGATACATTATGAAAATATGGTGTGACCTACAGCAAAAAAATTTGAACAAGTAGGTAAAGAGGATTGGAAAAAATTAATGATGACTATCATTCAGTATGTTATTATTTTGGAAGTTTACTAGGATCATGTTAAGAATAATGTGCCTAAGAAATTGTGGAAAGCTCTGATGAAAAGAAGATCAGAGGTCGTTGAAATGGAAGAGAAAATAAGGTCTAAGAAATTTGAGGAAATTGGATCCTCTTTGACTCTGGGTTATCTAGAAACCTTGAAGAAGGTTTGTTCTACAATGTTCTGAATGAAGAAAAGAGTTAATATTTTAATGACAAGAGAAAAGAAGTAGATAAAGAAGATAAAGAAGGAAACTGTAAACACCATCAGAAGCACGATTGAGAAATATGGCATGATTGGTACATTTCCATCCGATTTTGCACCTAAATCAGGAGAAGAAGTCTCTACAAAAGGTAAGGAATACATTCCTCTGGAAGAGAATGGTACATATATTCCTTCAAAAAATAGGTGGTACAAATTTTCTTTCGAAAATTAATGTTATTGATGAGCCTCTAGAGATTGAGAAGCAGAATGAAGAAAATGTTGAAGCAGAAAAGCATGATGATGCTCCTCTAGTACATACTGAAGAGGAAAAAGATAAAGATAAAGAAGAAAAGGACAAGGATGAAAGTGAGAGGGAAGAAGAAGAAAAAGAAGAAGAGAAAATAGAGGAAGAAGAAAATAAGGCAAAATAAGAGAAAGTTGAGGAATAAGAAAGAAATGAGGAATCTGGTGGAGATGTTGGAAAGAATGAAGAAGGAATAAGGTAGGTAGTGGAATCACATAGGTCCTCTGGAGAATCCTCCTTTGGTGATGATGTTTTGAAAGGCCTATTATCTTAGCAAATCAAATTCTAGCTCGTGATTCCTCTGGAACTTCTACAACTTCCCATGACTCAAGGCTATGTGGATCTAGACAAGATTTCAAATGTGCATAGATTGGTGTTAGGTAATGCATTTCACACATCTAATAGAAGAGAAATCTTGGAAATGCATCAAAAGGGAACCGAGCTTATAGATGACGCCATCAAGGCTTTGCAGGAGGTCACACCCAGTACACCAATGGACACATCTCTCACTCCGGCAAAAAACTTGAAACTTCTATTAGACTCCTTTAAGGAGTATGCAATCGGACTTGGTGAGAAGAAAAGACAAGAGGTTAAAGATAAACTGGCTGAGAAAAGGTTGTTGGTACTCCATGACAAGTGTCCTATGGCACACACCAATGTTGAAAAGAGCCTTGAAACTATGAAGTCTTGTGAGTCAGAAGAAAACGTTGTGTTTGCTTACTGCATAAGGTGGCCAAATTCCACACAGAGCATTAAAGATCTCATGGACTCCATTGAGTCTTAGTTGACAATTGTTTCCAATACATACAACACATCTAAGGATAGAGATAAGTCAACTTGGAATGCCATCTCTACTCACAAAGAGAAATTCTTCATGTTACAAAAGAAGAAGGAAGATATTATCAAAAAAATTGGTCTACTTGGTGATAGTGTGAGAATGGAGTACACTCTAGTAGCCAATGCCTTGGTTAATGCTGAAAAATTGGATAAGATCAATCTAATCCCGGATACTCTGGATGATGCTGAAGAAAGGCTGATTGCATTGGAGTCTCTGAATAAAATGTTGATATCTGCTAAGAAAAGTTGGGAGAATGGTAAGACCACATGGCAAGTTATTCTCTAGGAGCTTCAAAGCTCACCCTCCTCCAAGTAAATATTTTTTTAAGTTTACACATTGATTGGATCAATCTCCTAAGGGGGAGTTAATATTTTTTATTAACTTGGCTATACACTATTCCAGACCATTTGTACATGTATATTCATATTTTTTTGGGTCGCCCTTTGTCCTTGATGTCAAAGGGGGAGAGAGGAAAAGGAGAAAGAAAGGAAAGAAAAGGGTAGAGTACTATACATAGGAAGTTTGTAAATTCTTTTGGCACATGTTTCCATCAATGACCAAGGGGGAGATTGTTGGAAGAATGAAAAAGAACAATTCTCTTAATGCATTTTTTGTGTTGTCATTGATGTCACCATGATATATGAGTTGCAACTACAAGTTCAAAGTGAATATTGATTCGGTACTCTGAACCGGTATGCAGAAATGTCCTCTGATATTTTGGTTCACAATTCTCCTCTAGTAATATTTGTTGCTCGCAGTTCTGGGAAATGATTTTTGGTTGATGGAAGCATGCAAGTTCAAAACCTCGTGTGTATAGGTGCTCGTATACGATGTTGGAATCATTCTATTTTTTGTCATTAGGCCTATCTCAGACCGACCTAATAAGCTGTTGAAGTTGTAATGGATTAAAATTCTATATTTCGGATGTATGTGTGACCTATTCTAAGGTCCAAGATGACATGATATAATGTGCTACATGCTTGAATTGTTTTTGGGAAGATTTTGTATATGTTTGAAGCCGACAGTTATCTTTTTGGTAAATATGTGATGCATCTAATTAGGCTAACCTAATTGATGCTTGCAAACAAGTCAGATATATATACAAGATATTTTGGAGATTGAAAGTGTGTGTGTGGAATGTGTGGATTGAATGTGAATGCGAAAAGAGTGAATATTGCTCTGCTAGCATGCGAATTCTTTAAGCTTCAAAGGAACTAAATTTGCACTTGTGAGGTGTAAATTCATCAGTTCATACTCTAGTTGTAAGCCATTTTGTTACTATATATTTTGTAGGTAGTGAGCCTCTCTTTTGGATAGTGAGTCCTGGTAGTGAGCCACCCTTTATAATATATTATAACTGGTTATACTATATTGTGAGTTAACCCTCACCATGGTTTTTCCCATTCTGGATTTTTTCGTAAAAATCCTGGTGTTCATGTGTTGTGTGTTTTCATGTTTTGTTGATGATTTTGCTTATCTTAGCTATTATATGCATTGGAATAATTGATGGTATTTTCTCAATAATTTTAAGAAGATATTGATTCACCCCCCTCTCAGTATCTTGGGTATTCAACAGGTTTCACCTAACTCTTGGTATATAGGAAAATAGAAGGTAATGGATATTCCCAAACTTCAAAAATTAAAACTTTAGGACTTCAATTTTTGCTAAGGCTTGTAACGATTGAAATTCAATGTTTATGTATGACACTTAATCCATTTATCTTTACTAAATAACAAACACTTATCATGACTAAAACGTAATATTTGAAAACATGGATTCATAAAATTCTAAGGCATGAGTAGTTGTCAAGGAAGGGAAAATTGATCTTGAAAGAAATTTTCAAGAGGAAGACTTGGGTCTCGATATAATAATGCCACAAACATCCTCGATCAATGCACAAGGAATAACCTGATTCAAAAAGGAAAAACAATAGAAATATAAAGAAAACAAAAGGGAAAAGAAATGAAATAAAAAATAATGAAAATGAAGAATAAAAGGAAAACAAGGATGCCAAATCAAATCAAACATGACAAGTGCATGGCAACAACCATAATAACCCAAAATTTAAATGAGGTTTCAAATGTTATGGTGTACTTGATTATCAATGTGGCGACAATGGTGAGAATGGGCGAGAACAAGCACGAAACAAGGAAGACATATACACTAGCACCATGGACCAATGATCAAATTTGTAATTTGAGGATAGAGAGGGGTTGCAAATATCGTTAGGGTTCCGAATGTAAGTGTGAATAAGTAAGAAAGATTAAAACACTTCTTAATATGGCATTAAATCAAAGACAAAGCAAATTGAACTAATTCAAAGAAATAATCTACTAAAACCGTCATATTGTTCTCTATCTCCAAAGATTTATTAAATCACCGTGGCTCTCAGGTTGTGCAAGCAATTTGACTGTTAAAATGACTATATGAAGAATGAGATGGATGCTAATGCAAAGATATGGATCTAGATAAGATAATACTAGATGATAAATCAAACTAAACTAGCATGAATTGACATGGAAACAGATAAATGCAGCTACAGGAGGCAGCCATGATATGAAAGCTTGATTGTTGGATGTTGGATGCTTGATGTGCTTGATGTGCTTGATGCTTGAATTCCTACAGAGTAAGAGTGCATAAGTTAGATTATCTGGATCCTTTTCTTGGTTCAATGAGGCTTTATTTATAGATTTCATGGTTGTAGAAATGCACAGGGATGGCATTGAGAGGCTTGGATTCAATCTGGAGGATTGAATGGTGAGAGATGGAGGAGATTGAGAGAATTTTGGTGATTGTCTCTACTCATGAAAACACCAGGCAAGAGAAGAGGAAAGATTGATGGAGGAGGATTGAGAGAAGATTTTGGAATTTGTCTCCAATTTGTCTCCAAAACTTCTCGTGAAATTTCAAAGCATTAATTTTGACATATTTTAGACATAAATTAGACATAGGATATCTAATTCATTTTTGAGGAAATATAGATGGAATATTCTTTATGCCTTTATTCAAATATTTTGACTTATTTCAATTAGCAAAAGAGGGATAAATAATTTAATAAAATGAACTATAGAAGTTGTTTATTAAATTAAACAGAAGAATATGGCAATTAATCAATAAAGTGTTTGATCTCTATTTAATTAATTTAAGATTGATGTGATAGAATAAAATAGGAAAATGATAATTAAATCAAACAAAGTATTTAATTTTGTTTATTTAATTAAGATGAATTTAAATGTGACGTGAACGTGAACTATATAAATAAATATTTCTATTTATTCAAACAGTAGAGGAATTTAGGATAATTAATCAAATAATTTATATTTAATTAATCGGAATTCTCCAGACCATTTTTAGGTGTATACACCAAACTTGATTGTAGATATTTTTTTATAACTCTGAAATGCACAAATGATTAATAAAAAGCCTTCAAATTCCTTCTTAAATTGATTCGACACCTACTCTTAATACCTCATTAAATGCCCTACAGTAAAATTAAATTCTTTGACAAGCGTGGAGGTCGAGGTGACAAGACCTCACTATCATTGGTCTTATAGAATTAAGGTATATGCAAAGCGAGTATCCCAACAAGAGAAAGCCCAAAAGAGTTTAGCAAACAAAGAGAAATGAGAAGACATCAAGGGTTAGGCTCGAAAGGATGTCATGCCAACCTTAAGAATCCTAAAACCCAACATGCGAAAAAAACACAAAGGGAAAAGGAGAAAAAAGAAAGAAAAGGGAAGGGAAGGAAGGGGGAAGAGAGTGAAATAAAGGGGAAAAAAAAACGAGAAGGAAAAAGACAAGGAAGAAAAAAGAAAGAATTTTGAAGAAGTTGTGGTCCTCATTTTCTCATAAACACAAAGTGGGGCATGAGTGCAAGGCACAATAGGTACCAAATGGCAATCCTTAATTTTATGCTTAGTATACTAGCATTAGAAATAAGTATTTGGAAAATTAAGGTATAACACACATTGGGTGTAGCAAAGATGTCTAATTTGAATGTCCATAGATTCTTTTAAATCCTTGGACAAGTCAAGATAAACCCACAATAGTGAGTCCTAAACTTGGGGCACTATTTTTTTCAATTTGGATGAGGAAAAAATGTCGAAAACACCTTCGTTTGAAGGTATTTCTTTGAATGAATGTACCTTCACTCAAAGGTGAATAAAAGGGTACATTTTTTGAAGGTGGACCTTCATTTGAAGGTGTAAAATGTAGAAAAACCTTCAAACAAAGATAATTTCCAAAATTGGAAAATGAGACCTTTGTTCAAAAGGAATAGAAAGGGACCTTTAAATGAAGGTCTTTTTCCATTTTTTGAAATTACCTTTGTTCAAAGGTTTTTTTATTTTTTTTGTTAGGAATGACATACCTTTGAACAAAGGTACCATCATTTGAAGATCCTTTGAATGAAGTCCCTAAGAGTGTCCTTTCCACCTTAAGCCTCATGTTTTTCTCAAAATTCTACGTTTCCAACCTTGGTTTGGACTAGCAAATGGAATAAACATGACAAGATAATTTGCAGGATCATATCATTTGAAACAATCTTTCTAATGAGTATAATGTTGAATATATTTAGTTTGATTATTATATTTATTTTCTATTTTCTAGTAAACATAGGTTTTTGTTCAACACGCGTGTAAAAATAGTAAATAAGATTTTTTTTTGAAAAATATTTGTGCATTAGGTATTGATGTTGTTCAACAATAAAAGAAGTTAATTTGGATGCATATAAAAAATGTTATACATTATTGAAGTAACCTATGTTTGAATTATAGCTAATCTCACTTCAAAAAGTTATAAAAACATTATGCAACACAAAGTTATGAAAAAATATTTGTGCACTAGATATTGGTGTTATGAGTCTATGTTTAAAAAATTATATATTATCCTTTCTACAAATAAAATTATGCTTTATTGAAGTAACTCCATTTTTTTAAAGATATTGTTAACTATAAAAAAAATTAGCTATTAAAAGTTACATAAAACAACTCACAAATTAGTTTTTAATTTTTTTAAATATATTTATAATCTATAGAAAAAATCTCAAAAATCACTAGTTCTTATCATCTTCAAATTCTTAATGATTTAGTTCTTATAGGTGTGAAAAAGTGAAAGTTTGGTGAAAAATGTTAATTTCAATGTCCCACTTTGACTAAAAAGTGGGACACACTATTGTGGGGTCACCCGTCAATCTCAAAATAGACACACTTTTATGGACAAGCTTGATAAAACATATTAGAATCAACATATATGACATTCCCAAGAGAAGCAATAATGGTGGTTAAAAAGTTCCAATGGGGAAGGGGCAAACTAGGGAACTCAAGACAAATTGGCACACAAAGCATTTTTTCATCTGATACAATGAAATTTCACATCCACAATTGAAAGACTAATAGAGACACAAATGCATACCATAGGCCATTCTTGAGAATGACCTTAGCAAGGCAAAAAAGAAAGAATCATTTTGCAAGGTTCTAAACAACAAGTTGGACCCCATGTGAGGCCTAAAGCTTGTTAACATAGTCATGAAGTGTGCTTTCTAGAGTTCTCCCAACAAAATACCTTATCAAAGTAAAATGTTATAACCACTTGCGTACATTATCAAATTCAAGGAAGGGTAAAATCATATACACTAAAGAATTAGAGTGCTTACCTTGTGAAAAACCTTAAAAATAAATCTCTAAGGACACTTATTTGAAGGTTCTATTGTTCAGAGTCACTAAACCATGAACACCAACATGAATTGTTGGGTTGTGTTGGTAATGGAGCCTGATTATCTTCTTGATTCAAAGGTTTTGTTTAGCCATGTTAAGATCATAATTGTTGATAAGGGGTGTGGGGGAGGAGGGGGCTTGGCCTTCCAATTCTATCACCAAGGGATCCAAGGCCTTTAAAAATAATTGCCTTGTAAAATATAATAACTATTATGTATCAAGAGAAAGAGGGTGGTAACTATGTGAGGAGACTATGAGATTATGAAGAGGAAGCTGCAACAGATGTGTTGTAGGTTGTATCCCTTCATTTTTCTAGATAAAATAAAAGAAAGATTGGTTGTTTCTCCATGGACATAGCCCATATCGAGTGAACCATGTATATCTATGTCTCTATGTTTTATGTGTTTTATTTTTACATTTAAAAATATATATTTTATTACTCTATGAATCATATTCCTAACAAGTTGAAGTTGTTTGAGACCATAAAAAAGATTAGCAAAAAAATCTCAATAAATGTGAAAGATTAAAAGCTTTCCAACATCCAAAACATGGAGTGACAAACAATAGAAAAAACACAAATCCTACATAATTCTCTCCCACAATTAAATTTCAAATCAACAACAAAAGATAAATAATTAGAACATTAACATTCTTGACACATAAAATTAATTTCTATATAAAAAAGAAAACCTAAATATCCATACATTCAATCTATTTATTTGCATATTATTTTTATAATAAGCATTCATTACATTTATTTAGATTAACCTAACTAAAAGTTGTGATATTGCTATCAAGATTCAACCATGTAGTTTTACGAGTGAAACCCATCTCTCATGATTATAATTGGTCCACTTAACACTCATTGCATCTAGGTGACACAAATGGAAACATGGGTCAATGGTTTTAACACTCATTGCATCTAGGTGATGCTCAAAGAACATGGGTCAATGGTTTTAACACTCATTGCATCTAGGTGATGCTCACACAAACATGGATCAATGAGTTTGACTCGCAAAACTACACGATTGAATCGTGATAGCAATATCACAATTTGACACGCCGTAGAAAATACCTTTTACTTATTAACTAAAACTTATGTAAGAACATATTTACATTTTACAACAATGAATTAAAGTTGAATATATTAATATCCACACCATTCCCATTCAAAACATGTAGCCGTTATACACAGGCGCCCGTCAAATTCCTGGCCTGTGTGTGGAGGATCCCTCCATTTTCATCAAGCTGGAAAGCTCTCTTCATGACAGAGACTTGTAGTACTATACAGAACTCGAAGTTGAGATGGTACTTGTCCGGACGCACGCCTCTGGTGCTCCATTCCTTGGAAATGGCACTGCCTTATCAGAATCAGCATACCCAGAAAGTTTAGGCTTTATCAACAACGGTACTTTCCCATAAAATACAATACAAATGTCGGCGCTTTATTGAGAATATAGTCAAGAGGTACTTTAGTTGATAACTATCAGACTTCTGGATGTTGATGGGCGGCCTCTTGAGCATCTCACATTATATTGTTCATTTTCCATGGAAGAATCCACACCCACCTCTGAAATGACAGTGGAGAAAGCGAAGGCTAAGCAGGAGATAGTACTTTGCACATATTTATCTTTGATTATAATGTGTCAGTTCTTAAATTTATGATAGGAATTAGGAAAATATGTATTTGGTGTTTTGATTTATTGGTTGGTTCTTTATTTGGAATTAAGTTACATTTATTTTGTTTAGTCAGTTTGTTGAATTGGGTAATTAATGACCTGTATTTGTAGATATTTATAGGTCATTAGCAATCACTAAATAGTAAAGAGAATTGTTCTAATGATATATTAGATAGAGCACTGAAAGTTATGTATTTACATTATTCACCAATTCAATTAGGGATCTTTATTTGTATCAACTACATGATATCTTCGCAATAGTGTACATCAATGTCTACAAGCTTCAAACTTGTGACTAGGATAAGTGTAGGTCTTCACCACTTTCCTTGAAAGCAACCCCATTGTGCTTTTAGCATAGCCCCCTTTCAGTGATAGATTAGAAGATGGTGGCTTAACAAATTTTACAAATCACATGTTGAAATGAGGGATGGTCACATGATCTGACCCCATCTAGATCAAGTCACACATTGCAATCCTATCCATGACTAAGCCAATGGCATAACCTTATCCTCATCAATAGCAGTCTTTGAGCATCCCTATCACAACACCACCAACAAATTAGTTTCAAAGATCAAATTGACATCTCATTAAGAAAATTAAGCTCCATCATATGTGTCAAGCTACTCCATTATCAACTCTTTGATTTAGATCTTATTGATATTTGTTGTTTAATTATTTGATTAAAAACTATATTATAATGGGAAAGTCACTTTATTTTCCTTAAAATTATTTTTTATGGGCAATCAAGGAAGAGAACCCACTAACTATTAGGATAACATTGCACCCCACAAATTTTTATATGGTGATATGAACAACCCTTATATTTTTAAATCATCTTACTTTGCAAGTTAATTGTTTAAACATTGTTTGGGGTCTAGGTCATCAAAGATGGTACCACATCAACAATATTTTGGATGGGCTATCATAAAATATAAAAAATGTTATTCCAAGACATGTGTGTCAAATCATGTATTTTTATGCACTTTAGGTGTCATCACATGGTTTGTTAAATTTTTTTATGTTATTTATTAGATTAAAATTACAAAGTTACTAGTCATCAACTTCACAAATTATTGGTTAAACTAAAAGAACATGAAGGTCCTTTGATGCCCAATAATGCACTCACAAATATGGACACTACTCACCTATTTGATCCTCTTGTTAAGTCTTGAACTTTAGGTCACTCCTTTGTTGTTGGAACTTGAATACAATTCAATTATGGTTTTTTTTTCAAGCATTATCCTCGAGATATAAATTGATCCTAGATGTACTTAGGTTGGCTAATACCATTTTTTTTGTACTAATTACAACTTGAATCCAAGGCCTCTTATTTACATTTTGGGGTCATCTACCATTAAACTATAAACCTTCATTCAAACCAAATGATGTGGTAAATCCTTATAATAGTATGAATATGGCTCATTTTGTGCTTATAAGTAGGGTGTGGCTTTATTGATAGGAAACATGACATACACATGTACTTATTACCTTTAAATGTCTAGCCCTAGATTATTTTGGGTTGGGTAAAGGGGGAAAGAGGAGGATGCGAGGGGATGGTAAGTTGATTATTTTTGGAATTATAGAGATATGTTATTGGAATTTATCATGTCAAATTTAGTTCCATCTAACTAAAATGCTACCTAACAATGATGAATCCACAATTCTTGATTTGTAGTAGTAACAATGTCAACCCTATTAAATCAAACTTTTAGATTAAAAAATTATTATTATGTTATTTCCTATAAAGTATATAGATGTATGTAAGTGGTCCATTGAGAGAATTTAGGTTTTATACATGGATCACAAAGACATATCAAAACACCAAGTATAATATTAAAATGTTACAATTGATTATTAAAAATGATGATAATTTATTTTTTCCAAACAAGAATAGAATGTGTCCAATGATCCTTATCACCACCAATCATTTATAAATATTTATATTCAAGATTTGGTTTGATGTTATTCTATTGGACCCTTTTTATTCATTCCTAAAAATTATTATATATCATATCCCACTGTTAAATATTTACCTTCCTTTTAAACATTTATGTTATTGATGATCCATGAATGGAAAGCTATGGATGAATTGAGTTTCTACTAGTGGTATTATGGTTGGTGAATTAATAATTTAGATTCAACATAGCATTATTATATTTTTTTGTTATCACTCCCTTGCATCCTTTTCATATTATTCTTTACTTGGTTATGGATCATCCTACAATAGTGAATCCAAAACTTGGGACATTGTTTTTTTCACTTTGGAGGGGGCTAAGAAATATGAAACACCTTCAAACAAAGGTTCCCTCACTTGAAGGTTCTACGATAAACATCTTCAAACAAAGGTGGCCTTCATTCAAAGGTATTTTTTTGTTTATTTCAAAACAATTATATGTTACTTTTGAATGAAGGTATTATTTATTGTAAAACAAATTAATCAAAAGAAAACATGATCAAATTCATTTCACTTTCACATTTCATTGGAGCATTCAGGTTTTCAATGTACAATGCAACTGGACATTGCTTTCACAAGGTGAAAAAGAACACATGGTAGGTTAAAGATGGGTCTTCGAAAAAACACATTTGTCCTCCCATTGCACCATGTGGCTTTGAATGGAGGTGTATAGGTATTATCCATGTTTGTAGCTTGCTTCTATATTTTGATATTTTATCAAGTATTTTTAATACTAGATGTGATTTTTATTGATATTCTAAGAAAAAATTGAAAGGAATATTTTAACTCTAAAATATTAATTGGAAACCCTAAAACATTTTTTTAACCCTAAACAACTATTTTCAAACACTAAAATGTTTAATTAAAACCTTAAAATAATATCTTTTCACCCTAAAATATCAAAATGAAACCCTAACCAATTATTTGAAACCATAAATAGCTATTTTAAACCCAAAAATATCAAATTAAAACCCTAAATAGCTATTTTCTAACCCTAAAATATGAAATTGAAACCCTAAACAACTATTTTGAATCAATAAAAAAATTAATCTTAAAAAGTCAAATTGAAACTCTGAACAACTATTTTGAAACCCTAAAATGTTCATTTGAAACCCTATACAACTTTTTTTAACCCTAAAATTTCAAATTGAAACCCTATATAACTAATATTTAACCCTAAATATCAAATTGAAACCTAATGAAAATACTTTATAACCATAAAACATCATATTGAAACCTATTCCATATGATCAGAATAGGTTTCAGGGATTTGCCAATGCAGGGTGGGAGGATATAGTCTAGGAAGGAGGGCATGGCAGGGGCTCAGGAGGCTAGGGTGGGGGGGCCCCTCTTTCTCCATAGAGTTGTAGGGAAGATCTAAAAGCCCACCTACAACTATATAGAGGGGCGGGGGGGCATGTTACGTATAGAATCTGGCGTACCGGCAACTATTCCCACCCACCCGTTTGATTTTTCAATAAAAATGCTGACCTACTTCCAATATTATATTAAAATAAAGATTACATAATTCATAATATATAGTTTGTTGTGATAACAAATTGTCAATTGCACTATAATAGGTTGACAAATACACACTAGAGTAGTCTAAAAACGTAAATACATAAGTCCATGCTTAGCTATAAGTATTCATATTTCTAATGCCTTGTAGAAAAAAACTTTATCATCTGTCACCAAAATTATATACTATCTTTTTCATGTGCTCAGATTTTCTGGATTGAGCAACTAGCCTCCTCTCCACCTCTACACATGAACTGGTTGGAAGGTGGAATATTTGAGTCTACTGTGATATTTATATATGGTACTAGGGGTCGGTTCCCTCTCATAGCTAACTAGGCATTCAGTGAACCTTGAATTGGGCAGCCTGATTGTGCTATTTGTTTAGTTCTGGTGTTCCCCGTAGTTGCATTTGATTCTTCAGATTTGATATCACCTTGTTGAATCTAATTTGGAATTTTGAGCAATGATACTTGATGGTAGTGATGAGTGAGAAGGAAAGAAATATCATGGTATTTTTGTTTGAAGCTTCTTACCATTTCATTGCCCAATTCAATTTGGTATCTGTTCAATTCCCTATATAAGTAGCCTGAGGTGTTGTGTTCCAGTGAAAGTCTCATACCTGTTTATATATTTCAGAAGCTTATTTTATGATACAAAAAGTGTCTTGAAAAGACTCCTCCAATGTAAGTTTCATCAGACCAGAAATCATATTTTTGAATGCTTGTTAGTAATGCATTATCTTGTAGGAAAACTTCTTTTATAACAATGTCTGATATCTTCTGCATATCTTGAAAATTTGGATTCAAGTCTATCACATTACTAACAAAGATAAATACTAAACTGGAGAGAAAAATTATCCTTTGTGCTGAAGGCTGCAAAATGTCCTCTCCAATTATGTCTTTCACACTTTTAAAAACTGGGATGCATTCAGTATTGAAAATGTAAGACAGTTGCTCTTTACCCAACCCCTTAGAGAAGGGTATTTCCCATGCTTGCACTTCAAAAGGTGCACGGTGATTTCTTGGAATGAATTCCATTTCTTTTCCTGAGGCGTCTCATCACACTTATACAGGTCTTGTGAGATATCAAGTCCCTATACTGAATTTGGCATAACCAAAAGATGTGCGTATATATGGTTAACTATAATCAAAGACCAGAAGCCATGTAATTAGAACTTCATACTGAGCAAACATTTCATACTGAGCACAGAAGGAAAATGAATACAAACAAAGGGATATCAACTGAATGGGAGACATAAGTATACAGTAGCATAGATATATCCTTTGATGAAGATAATTTCACCACACAGGCCTACAACTATTCCTTCACCTTTCTTCGGGCAACTCATGAAAAACTATGTGTAAGAGCATTTTAATGTGTTATAAGACATACCTGAAAATGTTTGGATTGCACACATAATCCACTACTTATTGTTAGAAATTTGTAGGTTTTCACACATTAACCCTTCTTTTTAGAGATCTGCTAACCTTGACAAAGAACCCACCAATGAAGAGCCATAACTGCAAATTGTTATTGACACAAAATATTGTGTTTGATTACTTCTTATAGCCACGGAACTGATCTTTTGTTTTTAACTGATTTTTGAACCCTGTTGAGATCCACCATGTAATTTTCCATAGACACACTTGAGGTCAAAGCTTATCTCTCAAAATTATTGCTTTCTGATATACCTCTTCTATAATTTGATACATAGCACATGCCATATCATCCTTATTTAAAAAAATATTGAAAAATGTTTGTGAACTTGGCATTGATGTCCTTATTTAAAAAAATAATAATTTTGATACGTACAAAAAAAATTATGATGTATGGAATAAATATGTATCTAAATTATAGTTAATCTCACTTCAAAAATTTCAACAAAAAATATGTAAAAAATATTATATGAAAAAATATTTGTGCACAAGCAATGTATGGAGCCAAATAAAATAGAATATTCAATTAAAACTAAATTTAAATAGCTCACATAAACTACTGGAAAAATTTCTTCATAGGGAAATAATTTCTTGCAATAAATATTGCAACTTTGGTTTGCAACTTGTAACCAACAACTTCAAATTCAATTAATCTTTGCAAATGGAATTACAATCAGTCCAAAAGGAAAATAGGCTACAACAAGCCCATACAAGACTCCATGAAAATACATCAAAAAGGATTTGCAACAACAAATACAAACCTTGCAACATAATTTCTTTCCAGCTCCTGCAACAACAATCTCTCACAACAATCACAACACTTCATCTACAACTATTGGTGATGTTTATGCCTCTGCAACCAATCTCTGATTTGCAAAAACACCATGAAAATACCTTCCTAGAGGTATGATATGCCCTCCTTGTGTCTTCCTCTGTAATTTGGAAAAATTCTTTCAAAAATGAAATTGGTTTTATTTAACACGAGTTGTTGTCTAAATGAAATGAAATGTGAGTTCATTTGATTTTAATTTCTTTTCATTCCAACCCACTCTTAAAAAATCAACGCCCATCTCAAGGAGTCTCTAATTAAATTAAAGTTCATCAATTAAAATGAATAAAATAAGCTTTTCAAACCTCTAGACCTATTAAATATGGAAGACTGTGTTTTAATGACTTTCTTGCTTTCATGAATAAAGCAAAACTCAACTTTTCCCAATATTGGTGTCCACCTTCAAGATCCCTATTTTTTAGGAGTTGTGAAATTTAAAATTTGGAGTTACAAGTCAAACTGGAGGTCTCTCAAAAATCCATGCCTCCATTGCTTTTTCTAGCTTTTTTTTTTGCTTTCAAAGCATATTCTCCACTATCTCCTCTTGTCATATCTTCTTCAAATTCACTCCAAATTTTAAATTCAAAATTTCAACATGACATAACATCCAAATGCACATCAAAATATGAATTTCATAAGGCAAAAGATGAATTCAACTCACACCAAAAATTGCAATTAAAAATTAAACATATTTTTGTTGACACAAGATAGCCACTATGCCATGGATGCTCCTACAGTAGACATCCACGGTAGAAAAGAAATGTTTCATGAGTGTGACTCATAAAAATTTGTAGATTTGATGCTCATTTTGAACCCATCTTGCTGCCTTATCCTCCTAAATCTTATTTCTCACATGTCCCTGGAACTTGATGTCTCTTCCTCCTTTCATTCTTCCTCTCTTTCTCCCTTTTTTCATGTAATTCATCTCCCACCAACTTCCACTATGAAAATCTGAAAATTCATAAACATATATTTCTTCTTCTTCCAAAAAATAATAAAACTCATTCATTATCTCTTTCTTTGTTATTGTTGCAACCATTTGTTCATCATCACCCTTGGTTACAACATTGTGTTCTCTTTTCCCCATGCCTTCTAAAAGAAAATTTTCAGCTACAATCACTTCCTCCTCTGCATTCACATGAATGTTAGCAACACATTCAAAAGGGTCATCATTTCCTTGCTACAAAAAACTAGCAGTCATACTAATATCCTTATGATATAAGAAATCATCAACTGATGCGAAGGGAAGATCACTAAACAAATCAAAATTTTCTTCTTCACCTTCTTCCTTACTTTCAACTGTAATACCTTCATTTGCAAATGTACTCTTTGCTGAAATATATTATTTTACTTCAATCTTATCATGCTCAAGTAAATTAGATTCAACTACACTCTTACAAAATCATATTTCACCTCCTCTTTCTCCACTGAACCATTCACTTTATCTTTCTTGAGTGCAATCCATACTGTTGCAACTTGCATCATCAAATCAAAATTTTCATCCTCATCTTCTTCTACTAACTATTTAACTCCATTAACCAAACAATTTCCAATTGTATTACATACATTTCCTTCTTTCTTACTCAAGGGCTTCAACTTGTGTTTGATTCCATCCTTTATCAAGGAGTATGTATTGGCATACCCATCATGCACTGCACACCTGTCAAACTGCCAAGGCCTTCCAAATAACAAGTGACAAACATCCATAGACATTATATCACATAAAAATTCATCATGATAATCACCAATCTTAAATTTTACTAGAATTTGTTCATTTACCAGAACTTTATGATCATCTTGCAACCAAGCAATCATATATGGATGTGGGTGCCGCCTTCTTTCTAGTTGCAACTTATTTGCCATTTCTTCAAAAACAATATTTTCAATACTACCACCATCAATAACAACATTGCAATATTTACCTTCACACTTAAATCTATTTTTGAACAACCTCTTCCTTTGATCTGGTTCTTTACCTTCATTCATCGGGATTCTTCTTGAAACTAGTGCTTCTCCATCCTCTACCTCTTCTAAGTGTGAATAATTAACATCTTCTCCATTTATGTTTCTTGCTCTATTTGGATTTTCGGTGCTTCTTCTTGGTTTTTCCTCTTCATGAGGATAGTTATATGCCCTATGACCTTCTTCCCCACATTTAAAACAAGCTATTTTGCAATTTCCTCTTTCAAATACTCTACCCGATCTTCCTCTTCCTCTAAAATTTTGATCACGAGACTTGCTTGAGCTTTCACATCTTTCATCCTTGTTGTCCTTAATGACTCTAATCTATTGTTCATCCTCTTTTGTTACACATAAGATCTGTCATTTCCCTTTTATTTATTCTCAAACCTCTTGCTCATCCTCTCTTCTATCTTCAATGTTATTTGATAAGAATCTTCCATTGTCACAACTCCGACAAGTGCCATCTCTTCTTGAATGGTTGGTCTCAACTCATTTATATATCTTGCAACCTTTTCCTTGGTTGCATCTGAGTTTCATTCCTTATAAGAATTCTATGGAATTCTTTAGTGTATTCTTTAACAATCTTGCTTTCTTGTTTTGAACCTTGCATCCTCTTGAGTAAGTCCAATTCATAGTCTACAGGAATAAATTGTCTTTTCATTTTCTCCACCATCTTATCCCATTTGGTAATTTTATCTTTTCCTCTTCTTCCCCTTTCTAGTTAGACCTCTCTCGACCATATTGAGGCATGTCCTTTTAGCCTTGTCTTGGAAAATTTCACTCTATCAAGATCCTCTATCTCTTCAAAATCAAAATACTCTTCCATTTCATTAAGCCAATCTATTAATTCCTCTGGATTTAGACTTCCATTAAATGTAGGCACATGGACATCTTAGGCCTTTTTCCTATATTTGATAATGCAATTACCAAAGGGTCATGAGCAACTATGTTGCCCCTATACTTCCTTGTCTCTCATCTTGCCTTCCATCTTGACTAGCATTTTATGTTCTTTCATCTTCATCATCACTTCTTGGGTCTCTCATTCTTGTAAATCCTCTCCTTATCTCTTCTTGTAAATCCTCTCCTTATCTCTTCTTGTAAAGTCTCAACTCGCCTTCTCAAGGATCTAAATCATCATCTATGACAAAATTATCTCCTCTTCCTCTTCCTCTTCCTCTACCCCTACCACGTGGGGCTTCTCTGGCATACATCTCTGCAACACTACAACTCGCAACTCCTAGTGTAAATTGCCTCTCTCTGACGGTTTGTTTACACACTCGAGATCAATTTGCTCTAATACCACTAATGTATGGAGATAAATAAAATAGAATATTTAATTGAAACTAAATTTAAATAGCTCACATAAACTACTGGGAAACATTCTTCATAGGAAAATAATTTCTTGCAACAAATATTGCAACTCTGGTTTGCAACTTGCAACCAACAACTTCAAATTCAATTAATCTTTGTAAATGAAATTACAATCACTCCAAAAGGAAAATGAGATACAACAACCCATTGCAAGACTCTAAGAAAACACAAAAAAAATGATTTATAATGTAGCAAATCAAAACCTTGCAATGTAATTTCTTTCCAGCTCCTACAACAACAAATACAACACTTCAATTTGCAACTACTAGTGATGTTTATGCATCTGCAACCAATCTCCAATTTTCAAAAACACCATGAAAATTCCTTCCTAGAGGTATGATATGCCTTCCCTGTGTCTTCCTCTGTAATCTATAAATCTTCTTTCAAAAATGAGATTGGTTTTCTTTAACATAAGTTATTGTCTAAATGAAATGAAATGTGAGTTTACTTGATTTTAATTTCTTTTCATTCCAACCCACTCTAAGAAAATCAATGCCCATCTCAAGGAATATCCAATTAAATTAAAATGAATAAAATAATCTTTTCAAACCTTCAAACCTATTAAATATGGAAGATAGTGCTTTAATGGCTTTCTTGCTTTCATGAATAAAGAAAAAATCAACTTTTCACAATCCTAGCATCCACCTTCAAGTCCCTATTTTTTAGGAGTTATGGAATTTGAAATTTGGAGTTACAAGACAAATTGGAGGTCTTTCAAAATCCCATGCCTCCATTACTTTTTCTGGATTTTTTGCTTTCAAAGCATATTCTCCACTATCTCCTCTTATCCCATCTTCTTCGAATTTACTCCAAATTTTTTAAAATTCAAAATTTCAACAAGGCATAACATCCAAATGCACATCAAAATATAAATTTCATAAGACAAAAGATGAAATTCAACTCACACCAAAAATTGCAATTAAAAATTAAACATCTTTTTGTTGACATAGGATAGCCACTATGCCATTGATGCTCTTGCATCAACTAGACATTAGTGTTACAAATCTATGTTTAAAAATTTATAATTTTATTCTTTTTGCAAAAAAAAGTTATGTTGTATGGAATAAATGGATCACTTTTTAAAAGTATTGTTAACTATAAAAACAAGTTATTAAAATCTACATTAAAAATCACAAATTATTTCTTAAAATTAAAAATATATATTTAAAATTTACACACAAAATCTCAAAAATCACTAGTTCACACCATCTTCAAAATATTAACTTTTTAGTTGCTATAGGTGTTAGAAAGTGAAAACTTGGTTAAAAATGTTGATTTCAATGTCCCACTTTGACCAAAAAGTGGGACACACTATTGTGGGATAACCTTTATATTACTGGATTTCTAATTTTTCATCTATTTTGTTATCTCATACCTAGCTTCTATGTTGAACTATTATTTATTTTTGTGACAAGAAGATTCAATATTCAATGGATGAATCTTCTCTTGAAATAAATATATGAGATACAAAATAATGTTAATGTCATATTTCAACTCAAACCTGCAAAATTTAATTTATTTAGGAACCAAGGAAATGTATATACCAAATATTCAATAAATTTAATCATCGTATCAATAATTATATGACAACTATGAACAATAAAATTAGGGAATACCATTATTAATGTAACAGGAAATTTATCTACTTCTATATGAGCATCAAATAGTTCAATAATGTGAATCCCCAATAGTATTATTGGGAAAGGTGTCTTAACCTTGCCTCCCAATGTTCCATATTTAATTATTTCTTTTACATTTATTTGTTATTTTGTCCTCACATGGGTTAGAGGTTGTCTTATTTTGAGACAACACTTTTGGCTATATGTCAAATATTTATTATGTGTGTTAGAAATTGTAAGATCATTTAATTTCATTATGGTATTATAAGATATGGGGTTACTTATGTTGTATTCTATAGCATATGTAAGGGCATGATTATATTAGTTTAGTAATAGACTTGAATTTTGGCCAACTTTGTGATGCATGTTACAACATCTCACAAGGCATCTTTGAATGGGGATAATGTAGCCATAGTTGGTGAGTTGGATATGATAGATTATGAAAACATAAGAGAATCATCTCTTATTAATATGTCAACCCATCACATGGGACTTGGGGTTTGGAATGCCCCATGAATATTTGGACACCCTTTTTGGTAGTGGTATTCTCCTATGGTTTACAATTTATAATTTGAGGGTTTTGGATATATGTATATATATATATATATATATATTAGTTCCTAGGATGAAGATGTAGTATGATGTGATTTTGCAAGGGATCATGCTACCAAAAATTCTCTAGACATGTGTTGGTTGTTCTCTTATGAAGGCTTGAGCATGTTGATGTATTATGGTCAAATTGGTATTATGAATACATTGGTTTGATATTTGGAGGCTAAGATTTTTATAAAAGGGTTTTCCCATGATAAATGTAGATAACCCTTTATGTTCAATAGATCCCTTATTAAGCATTTCATTATCCCAGAGGCGCTTCATTAAATTATCAACTAGGGAATTGTAATCTTGAGATGTTGTTGGCATTGCATGTACAACTAAGAATCCTACGAAATCAATTGTTCATAGAAAAGTAACAAAAATAAATCTAACTAAAGTGACTTAATTGAAATAACTATATCTAAAAACAAATTTAGATAAATAATAATTGCTACAAGTAACTGTAATAATTGTTATAGGTAACTATTCTTACACAGATAGTAACTTAATGACTCACTATACTACAAATTAATTCAAAAATAATTAATTGTTTGTTCAACAAATTAACATATTGTAAATCAGAAAAAAAAATTCAAAAATTTATTCTATTATAGCTAAATAATCAAAACTACAATGGCTATTGTGATAACTCAAGTCACCATTGCTTGAGTTTCTACAATCCCATAAACACTTTTAAGTCCTAACTCAAAGATTCATGGAAAATGTCATACTCTTATTTATTACAAATTGAACATACAAAAACTTAAGAACTATCTAACCATTAACACTTATATTCAAATCTATTTCATATTATAGTGTAGGAAATTGTACTCCTATGTGATAGTAAAATTTCATATTTAATTTGGACCTATTTTAGTGACCTCAATTTTATGCATTTTATCCTTCATAAATAGGCCTCTAAACCATTTTATTATACATCCCAAGGCCTATTTTTTTGGATGTTGTGGTTGTGTTGCTGATATGTGGTTGTCATTGATGTCAACACTATTAGCATTAATGATTTTGAAGGCTGTATATGTCGAGGATATTGAGAAAATTGTAATAAATAGATTGCAGGCAGTCAGTGAAGCTGAGAAGGTCAGAGTGATGGTAAATTTTGTATGTTGATGGTCAGAAGATGCACATTAAGGGGTTTGTTGCTGAGCCTATCTAGTATATTGTCCAAAAGTTTCAAAGGTGTGCATCAAGAATTGAGGAAGTTATGTATTTCTACAGTTATTCAGTCACTGTAGTAGGTGTTTCTAAAAGATGAGATTGTAATTTTGGTGAAGTGAGTTGTTGCGTGCATTCCTGAGGTGTTCAATGATGTTTCTAGATCATTCTCTATCAGTGTGGTACGTCTGTGTTGATCGACGTGTTCGTGATTGAAGATTTATTCTTGTGTGTTTAAGGTTTTCATGTTCTTGGCCAACATGATGGTGGTAGCGTGTTGCAGATCCTTATGGTTTAATCTTGTGTTGTTTGGTGTGTTCAAGGATGTTGATTTAGGCCCTCACTATGTTGTGACCAACTTAGGTCAGTGCGCATTAAGATTTTTTCATGTATTGAGGCCGACAGTTGTAATTTATTCTTTATTTGTGGTCGTCAGATTTGTTGGTGTAAATCTATATAGTGGATATATAAGAGCGATTATTTACTCATTTTAAAGTATGCTCAGTGAATGTATGTGAAGTATATGCAAGATATGTGCGAATAAACATCAGATTATTTGAGTGCAGAGCAGAGTGTGAAGAATATTGAGCGAAGAGTGAAGAAGTGTATATGTGCCTAACCAAAACTTTAATCAATATTTTGTAGAAGCTAATTTCTCAATTCAACCTCATCATATGGATTTAATATGATCGTTTTATGTAAGGCAGTGAGTCTTCTCTTTGAGCAATGAGCTCTAGGCAGTGTGCCTGAATGCATGTGCATTCCCTATTCATTTCTTTCATTATACTTCTAACAGGGTATAATCTTGTGGACTAACATCCACTGTGGTTTTTCCCCTAAGAGGGTTTCCACGTATAAAATCTTGGTGTTCATGTGTCTTTGATTTATGCTTGCACTGTTAATTATCAAATCTATGATTAAAAATTTTTCAAGGATGAATAAGCTTAATTTTTGTAACAATTGATTCACCCCCCTTCTTAGTTGTCTATCCTTGTTTTGCCAACAATTGGTATTAGAGCTAGTTCCTCTAAAGAATTCTAACAACTTGAGGTGATCCGAGATGGCATCATATAAGAAGGATAGTCCTAGAGTCGATGGTACAAACTACTCTCTGTGGAAATTCAGAATGGAGTGTCATTTGAAGTGCATTGGTGAGCCTTTTTGGAAGATTACAAAGAATGCATATACAATTCCCCAGAATGGTCCCTCTACTACTAATGAGATCAAAGAAGCATAAACTAATACTAGAGCCATAGAAGCGTTACTGATTTCTTTGACAGATTCAAAGATGACAAATGTAATAGGTCTGAAGACTGCACATGCGATTTGGATAAAATTGGAAACATTGTATGAAGGAGATGCACTAGTGAAAGTTGCTAAGCTGCAAAGTCTGAAAGGCAAGTGGGAGAACATGAAGATGAGTGAAGATGAAAACATATTTTCTTTCTCACAGAAGGTAAATAAATTAGTGATGGACATTAGATGTGCCAGTGGAACCTTGGAAGAAAATGAGATTGTGGCTAAAATTCTTAGATTTGTGCCTACTTACAAAAAAAGCTCATGTTATTGAAGAGCTCGGGATAGTAACAAATGTGACAAGAGACATGCTGATTGGAAAAATTTCTGCCTTTGAGTTGAGTGAATTCAGCGAATCTTTTCCTAAGACAAAGTATGCATTTAAAGCTACTGTATTCGAAAAAATCCAACAAAGATATGATTCGGGAGAGATTTCTAGGAAGACATTCAAGTATGAAGAAGAGATGAAGCTGATTGAAGATGAAGAAAGAGAGCTAGAAGAATTGGAAGCACTGATTGTGAAAAGAGAAGCCTGAGGACAAGGTAAGTACAAAGGAAAGATTCCTATTAAATGTTTCTCTTGTAGTAAGATAGGTCATTTTGCATCAAGATGTCCTAAAAGAGTCTCTAAGTATAAACCTAATAAAACTAGATTTCAAAAGAAATGTTATTATGCTGAAGAAGGAGTTACTGATGATGAATATGATAAAGAAACTGGAAATGAAGATGAATGGGTATTCATTTCTATTGATGGAGCCTCAAAATTTTTCCTTTGAGTTCCATTATTATTTTGCCACATTACTGGCCTGTCGTGCTATTCTGGAGAAATTTAGGGTTTGGGTTTTAGTTTTTGCCTTCATGAAATTCTAATGTTCTCTCTTAAACCCTGGGTTGGATCTTTTTCACCATTACCTTTTTGAGAGGGGTTTTAAAATGACTTATGTCCCATTGAATCATCTAGGTCGGGCCCCTTTAAATAAATAATGTTAAATATTTTTCCTGATGTTATTATTTCCTAAGTCTAAGTCGGATCGTGCCTCGTGTTTTAGGAACAACTTTAAGCCATCATTTGTCGTCGACCTAGGCGATGTCCCCTTTCCCCTTTTTAATAATTGTTTTATTTTGCAAGGAATGTTTTTGATAACCGTCGATCTTCCTATAGTTGATCCTGATTGTTCCCCACAATCTCGCAATGACATCACTGTTAGGTTTCAACTGATTGTGATATCACGGGCAAGCACCATGTGTCTTAGCTTCTGATACCCAAAAAAGATTAATAAAGTGTTTAATATTTGTGTTAGGTTTTAATACATTATAAAGTAAGTTACTAAAAAAACTATGAGATGCACGTTCTCATGATCAATGGCGGTGCTATAATTTTGATGAAAATTTACTCGACAGTTATGTTTGGTGTTGTTGATGAATGTGAATGAACACGATCGATGATGATGGGAATCAACGGTTGCCCGCCATCATGTGATCCAAAGATGCAAGATGTTTAGTGATTGCGATATCTTGGGTGGAAACCATGTGTACTCCTTTGGCACTATGTTTGGTGGTGGGCCCTCGGTGCTGAGATGGAGGTTACATCAGCCTTTTTGAAGGTGGTCGTTCGATGATCTGACAAAAACAAAAGATCGACAGCTGCAAGCACTGATTGTGAAAACAGAAGCCAGAGGACAAGGTAAGTACAAAGAAAGCTTCCTATTAAATGTTTCTCTTGTAGTAAGATAGGTCATTTTGCATCAAGATGTCCTGAAAGAGTCTCTAAGTATAGACCTGATAAACTAGATTTCAAAAGAAATGTTATTATGCTGAAGAAGGAGTTACTAATGATGAATATGATAAAGAAAATGGAAATGAAGATGAATGGGTATTCATTGGTATTGATGGAGCCTCAAATTTTGTCGTTTGAGTTCTATTATTATTTTGCCACATTACTAGCCTCTTGTTCTATTCTGGAGAAACCTAGGGTTGGGGTTTTAGTTTTTGCCTTCATGAAATTCTAATGTTCTATCTTAAACCCTGGGTTGGATCTTTTTCACCATTACCTTTTTGAGAGGGGTTTTAAAATGACTTATGTCCCATTGACTCATCTAGACTGGGCCCCTTTAAATAAATAATGTTAAATATTTTGCCTGACTTTATTATTTCCTAAGTCTAAGTCGACATGTGCCCCGTGTTTTAAGAACAACTTTAAGCCATCGTTTGTCATCGGCCTAGGCGATGTCCCCTTTCCCCTTTTAATAATTGTTTTATTTTGTTGGGAATATTTTTGATAACCATCGATCTTCCTACAATTGATCCTGATCATTCCCCGCAATCTCATAATGACATCACTGCTGGGTTTCAACTGATTGCGATATCACAGGCGAGCACCACGTGTCTCAGCTGCCGATGCCGAAAAAAGATTAATACAGTGTTTAATATTTGTGTCAAGTTTTAATAGGTTATAAAGTGAGTTACTAAAACAACTATGAAATGCACGTTCTTGTGATTAACGGTGGTGTTATAATCTTGATGAAATTTTTCTCGAGAGTCATGTTTGGTGTTGTCGATAGATGTGAATGAACACAATTGCCGATCATGGGAATCAACGGTTTCCTGCCATCACGTGATCCAAAGATGCAAGATGTTTAGTGATTGCAATATCACGAGCGAACACCACATGTACTCCTTTAGCACTGTGTTTGGTGGTGGGCCCTCGATGCTGAGATGGAGGTTACATCAGCCTTTTTAAAGGTGGTCGTTCGATGATCTGACAAAAAAAAAAGATCAATGACTGGAATTTAAATTCGCATCAAATGCGATTGAAGTCGTTGGCGCGACATGCAAATGAGATTTAATGGCAGAAAAGATGTCTACTCGCTCAATTCAATCGACATAAAGTATTTGATTTCATTTTATCTTCACCATAAAAGAATTCAAGTTTTTTCGGAGTAGTTCAGAGCCAAAAATAAAGTTTTTCAAGCAATCACAATGAAGTTTGGTTCTCTGCAAGGCGCGAAATCCCGTGAGTTATTTTCTATTCTGCTGGGTTGTTTTGACTATGTTTTTGTGAAGGATTGTATTGTGCTGGTCAAGGGGTTTTGCAGATTATTGTCATAGGGTTGTTGGTTCATTTGAATTATTGGAAGTTGCATAGTTGTGTTGTAATTTTGTGTTATGGGTAGCCCTAATTCCTTCAAGAATTTGATTTTTAAAGAAGCCCTTGTTGTCTGAGATGGCACCACCAAAGTAGTACTCTGGCCATGTTGATTATTTACAGAGGAATTTATATGATGATTTTCTGGATCAACTCCCATTATCGACAGAAGGTGGGGTTTGGTTTTAATGAATGGAAAAACCCTAGGCGAAGGACTAGTATGCAAGAACTAGAATATTGCAGATGCAAGGGTTCCAATGACGGGTCTGGAAATGTTTAGGCTATGGTATGGATAGCGAAACCTACCCCACCCCTTCTCTAATGGCTAGAGATACGACATGGGGAAACTAGCAGTGTCGAATGTGTTTCCTGACGTGGACCTACTCAGAGCAGTGGCAACACATTATGACCCAGTTACAAGGGTAATTAGGGATAATGATGGTGGGATTCTGCTAAGCATAAGTGCGGTTGAACTTCAATAGGTTTTTGATTTGAGTGAGTCTATCTCATTCTTGGTCCAAATTTATTTAGAGGAGATGAAGTAGGAATATGCAAGGTCAATGCCTCTTTTTAGATTAAAGTTACTTTCTCCTCACTTGGCCAAGGCAGGCAGTTCAACGATTCATATCAGCCCAAATGACCAGCAACCTTTCAGGCTAAGCTGTTTTGCCAACCACTTTTTGGAAACATTTTACTCATTGTGCTAGATTTTGGGATTCAGCCCAAATATAGTGATTCCCATTGCATATATGTTTATGGGGGCTCAAATTCAACATCCCAACTTATCCATGGTGTATGACTATGCATCTTTTCTTGCAGAAAAGATACATGAGGGTTTGCTAAAGTTGTTTGTAGGGGATGTTGGCACTCCTTTCTTTTGGTACTCCCTGTTAATGCATATGCTCCTATATAGGAATGTCGACTTCTTCTTGGAGAAGATGGAGTTGAGGCAAGAGGTGAATGGGGAGAGATTACCAGTATAGGTGTGGAGTGTAGACCTGTCTTACATCAAGAGAGGTGCCAACTTTGTGCAGTTTGATAACTGCTTTGCCTCTAGACTTAGGGCTCGGTTGGTGGTAAATGTGCCAAGAGTTCTTGAAGATTTGCATTACTTCCTTCGACCAAAGGTGAGGAAGCCTCATTTACAGGTCTGCCACAATTGGGGTGACATCATCTTGTACCCCGTAAGCACTGTCTTGAGGGTGTATGGTTTCCAGGGAGCCCCACATATTCTCCCATACAATGTACCATAAAGAATTGGGTTCGCTAAGGTCATGTGGCAACTAGGTTGCATTCATGAGGATAACCTGACAGGAAGAGGAAAAGGGACTTTGTTCCCTGATTATACTATTGTTTCAAATTTTGTCTTTTCTAAGGGAGGACGGGTTCACTTCGGAAGGTTTTTTGATGATTATCATTTGAAGAGTGGATCTAGGAAGCAACATGACCCTGAGGGATTATTTGCCTTGTTCAGGCAATGAATTAAAGGTGGCATATTTGTACATTAATTCAACTTTCCTAAGGACCTAATAAAAAATGAGTTTTATTTGAATAGGCAAGAATTAAATAAAGAGAAATGGATTGCCTATGAGAAACTGTTGTCCATGGTGCATAAAATGGATCTAAAATATGATCCGTTAATGGAGTTTACTCCATTCCACAAGAGAATTGATTTCTTGTTGGATAATTTTAAAGAGATCATGGGCACCTTGATGACCAAGAAGGTCAATTTGGAAATGGACTTTGGAATCCAGAGATCAGAGGTGAGGCCTGAGGAAACAAGGCCAACCTATCAACCCCTAGTTGACAAACCTCTATACAAGAGAAAGAGGAATGATAGCAGTGAGGAGGATGAGGGGGATAAGAAGGGAAACCAAATAGCGAATGCATCATCATAGCTAGCCCCAAGGATCAAAGCACCTGGAGGGATAAGGATTGTGGATCTAGATTCATCACCAAGAGGTGATCTTGTAGTGCTACCATCAGAGCCAGCCCTAAGAGGCAAAAGGTTGAGGAAACACAAGAGGCTCTGATGGATGAGATAATTGTGACTGATCAAGACATGCAGGTTGCTATCCCTTCCCCTCCTAGATCAACACAATTGGTGTTATCTGATATGGATATAAAGGGGCAATGTGTACAAGATGCCAGAATGGAGACTTGCAAGAAATTATTGGATGACGATGCCTTTGTGAAGACTCGTGTTTTCTTCTAATTAATTTGGAGGATGAAGTTGGAGGAATACCAAGATAAGTGCAAGAGAAGGAGAGAATAAAGACCTCATAGGTCTGATCAGGAGAATGATGATGAGGTCAAGGCTGAATTGATGGAGGAATTCAAAAACATCACTCCTGAGGAGGGAAGAAGACTTGTGACTCAGGCTGGTGTCCTAATTTTTATTGAGTGGGACATAGCCACTGTTGTAGAATTCAATGCTATCCTATAGTCCAAACATCCTATGAAAAACAATGAAGAAGAGGTTAAGGCAGCTTTGGAAGATTGTTCCTTCAGTGAGGAGTATGAAACTCTGGCCATATGGGCATTGGCACCCCAAGGAAGAAAACCAAATGTAACTGATATTAGAAAAAACCTAAGGGGAGGGCTAATTATCAAGAGAGCTTCTGAAATTTCAACAACAGAAGCTACAAGCTTGATAGTAAACGTGGAAAAGTTGGCCCAAAAGATAGCTGAGAGAGAAGAGGCTGAAAAGAAGAGTCTGATGGAGAAGTACAACATAATAATTGGAGAATATAGTAGGATGCAGTAAAGGAATGTTGAGCTGCAATAAAATTGTAGATAGGTTGAAATATGGGAAGGTAGGAGAATCCTCCAGTGCTCTTGGTATCAAAGCATTACTTCCTACTTCAGGATCCATCCCCCCTACTACTCCAATTTTTTCTACTCCAGGATCTCCCATTCAGACACCTGTTCTTAGTCCTACACCAGGGCCAGTTGAAGAAGAAGTTGAGTATTCTGTGGATCCCACCAAGAAGCAAATATTAAATAAGATCACATAATTACAGGTTACCTTAAAGGCAAGTGAGGATGGTGCAACTTCCAAACAAAATGAGGTGGTGGAAACAGTTTTGAGGTATTTAAATGAGAAGGTGGATGGTAGATTAGCATATGTAAATTATTTATATTCTTTATTTTTGGATGGAATTAAAAATATCAATAGGGATTGGGAAATAGTTTTTCCTTTGGCTAAGAAGTGGATGCCTAGGGCCAACGATTTGGATATTATTTATAAGGCCTCTAGGTTTGATGCACACAATAGGCCTCAGTCATTGAAGCCTACTTAAATCTTTGTAAAATCATTTTAGGGATTCCAGGCCCTACCTGATGATTTGAGTAGAAGAATTAGGGAGTTGGTAAAGAGATTTGATGACTAGAGTGATACATTTTTTCTAGACATCACCGATGCACAAGAAAATGTTAAAGCATTGCATTAGTGGCAGGAAAGGGCAGAAGAAGTTATTAATGCACAAATCAAATTGATTTGTAATGATTCTAATTATGGCTTGTTGGTAAGTAGCATGGACAAAATAATTAACACCAACACATTTTGAGTCTTTTGAAAGAGAGGCCAATCAGGTTGTAGTGAAATACACACCCTACAATACTAAGGTGAATGAGGTGGTGAATTTTGATAGGCCAACGGATGAAGAGTATCAAAAATGGGTGGACAAGTACTTAATCGAAGAGGATTAAGATGGTGTTTACTACCAGCAATCAACAGCTCAGCAGTTATAGTTATATCTGATTATGGTTTTGTCTCCATGGCGGCTATTTGGCGCAGGTTTTGAGGTTTGGAAAATGTAGCGGCTATTCCCTAATGAGTGGAATTAACAAGAAGATGCTTCAGGACTCGGTGTTTGTAATCATATTTTTGAAATGTTACAAGGAGGTCCAATTGACCTGTGAAATGTGTATTTTTTGGCCCGATGCTTGTTTGCTCCTTCATTCTCTATAAGAAGGATTTCAAGGCCAAAAATAGTGTTAGCAAGTTAGATATTTTCAGGTCGAGTCTAGGCATATTTGTAGAGCAGATTTGTAAACCTGTTATTTTGGTGTAAATGTAATTTAGGTTTTGGGTCATTCTGTAGTAGGGTTTTGGATTTATGAAGGTTTGATGCTTCATAACAGTACTAGCATTTGAGTTATAATGATGCATTTTGAGCTCATTTCTCTCCTTTGTATAAACATATCATAATTTTGAATAAAATAATCAAGGCTAATGGCATTCATCTCACTGTTGTGGTGTGTATGGTTCTCATTTTGGATTTAATTCAAATAATTAATTAAAATGCTTAAATGGAGTTATAGATGGATATGTTTATAAAGGAATTCGGTAAGAAGTATTGATTTAGGATATATATTGGTGACGTTGTAATTCAATATTGTCCGAGATCTTATATATTATGTGTTTGAATCTATCATGGAATCTTAAATGTTTGTAAATCTGACTCCCCAATGCTACATGGCACTGGTCTAAATTGTATTTTTTTGTGTGGTTTTGTGTCTACTTGTCTTTGTTAGAAACCCTAGATCAGACATGCAAACCTAAACACCTTCCACAGAAGAGAAAACATAAAAAAGCAAAGTTTTGCATGTCAATGTGCAAAATGATATATTATTCAAGAATTCAATATTACAATGAGATGATTTGCTTTATAAACGCAAAGTATGCAACCCTAATGTTGACCTAAAATTAGCTCAACCTAAGTAAAGTTATGCAAGTGTAATTAAATATTAATTACACTAACACCCCCCCATAAGTGCAACTTAGGGAGACTAGATAAGCATGCACCTAAAACTAAGATGAATGCAAGAAAGCATGAATGGGTCCCGACAACTAGGCCTGATCAGATACCCATGTGCAAATGCAATAATGAGGTAGAGAAGGAAAACCCAGTGGGACAACCCCCCCTACAATGAGATGACTGTTGCAAAGAAGCACTGGAAGAACACTGTGGAGTAACACTGGAACCGCAATCTGGCAAGCAAGGAAAGATACTTATGTCTACAAGAAACCATATCGGAATCATAATAATGTGACAGTAGACCTGATGCCACGGAACACTCGAACACTCCAAACTGGAACAACCCTGGAATCCATAAAGCAACAGTAGATGATATGGTGACGATAGAATCTGGAAGCCGTGAATCTCGATGCCAATTTCAAAACTGAGACTGAAAATCTTCCATGGGAAAAAGTATCATATAGACTCGGGAACAATAACCACAAATTTAGTGGCCCTCAAACTGAGATGGATCCGATGCGGATCACTAACCATAGGCTCTCAATCTAAAGTGTGAACTAAAATGAATCTGGTATGTGTCAAGCTAAGATAAAATATGGCCAATAAGAATCTAAGAAACCAGATTACAACCCATGTGAGTTGCCATCAAAACATGATGAAGATTATTATGCAAGAAACCCCCCCGATGGAACTTTATATTAGTTCATTTATTGCAATCCCCAATGACTACAAAAGGAGATAATGCCTAACATGCATAAATAGAAAATGAAAATAGACCTCATATCTATGTAGAGGATTGAACCAGCTTTCCAACGCCACAAGAATGGCAAAAAAAGGATCACCGAGTCAAAAGATATGCCCTCTGGAGTGAAAAACAGAACATCTAAGTTCAAGGACCTGAAAAATAAAATTGGAGAAAAATATAGAAAAACTAAAAATTTAAATAGATCGGTGCCAGAATCAGCTTTCCAACGGTATCTCGTTTGCAAAAAATAGACACCATACGCAAAAGTTATACCCGATTTCATGAAAGTGCTTTAGAAAGGCCAATAAGGCCTGCAGGCAGCCCAGGGGGCTAAAAAATTTCGGCCCCTGGTCCTGTGGGCGACCAGGGGCTGGGGTGGAGCCCCTGGTTCTCCATACAACCGCGTCTGGGGTTGAGCGGCCGGCTGGGGGCTAGGCACATAGCACCCGGTCCCCCATATGACCGCAGCCTATGCATTTGGAGCCCATGGGGGCTGGATCTGGCCGGCGGAGCTAGGTGGGGGAGCCACTCGCGGTGGTGGCTATTGGGTGGCCGCCCGATGGCCACTCGGCGGCAAGGCCGACTGCACTGTGAGTGTCGGCACAGATCCCAAGAACCACCTTTTTAAATTTTTTTTTCAATTTTTTTCGATATCTGTGCTTCGAAAAGCATGTTGTGGAGGCCGTACGGCCTCTCTGGGAAATTTTTTTTGCCTTCCGGATCAACTTCACCAAAATCGATGAAACGAAAGGTGATCTTAGGGTTTTTGGCCGTTGCGAATGCAATGGCGACCTCTGTTTCTACTCAAAATGCTTCGAAAAAATGGCAACCTCCAGAGCTTGCAAAAAATCACCTAGCTTGAAACCCTCACAGATCTGGCAAATCATGACCAAAATCTACAAAATAAAAGCCAAACCTAACTTTTTCCAATGCTCTGAATCCAATGGTGATGCTCGATCTGCTCCAAGACACTGCATAAATGAAATCAAGGCATAAAATCCTCGAGGAACCTCGAACGAACTCTGTAATGGTTTTCTCCAGAATTTGAGAAGGGGCTGCATGTCAAGGCTCTGATACCATGCTAGAAACCCTAGATCAGACATGCAAACCTAAACACCTTCCACAAAAGAGAAAACATAAAAAAGCAAAGTTTTGCATGTCAATGTGCAAAATGATATATTATTCAGGAATTCAATATTACAATGAGATGATTTGCTTTATAAAAGAAAAGTATGCAACCCTAATGTTGACCTAAAATTAGCTCAACCTAAGTAAAGTTATGCAAGTTCACTTGCATGCAAATGGATACCTGTCACATGCAAAAGACATGCAAAACCAACAAGATGTTCTATAAACCTCAAAGTGTAAAATGCATTATGAGAATCTCTGTTATTACAAAGAGATCAATCCTTATGAAGGAGATCAAGAAACCCTAAAAGGGAAACCCTAAATGAAACCCTAGTGTGCACACTTAATAATTAATCAATTATTAGTGTGCCTAAGTTTAGCTTAAGCAACTAGAGGAATAAGTGACTTAATTAATTAACCAGTATGATATAATTAATTAAGCATAATAACTTATTACTCTAACACCCCCCCTTAAGATGAACTTAGGAAGAAGCTAAAAACACTAGAAGAAGATGCATGCAAGCAAAGATGGGTCCTGACAACTAGGTCTGATCAGGTACCCATTTACAAATGCAAGAAAGAGGTAGAGGAGGAAAACCCAGTGGGACAAAACCCCCCTACAATGATATGACATGCTGCAAAGAAGCACTGGAAGAACACTGTAGAGTAACACTGGAACCGCAATCTGGCAAGCAAGGAAAGATACTTCTGTCTACAAGAAACCATATCAAAATCATAATGATGTGACAGCAGACCCGATGCCATAGAACACTCGAAAACTCCAAATGAGAACAACGCTGGAATCTATGAAGCAGCAGTCAATTATTGAATGATGTATCACTAAAAACAAAGTGCAAAGATGCAAGACGCACTCTTCCAACTGCCAAAATATCCAGGTAATCTCCAAAACACCCATCGGGCCAAATCTGGAATAATTATAAACTTGGGACAAATACAGAAAAAAGTGCATGGATAGAAACATAGAACTCCTCAATACCTTTCCAACGCCGCAAAGATAGCGAAAATCGGAGATCGTGGCAAAAAGTTATGAGCTCGGAAGCATAAAAACTACATGTGACTTTAAACAGCAATAAATGCAGTAAAATAGGAAAATACTATAAAATAAATAGCACCAAATGAAAGAACTCGGAACTAGCTTCCACAATATCTCTTTCAATTTTGATACCATGCCCAAGTTATGCCAAAAAAAACTGCTCTTTTAAGGCAAATAAGGGTTAGGGGGACAAACTGCCGTATGATCGATGACATCATGTTGACGTCAGCACTTCGAAAAAATTTGACAGCCTAGAGGCCGTCGGCACAAAAAACTGGAACCCGCAAAAAAATTTCGGCCCCTGGTCACCCATGTGACCGGGGCGGGGGCTGGAGTGGGTCGGCTGCTAGGCGCATAGCACCTGGTCATCCATATGACCTCAGTCGAGCAAGGGAGGGCTCGCAGGGGCTAAAGGAGCTGGCGGCTGTTGGCGGAGGATGCCGGCGATGGTGGCGCGTGGGTGGCCGCTAGGTGGCAGGCAGGCGGTGCCCAACATTTTCATTGGCAGCGCAGGCACAGATCCCCAAAAAGTGCATTTTTTTGATTTTTGAGCCATTTTTTACCTCGAAATGCATGCTGGGGAGGCCGTACGGCCTCCCTGGTAAATTTTGCCTCCCAGATCAAGTTCACCAAAATCAACCAAACGACAGACGTTCCTTGGGTTTTGAGGCGCTGCGAACGCGATGGCGACGTCCGTTTGAGCCCATAGTGTCCCGAAAATTTGACTACCCCCAAATCTTGCAAAAAAAGATGCCTGTGGAAACCCTTGCACTTGAAACTCACGAGAAGCCATATCTTTAGATCACGAACAGGCAGCGGCAGGTCTGGAGCTCTGATACCATGTTAGAATCCAAGATCACCTGCATGCAAATGGATACCTGTCACATGCAAAAGACATGCAAAACCAACAAGATGTTCTGCAAACCTCAAAGTGTAAAATGTATTATGAGGATCTCTGTTATTACAAAGAGATCAATCCTTATGAAGGAGATCAAGAAACCCTAAAAGGGAAACCCTAAATGAAACCCTAGTGTGCACACTTAATAATTAATCAATTATTAATGTGTCTAAGTTTAGCTTAAGCAACTAGAGGAATAAGTGACTTAATTAATTAACCAGTATGATATAATTAATTAAGCGTAATAACTTATTACTCTAACAGTCTTTGCTTAGAGCTTGCTACAAAATTGAAAATCAAATGACTATCTTAAGTAATGAAGTATTGTTGTAACCATCTCATGCTCCAAGTAGTTGATACTATTGATGAAAAGCCAATTCAATTCAGTATTATCCTATTTTGTTGAGCTATTAAATGGGATTATCTGTTAATTGTTAATGATTGTTTATAAGTTCGGTGCAAAGATTATAAACACATTATAGGGACCCCCTTCCTGGGTTTTGCAGAGCCCAAAGTGTAGGAGGTTTATTGTTAAAGTCCTCGTCAGTTGGTCCAGGTCCTTCGAGCTACCCTAGATTAGAATTGCCAATTCTATAGGTAGAATAGAATATAAACTTGGTTGCAGTAATAACAACCAACAACTATCAAGGAAAATGGTTTGGTGTCCATCAAATCAACTAGTAATCACAATATTGGGAAATCTCTTGCAACCAGAATTGATGAGAAGGATGAGGGGTGATCGATAGAGGATGCTCATATCATATGACTGGTGATAAAATCAAGTTTCTAAGCTTGGAAAAGTATGACGGTGGTGTTGTAAGATTTGGAGATAACAATGCTAGTGTGATTTTTCATAGAGGCACTATTTCTCTTAATGGGAAATGCAATACTAATGATGTTCTTTATGTTGAAGGATTGAAGAATAATTTGTTGAGTGTTGGACAGATTGTTGACAAAGGTTGTAATCTTCAGTTCAAAGATGGTAAGTGTAGGATAGTGGGAACTTCGAGAAATGTGATTGCTTCAAGTACAAAGACAAGAGGTAATATTTTTCACTTGAATGTTGCTAGTGAAAGTTGTTTGGTTGCTCAAGTTGATGTAAGCTGGTTATGGTATAGAAGGCTATGTCATGTGATTTTTAATAACATTGTGAAAATAAGCTCCACACAAGCAGTCAGAGATCTACCTAAGTTAGTGAAGCCTACTAACACAATATGCAAGGAATGTCTAATGGGAAAGCAGACAAGAATTTGATTTTGGAGAAAACATCATTCCAATGGAGTACTAGATTTGGTACATACTGATCTATGTGGTCCATCTAGAATCAAAATTCTACAAGGAGAAATGTAATTTATGTTGCTTATTGATGATTATTCTAGAATGGTTTGGGTTGCTTTCTTAAGATAAAAACATGAAACATGTAAAGATGAATATTGGATGGAAGTAATGAAGGAATAACTGATGCAGATAGAGAAAAATGATACATGGATTCTTGTTCCTAGACCTCAAGACAAAAATGTGATTGGAACCAAATGGGTCTTTCGAAATAAGCTAAATGAACAAGGTGAAGTGATCAGGAATAAAGAAAGACTAGTATGTAAAGGATATTCACAGATGGAAGGTATTGATTTTGAAGAAACTTTTGCCCCTGTTGCTAGAATTGAAGCTGTAAGGTTATTTCTTGCTTACGCTACTTTCAAGAACTAAAAAGTATATCAAATGGATGTGAAGTCAAGATTTTTGAATGGTGAGTTGGAAGAATAATTTTATGTTGAGAAACCATATGGATTTCAATTGACTGATGAAAAGGACATGGTGTGTTAGTTGAAGAAAGCACTATATGGACTCAAACAAGCCCCTAGATCTTGGTGTGCAAGACTGGATAAATACTTGTTGAAGCTTGGATTCAATAAAGGTATTTCTGACAACAATTTGTGTTTCAAGGTGGATAAGGATAAATAATTGATCATTGAAGTCTTTGTTGATGACATTATCTTTGAAGGTGATGATAGCTTATGTATAAATTTTTTTGATGAAATGAAAAGTGAATTTGAAATGTCAATGATAGGAGAAATGAATTTTTTTTTAGGATTGCAAATTACTTAGTTAGATGATGGAATCTTTATTTCTCAGTCCAAATATGTGAGAGTTATTGAAATTGTTTGGCATGGAAGATTCAAAGCCAGTTGGTACACCCATGGTAACTCAATGCAAATTATCTCAGAATGATGATCTCTTAAGGCTAATCAAACAAGATATAGGTCAATGATTGGTGGATCTCTATATTTGACTCAAACAAGACCAGACATTATGAATGTTGTGTGCATGGTTGCTAAATATCAAGTTGATCCAAAGGAATCACATGTGACTACAATAAAGAGAATTTTCAGATACTTAAAAACGAATAGTTGACTTTGGGTTATGGTATCCAAAGGATGATGATCTTACTATTAATGCCTTTATAGATGCAAATTGGGCAGGAGATGTAAATGATAGGAAAAGAACAAGTGGTGGTGTGTTCTTCTTGGGAAAGAAGCTGGTGTCTTGGCTAAGTAAAATGAAGAATTCCATTTCTCTATCTACTACTGAGGTAGATAATATTACTGCTGCAAATAATTTTACTCAAGTGTTGTGGATGAAGTAGATGCTAAGAGACATAAAAATTGAGTATGATGAGCCAATTGCTATATTTTGTGACAATCCAAGTGCCATAAGCATTTCTAAGAATCTGGTGCTACACTCAAAGACAAAAAATATATCTATCAAGTATCACTTTTTGAGAGACAAGGCGAGTGATAAAGAGGTCAAATTGGAATATGTGCCTACAAAGGAACAAATTATAGATATCTTTACTAAACTGTTGCCTAAGGATACTTTTGAGTATCTCAGAGGCAAGCTAGGGGTAATTTCCCCTCCTCATATGAACTAAGATGCAAGTCTTTGTATCAATCCGCGGACTTATAGTCATATCTTGTTTCAAATTGATGTTGTGGTGGCTGCTATTCAAGGGGAGTAGTCAAATGACTTAGATGATATGTGGATCAGAGCATGTGTACCTTTTACATTGATGTCAAAAGGGGAGAAGAACAATGTGAAAAACTCTTGAAGAAAGGGGGAGAAGAATGAACAAAGGGGGAGAAGTGTACTATGTGAACAACTACTTGTGTTGATGGTATTATTTTTCACATCATGTGTTGCCATCAATGCCAAAGGGGGATATTTTTGGATGTTGTGGTTGTGTTTCTGATATGTGGTTGTCATTGATGTCAACACTATTAGAATTAATGATTTTGAAGGTTGTATATGTCGAGGATATTGAGAAAATTGTAATAAATAGATTGCAAGCACACAGTGAAGCTGAGAAGGTCAGAGTGATGGTAAGTTATGTATGTTGATGGTCAGAAGGTGCACATTAAAGGGTTTGTTGTTGAGCCTATCTAGTATATTGTCTGAAATTTTCAGAGGTGCGCATCAAGAATTGAGGAAGTCATGCAATTTTGTATTCCTACAGTCATTCAGTCACTATAGCAGCTATTTTTGGAAGATGAGATTGCAATTCTAGTGAAGTGAGTTGTTGCATTCATTCATGAGGTGTTCAGTGATATTTCTAGATCGTGCTCTATTAGTTTGGTACATCCACGTTTATCAACGTGTTCGTGATTGAATATTTTTTCTTGTGTGTTTAAGGTTTTCATGTTCTTGGCCGACATGATGGTGGTAGCGTGTTTTGAATCCTTATGGATTAATCTTGTATTGTTTGACATGTTCGAGGATGTTGATTTAGGTCCTCACTATGTTGTGACCGACTAAGGTTGATGCACATTAAGATTTGTTCATGTATTGAGGCCGACATTTATATTTTATTCTTTATTTGTGGGTGATATAGTTGTTGGTGTAAATCCGTATAGCGGATATATAAGAGCGATTGTTTACTCATTTTAAAGTATGCTCGGTGAATGCATGTGAAGTATATGCAAGATATGTGCGAAAAAAGATTAGATTGTTTGAGTGTAGAGAAAAGTGTGAAGAAGATTGAGCGAAAAGTGAAGAAGTGTATCTGTGCCTAACCAAAACTGTAATCAAGGTTTTGTAGAAGCTAATTTCTCAATTCAACCTCATTAGATGGATTTAATCTAATTGTTTTATGTAAGGCAGTGAGCCTTCCCTTTGAGTAGTGAGCTCTAGGCAGTGTGCCTGAATGCATGTGCATTCCCTATACATTTCTTTCATTATACTTCTAACAAGGTATAATCTTGTGGACTAACATCCACCATGGTTTTTCCCCTAATAGGGTTTCCAAGTATAAAATCTTGGTGTTCATGTGCCTCTGATGTGTTGTTGATTTATGCTTGCACTGCTAATTATCAGATCTGTGATTAAAAGTTGTTCAAGGTTGAATAAGCTTAATTTTTGTAACAACTGATTCACCCCCCCTCTCATTTTTATGGTTTGCATGTTTGATCTTGGTTTATAACATATTTTTCCAACATATTTAAATATTTTTTAACATTATCAAATGCATTCCTCGAATTTCAAAAATCTTGATAATTTAGGTCAAGACCCATTCGCCCTTGGGTGAATGGGTTCCCTTTAAGATCACAAATTCAAATTTTAAACATGTTTTTTATGGTATCTTAAGGTCCTAAATTCAAGTTTTAAGTGTCGGCTTTCAAGATTTAATAATCGAGAATTAGAATGGAAGCCTATAAAGCATAGCCTTTTCACCATTTTACATTAGGTTGAAAAAGAGATCAAGAAGTTATTCATAAGATTTTCATTCAAGGTCAAGGAAAAAATTCACACAATTAAATTTGAAGTCTTGGAGCAGCATTTCAATTATTTTTGTAGGTCTTCAAGCACATTTTGTGAAGATTGATCAAACATTGTTCATAATTGAAGATTGATGCCTATGGAGGATGATGATGGATTCTACGTTTTAGGACATGCACCCTTGATCTAATGAATTGTTTACTAGTGATCCCATCTTCTACCTTCATTCTACTAGCTACCTAAAGAAATGTATAATCATATTTTTGATCTATTAGGGGATTTGACTTCTCCTAACTAGATCTTGTGTTCATCATTCAATTTTATTTAGGAATCTTATTAGATAACACACTTGAATAGGATTTATTTGCATGTTAGCTCTTAAAAATATTAGACACACTTAAGATTAGGGCTCACACACATTTTCAGATTCTAGATCTATATTTTTCATTAAGGTTTAATTACCAAACTTGGGGTTTGACTGAGGAAAACCCCCATACAAACAAACCAAATATTTTAGTTTTTGGTGTAGGTATAGATCTAAGAGAGAGGATTGAAAGGTACAATCTAGAAGAGAAGATCAAGAGCTACAAACTTAGATTTTGAATTTTCATAAATCCCTAGTAAGACCCATTCACCCCTGGGAAAATGAGTCTTAGAGGACACTCAACAAGATAATTTTGGTGACAAGTGCAAAAATGATTAACCTTCTCAGATCTTCTAGAAAGTTGTAGGTTTTGTTAGATAAATGTTTAATCTAGTGATTTCAAGTGTTACTTTTCATTTTTGGATTTATTTAGTATTTATAGTCTTTCTCCCAAAAGTGTTGTTTCAACAGATTTACCTCATCCTAGGTCATAAGGAAAACAACAAGATCTCCTTCAAGATTGACTCACCTAAGGGTTGAAATTAATTCTTGGCCTATGGGATCTCTTTTTCTTAATGAACTAATGAAGATAGGTGTATTTTATCCCCCTTTTTGTCATCATTATTTATTGCACCCATTTTTTGATGTTTCACATATTAAAAATATAGCTCTCAATCTCTCATAAGATCAAACATATATACAAGATCTTTTAGAGCCCCATTATTTTTGGAATGAAAAACAAACCTATAAGTGACTATAAACTCTTCAAAAAACATAGGAAGAGGACTAGGTCTTATTTCAATAGTAAATAAAAGCTAGCGGAGATAAGAGTGTAAGAATATTATCAAGACTCTACATCAATTAAGAAGATGGTTGTAACTAAAGACGTGCATAATCAGGGTAGAAACTATTGCAAGATGATAACTACTATTAGTAAAAGTATCTTCTTTCCTCCATGATTTAATAATAAAATAAAATGAAAAGATGGAGTGATCCATGAATAAATCATATTCACACTCTATAACCAATGCTTGCAGTAGCTTCAAAAAATGCACGTACTATAGTTGATCACCTCCTATGACTATGGTGAATCAACATCCTCCTATTGTGGGTTGAAATTAATTTTGTTATGAGCTGAAAAATACTTCATTACAGGGGTTAGTTTATTCCAAAGACATATTTCATCATTAATAACTATAAATAAACACAAAACTCCATCAAATTCTATATAAATTCAAAGATTCACACAACTACTTATCAATATAATATATCATATTCAATGCTTTAAATACTTCAAATATATCAAAATGTCTAGAAATATTTAAAACATATTAAATATATGATGAAAAGTATAAAACTAAAGAAAGTAAAATTGGACATTTATAAGACTCATCACTCCCCCAACTTGGCTCTTTGCTTGTCCTCAAATAGTTTAGGGTCTCTAATTACATTGCAAAGTAATATATCTATAGTTCATTGTATTAGTGACTCCTTCACCTTGATTTAGGTGGAATCCCTTTTGTTCAAATATCCTCTCCCATATGCCCTGCTTCGCTATCCCTATTTCTTCCCTTCTTTATGTCTATTGTGGAATTGGAAACAAGAGAAAGGGAGGATGATATGTTTGAGGGAACCAAGTAATATGATGTTGAAGGGAGATTGTTATATACTTATGGGATATTTTAATTGCTATAAAGTAATTATAAATAGAATGGGGAATGACTTATTTTTCAGCTCTTGTGTAAATTATTTCCATCTGTCATGTGAAAAAATAAGTGCTTCTCTTCTTGTTACTGTTGGTAGTTCTTGGAATCTTTTTAATCTCATTCCCTACATTCCAAAATTATCCTCTCCACCCAATGTCTATCCATAAGTTCAATCCATTTCTCCACTACCCCTTTGGGATCCTCTACCTTTTCTCTAATATGGAGAAGTGACTTCTCCGTTTCATGATAATATTTTTGTATCTATCCTCTTTGATGTTCATTTTTGATAAATGAAACTAATTCCTTTATTTGAACATCTCCCCCAAAGATAAGTGGGTTCCAGGTAGTATCATAAGGAATGGCTAGATTAGGTAAATATAATTCACACAATTGATCTTGCATATCTTGTATGGCCTCTTGTTAGGATTTTAAGAATAATATGGGTGAAGATAAGGAAATGAGGAGGTCACTAATGCGATGGATAAATTGAGAACTTAAAAATTTCTCTTGCAAAAATAGGGTGTAAGCCATAGTAGGAAATTTTCATTTCAAAAGTTTAATTGTCTTATCAACCATTTCTTCTATTTTTACCTTTAATCTTTTAATATCTGAATCCTTATTTTCAATCTCTCTATTGTGTGACAGTATTAACTTATATTTTTCCTTATCCCATTTTATTTGTGACTGGATGAATTCTTCCATTTTTTCCATAGTTCAATTCCAAGGGTAACCACATTAGGAGCTTTTGGCATCATTGGAGCTTCATTTTGATTCTTAGGTTTTGGGTTTTTCTTATTAACTTCAATGATGGCCAATTGGGAAAACCTCTCTAAACCTACTCCTTGATATTAATAAACATGTAGCTATTTCTCCAATTATTTAACCTTATTATCCAAACCATTCTCTCTTTATTGGTATCCCCTTATTTGTTCTTCCAGTTTCTTTATTTTGTGCAAAGCTTCTTGCAGCTCAATATTTTCATCTTTTCTTGTAAAAACAATTCATTCTCATTTCCCAAAAATATTTCTTCATTAGTCTCAACTGGTGAAGAAAATTCCTCTTCATCAGCTAGACTATTACAAGGCCTAGATTTCTTCTTTTTCATAAATAAGTCTTTAGATTCAAAATTTAAGTTGGTGCTTAGATTCAAAAATTTCAAACTTTTCGAGTATTTTTATCACTAGATAGATTTTCTTCTTCTGAGTCCATTTCAAACTCTACTGCCACAACCTTTTCCTATCGAGGTTGGGCCTTCCCTTTTGTAGTTCCCCTTTTCTTAAGGTGGTGTGACTTCATTTTAGGCTACACTAACCTTTTCTACTTCTTTTTGGGTGTAGAAGAAGAGGGTGTACTTTTTATTTTGTGTTGCTTGGGCTTGGAAGGGTTTTTGGTGGTAATATGGGTTTCCAACTCTACGATTATTGTGGGTTATGCCCTAGAGGCTATAGGTTGGGTTTACTGCACTTTTGGCTCTAATTGAGCACCAATTCTATGGTTGTGTGATGCAATAAATGGGGAAGAGGGTACATGCTCCTCTTCAATAGCTATAGATGGCTCATTCACCTCCTAGGCCATGTTTTATTTTTAACCTTGGCCTCATAAGTATGTCATTTATATTCTTACAAGCTATAAAAATTTCCTAAGACACATCACAAATTTGGATTATAAGGCTTATTTTTATCAAAAAGGTGACCAAACAATAATGAGATAGAGTATATTGATTCATTTTTCATCTATATTCAACAAACATCCATTTCAAAATATTATACAAGAAATTAGGGACATTGACTAGCCTTTGATGGCAAAGGTGACTCAATATTTTAAAGTGTATTGTATGCTTAAGAGATTGCCTACCATCATAGGTTAAATATTTAATTATATATGTAGCATCATAATCCCATAACCATGGTAGAGAAATTCATTTAGTACCTTGAGCTAAGGAGTCCAACTCCTCTCCTAGCTGTATAAATTCATTTCATGTTGTGATTGCATCTGATCTCACTAGAAATTCTTCTCCCACCATGGGCAGTTTGGAAACCTATGCAACTATTTCCTCTGAAGCATCCACTTTTAACCCTATGATTGTGGCTTCATTATTTTGTTATGTACTAGAAAATTGTTGTGTCATTACCTCATTAAACTCCATAAGATAAAGGAAATAGTCCAACCATCCAACTTTTTGGAAGATGGGAAAATAGAGTTAGCCTTCTAATAATGAATTATGTGTTGTTGGTTCTCATCTGACAATATCTCCTCCCATTATGCTTCAATATGTGATTCAAATTTTTTGTTTCTTAAGATTTAATTCCTATTATTTTGAGTACTATAACCTCTATTTTTGTAACCTTTGAGACTTTTCAAATAAAATTCAAGATGGTGTATGCAACTCTGGCATATGCAACTATTTTCAATTTTTAACAATGAATTTGACAATGACAACCAAACAAATTCTCCCTGTAAGTGTGAATAAGTAAATAATAAGTAAACACTTCTTAATACAACATTATATCAAGAGAATTAATCAAACTAAGCTATTAAAAACTAAAAAGACTCTTGAAAGTGTCATATTGCTCTCTATCTCCAAAGATTTATCAAATAATTGTGGCTCTTAGATCATGTAAGCACTATGACTGTTTAAAATGACAATTTGAAGAATGAGAATGATGCTAAATGCAAGAAACTAATCCTATATGATGATTACTAATCTAAATTGACATGAAATTGATAAATGAAAGCTACAACAAACTAAATGCAGCCATGATTATGGATTAAAGTTATGATGCTATTGATCCTATGCTTGATGCTTGATTCTTGACACTTTCCTATAGAGTAAGATTGCATAAACTTGGGATTCTAGATCTTTTCTTTGTTGAATGAAGTTGTATTTATAGATTTCCCGGCAGCAACTTTGCATAGGGGCAGCAAATAGAGGCTTGGATTCAATCTGGAGGATTGAATGGTGAGAGATGGAGGAGATGAAGAAGATTGTGGGAATGCTTCGTACCCATGAAAACACCAGGCAAGAAGATAGGAAGGATTGATGGAAGAGGATTGAGAGATGGATTTCCAATTTGTCTCCAATTTGTCTCCAAATCTTCCTATGAAGACTGAATCAATTTGGTAGTTGAGAAAATAGAGGAATATTCTTTATACTTTAATTTAAATATTTTTGATTTATTTAAATTAGCAAAGAGGGGAATAAATAATTTAATAAAACAAACTATAGAAGTTGTTTATTAAATTAAAAATAGAAGAATATGATAATTAAACAATAAAGTATTTAACCTTTGTTTAATTTATTTAAATGATGTGATAGAATAAAATAGAGGAATTGATAATTAAATCAAACAAAGTATTTATTTTTGTATATTTAATTAAGATGAAATAATAGAAGAATTAGAAAAATTTAAAATAAGAATTTAAACATGAACTATATAAATAAATATTTCTATTTATTTAATAGTAGAGGAATTTAGGATAATTAATCAAATAAATCGTATTTAATTAATCGGATTCTCTAGACCAAATTTAGGTGTATACACTTTGCCCCTCTTTGAAGTGATGTGTTTATGCATTGCTTCAAAGAAAATTTTGTTGTTGCTAATACCACTATTGACAAAAAAAATTTAGTGTGCCCCAGACATGCCCCAGATATTGATTTTCAAGTGATTGATGATAATATGCCCCCTCGGGAGATAAATTTATGATGTTTTGAAAAAAAATGGATTTTCAGAATTTTATTTAATTTTTTAATGATTTTTCAATGATGTGATGCTGATTTGATGAAGATTTGATGGTTAAATAATTTATCTTCTAATATTGATGAAGGAAATTTTGACCCTCGAATGAATTCCAATTAATCTTCCAATAAAATTAATTAAAAATGTTGAAAATCCCACAAAATTCCATCTTGAATAAACTTAATAAAAGGTTAAAAGGTCATTTTCATAATCATTTGCGCAATTGAATTTTGAAATCCTTGTGAGAGAGACATATCTGAGCCACTTGGAGTAGGATGTCGATTCCCTACCGCACCCACTGGTTCAAGCGTGTACGAAATCACCAGCGCCCGACCGCTTATGGACCTCAATTACGTACACATAATCCTCCTCATACTTTGTGCAATTTTGATTTTCGTGCCCTTTTTCACATTTGAAAATTTTAGTAGTTTTAGCGCTTCAAGCATGTGCTTTAGCGCTTCACACTCTGGTGTCGTGCTCCTAGGAACTATTGTAGCACTTTGAGAATTAGCGTTTCTATTAGATTTGTTAGCGCTTTGATAGGATAAATTAGCATTGTACAACTAGTAGCGCTTTGATAGTATAGAATAGCGCTTTTGTAGTTTAAATTAGCACCTTGAGGGTTTAGGACTTCAAAATATTGTTTCGACACTTTGACCGTCTGAAATAGTGCTTTGATTGATGTGGTGCTTTGATAGTGTACTATAGTGTTTTTGAGTGATAAAAGAGCGCTTCTGGTTTTTTAGTGCTTCAAAAGTCTATTCTAGCGCCTCTGTGTGATGAAATAGCGCTTTGGATTTTTTAGCACTTTGAATGCCTATTCTAGCACATCCAAGTCATGAAATAGCACTTTGAATGCCTGTTTTAGCGCATCCAAGTTAGATTTGCAAAATATGTCAAATTTTAAACTTGATTTTCTCAATTTTGATTATGACCACTCTTCGGTTGGATATGATTTGATGATCTAAATAACCCTGATGATTGATTTTGATGATAGATAAGAATTTGATTATCCTCATGATAGGTGAGGAATAAAATAAATTTTGATGAACCTCATGATAGGCGAGGTTGATTTAAATAACTCAACCTCATGTAGGTGAAGTACAATTTAGATTGATAATGATGACCTCATGATAAATGAGGCTTGATTAGATTTGATAGGATAATTGACATGTGATTTTTGACATAGTTTACTGATTTAAAAAATAATCATGATGATAGGAGTGTCTAGGTAACCTCCAGATGTGATAGCGTTTTCCATGGACCTTTCATTTGATTCCGTAGTTGACAATAGATGAGATTTAGATTATTACTCGATGTGGTCTTTCCTCTCTTCTTGACATGCCCAAGATTAGGATTAATCAAGGTCTCCTCACAACATTAGCCAAGCGGTGGCATAGTGACCATAATACCTTCCACTTACCTACTGGTGAGATGACAGTCACTCCAGAGGGCATGTGGCATATATTACGGATACCGTTTGTTGGGGAGATTGTAGCGTATGATTCATATGAGGCTGGTGGGAGAGATGCTCTTTGTAGAGTTTTTCAGGATAATCACATTGCAGGATTGTGAGATTGGTGGTGTATGATGGTCGATTCTTACGCTACTTTATCGGAAATGCTTCTTGGATTTATTGGAGGTTTTCTTTGTCCTAATCGCAGGTCAAAGGGACTCTCTATTGGTTGGGGATGTATACTTGAGAGCATCGTCATCCATGGGACCAGATATTCTTGGGGGATGTGTATGTTGGCACATCTTTATCATGATTTACATTCAGTTGTATATTTGGGAGGATGCAGCCTATCAGCGGCAGTTACTTTGCTTCAGATTTGGGTGTGGGAGCATTTTTCCATCACACGACCACTACCAATAAAAGATAAACCAGCTACCAGGCCCTATGTTTTTAGATACAAAGGTCGACTTACCCAGTTTAGGATGGGTAAGTTGGAGCACTGGAGGCAAATTTTGGATGATTTAGAGGTTGTCATATGGCGCCCATATCTAGATTGTGAGCATTGGGAGGAGGATGATGTAGTACTTGGTTATTTTTGTGATTCCATGTACTTGATTGGCAGGACCCATTTTGTACTGGAGAGATTTTTACTGTAGAGAGTCTATAGACAGTACGGTATTTTTCAGTGCATGCCTCAGGGCATTGCACATTATGCTTGACATTGGAGTGATACAACTGACTGGGGACCATTTTTATCTTATGATACCATAGTGGAGAGATATTGTGCTCTACAACCTTCAGCTTGGGACATGCATTGGGATATTGTAGAGGCACCAGTGACTGCAGAGTATGCCCAGTATTTGTCATTACATCCTTGTCCTCAGATTACCATTTTGAATGAGCCAACACCACTACCTGCAGAGGAGGATATTGCAGAGGATCCGGCCATAGCCATTGAGGTAGAGGAGAATATTGGTACGGAGGAGGATAGTGGGGATGATAGTGAGGCAGGTGGCAGTGATGAGAGAAACAGTGGGGAGAGTAGTAGTGATGATGGTGATGATAGTGGCAGAGGTGTTGTGGTAGGCAATGTGTGTCCATCTTCTAATAGGCCTCGTAAGAGGCGAGCAGTTGAGAGACTTTCTTCAGACCAGCAACCACAAATTTCTAGCCTACAGGTGCAGATATAGACTCTGCAGGGTCAACTTGTTTAGGCACAGGGTTTACTTTGGCGGACACAAACATAGTTATAGACCCAGGCATGGGCTCATGCACAAAATTTAGCACAGGTCCATGGATAGTTGGTAGCTATGCAGACATAGGTTACCACACTGACAACGGAGAGAGACAGTGCTAGTTAGATCACCAAGCAGGCACAAGGGACTGCAGAGACCTTGTAGCGGATAGACAATGGTTCATTTGTTGCTGATCATATGAGGGAGGTTCTTCATGTCGGCAGAGTTCTATAGGGGCTGTTATCATGATGCAGTTCCTATTGAATGGAGAGTGAGCTATGCCCCTTCCAAATCTGGTAGGACACATACCCGGACAGTTAGCAAGGGTGTGATGCAACCTCCATAGAGAGATTTGAGAGATCTTAGGGTTCTAGTGGGGGAGGTACTGGTCCTGTGATGCCCACACCATCTGGCAACAACAAATCCTAGTTGTTGCCATATGATTTTGTGACATACTTTTGAGATATGATGTATACTACGATTCAACCAGTTTTGATGATGTATCTTTTTCATTGCAAACTTCATTGTATACTTGACTTTGATGATTATATGGTTTATATGATATGCAGAAATTTTTTATCTATCTATGATGGTCTTGTTTATGATTCTATGATGGATGCATTTATTTTCAATGTTCTATATGCCATGTGATGATTCTAATTATGATTTTATGATGAATGCATGTATGTTGATGATATGCTTATGATGTATGATATTCTAATTAATGAATGATGTATGGATGTATGTTATCGACGTATGGATGCATGATTTATTTTCTTTTTATATGATGATGAATGTGGATGTAATTATGTGATGCTAACAAGATGTATGTTCCTATGTTGATATGAATTTGAAAATAGATGATGTATTATGAATCGATGGAAATGCAAGAATATGATGTAATAATAAAATGATGAATGGATGTATGATGTATTGCCAAAATAATTGGTGGATGGATGAAAAATGAAATGATATGATATAGTTTTGAAATTTTCTCTTAGAACTTTTATATGATATGGATACAATGTGATTTGATTTAAAATGTATGAATGATGAATAGAAAATGCTTTCTTATGTAAAAAAAAATGTTGATGCAACTACATGATTATGATGATGTTTTTGTTTTATGTCAAGTATACTCAGTCTCATTAATAGAAAAGATAATCATCAATTTGAATCCTTTTTATAACAAAACACTCTGCATATTTAGAAATGAATGTAATCTAATTTTATTATGCAAAAACTATATGCAACTATTGACATTTTAATAGTACTACTACTTGTGTGATTTGTATCATTATAGAGCTTTTAAAATGTTGAAAGTGAGTACAAGCGTCAATGGTATATGTTATACCAATGACGATCTGATTACTACTTTCATGATTTTTGATATTGCAAGAAAACACAAGCATTGAGGTATAATTAAACCGAGATGACCTGAGCATTTCTTGCGTAAAACAGACAAAAATTAACCACTTTCCTATGTCAATTGGAATGTCATCCATGATACTTTCTAGAGCATTTCCTGTGACAATTCATACAATAATTGTGATTAATTCATAGACAACAGACAAATAAAAGACCATTCTCCTTCCTTGCTTCTCTAGTTCAATACATCATCAAGTTGCTCCAAAGAAATGATAACCAAAAATCAAAAACAATGCATCTACCTTTTACTTAAAGTGTTTCAATCATTATTCAGATTAGATCATCCATCCCGATTTTGCGATATTTTTGTGATTTTCTAAGATTTTGGACTGAACCTAACCTAGTGACCTATCCTAGGGGCCTCGGGGGCTGATCAAAGATTAGCCTTGCCTACGTTACACATGCAAAGACCATGTATTTTGACTGGCATAGACTCATGTTTTTGTTTTGGCTTTTTGAGACTGACTTTTTTCTTTTTTTTTTGGATTTTCTAATGTGATACGGATGTTTGATGAATTTTTCGATGGTGATTGATCCTTCCATGTTGCATTTTATTTCAATCATCATTCTTGTTGTGTTTTTTTTCCCATTTTTCTAAGCCTTGATGTTTTATTAGCCCTAATGAGATTCAGATGTTGCCCCCAAGCCAGAGTGAGACATGACCATAATGATAATGGATGCAAAATTATAGTGAGATTTACGACCATGATATGGATCCCAATAGATGGCGAAAGCTATTTAAATCACAAATAATGCATGTTTCCAGGTCTTCACTATATGTTTTTATTGCACTTTTTTATTTTCTCTTTTCTTATTTTTCTTTTTTGTATTTTTTGTATTTTTTTTGTATTTTATGTTACTGAGACGCCTATTTGCCAGGTTTTCATCAAGGAAATCATTTTTAGGATTTTTTCAATCGTGCACTAGGTGATTCAAGTATAGAACTTTCTGAGATGGATATTATTGATCGGTTCATCAAACAAATCCCCTTCTGATGTTGATAGTTGATAGGCTCCTCATTCATACACTGGTATGATGACAAAGGGACCTAGCCAGTTAGATTCAAACTCCCCTTTCTTTTCTTTGTCCTATTGATTTCTAGGGTTCTCTTTTAGGACCAAATCGCCAACTTGAAAGACTCTAGGTTTTATCCTATGATTGTAGCTTCTTGATATTCTCTGTTGGTATGTCATGAGATGATTGACAACTTGTTGACGATGCTCAGCCAACAATTTTAGTTCTTGAAGCCTAGATACTCTATAGTCCTCATCTGAATGATTCCTTTTAGTGACACACAAAGTGATGGAATCTCTACTTCAATGGGTAGTATGGCCTCTGGTCCATATACCAAGCCATATGGTGTAGCTCTTGTTGGTGTTTTGATGTTGGTTTTATAGGTCCATAGTGCAGGATTAAGCTGAACATGCCAATCATGTCCAACATCATTAATTATTTTCTTGAGTATTTTTAGAACTATTTTATTTGAGGCCTCTGCCTGACCATTTCCCTGAGGATAATATGGTGTTGAGAAACGATGTTGGATATGAAATTTCTCACACAATTCTTGGACATCCTGGTTTTTGAATGGTCATCCATTATTAGTGATAATAGATTGAGGTATACCATACCGACAAATTATGTAATTCAATATGAATGACGAGATATGTTTTCTAGTGATATTTGTAAGAGGAACTGTTTCTATCCGTTTTGTAAATTATTTTGTTGTTGTGATTATGAACTTGTGCCCATTGGATGAAGATGGATTTATCTTCCCTACCAAGTCGAGTCCCCATTGTAAAAAGGGCCATGTTGATGTGAAGGGATGCAATTCTTGAGCTGGTGCATGGATCATATTACTATGAATCTAACACTTTTGACACTTCTTGATAAACTGATAAAACTCTTTCTCCATAGATGGCCAGTAATACCCTAAACGAAGGAGTTTCTTTGCTAGAGTTATACCACTAGAATGAGTGCCACAAATAAATTCATGAACCTCATGTAAGATTGTCTCAAATTCATTATGTTCTAAAAATCATAGAAGGGTACCATCTAGACCTCGATGATAAAGGATGTTGGCAATTAAAATATGCCAGGCGGATTGGCAGATGAAGTTGCATTTCTAGTTCCTAGAAAGATCGGGAAGGAGGATGTTGTCTTTTAGGTAAGCATGGTTTTTCTCATAGATGGAGGATTCAATGGTATCCAAATGGCATATGGTACATGATTCCAAACTATTATAAGAAGCAATAGATACTTGTTCTACCATAAACTCATAACAACCACGTTTCTCTAGCAATTGTAAAAGAGAAGAAATTGTCGCCATAGAATCTACTGCTTTGTTTTTTGCCCTTCGAATTTGGTCAAATTTTATAGTTAAAAGTATTGTTTGAGATCATCGATCAACTGTTTATAGGGCATAAAATTTTCATATTTCATCTAATATTCTTCATTTACTTGATAAATGACTAATTGAGAATCCCCATATACTTGTAACTCTATGATTTTCCATTCAATAGCCACTTTGACTCCCATGATTAATGCCTCATACTCTACCACATTGTTGGTGCATTGAAACATCAGTCTATAAGATTTTGGGATAGTGTGTCCTTGGGGTGTAATGAACAAAATTCCTGCACTAGATCTGCTTTGTGTATATGATCCATCAAAGTAAAGTATCCATTGTTGTGGTGTTATTGTCAGAATGTTTGCATCAGGAAACTTCATTGTCATAGGCTGATCATCTAGTAAAGGAGCTTCAAGTAGTTTTTCAAAGATCACTTGACCTTTGATGGATCTCCTTTCCACATACCGAATATCGAACTCACTTAAAAGCATTACCCATTTGGCCAGTCTACCTGTTAAAGTAGCCTTACTGAGTAGATATTTTAATGGGTCGATTTTTGCTATGAGCCTGATTGTGTGAGTCAACATATAATTTCAGAACTTTTGGGTAGAAAATATCATTTCCAAGAAAGATTTCTCAATGGAGGTATAATTTATTTCATATCCATTCAAATTCTTGTTGATATAGTAAATGGCTTGTTCCCTTCCTTCCTAATCTTCTTGTGCCAATAGTGCTCCTAAAGAAATATTTGTTATTGCAATGTATAGTATTAAAGGTCTTCCTTCTATAGGTGGCATGAGAATAGGTGGCGACATTAGATATTTCTTTATTTGATTGAAAGTTGTTTCACACCCTTGATCCCATTTGAATACAAAATTCTTATGTAATAGATGATTGAATGGATGACTTTTGTCTTCCAACTGGGAGATAAATCTCTTGATTGATTTTAGCCTTCCCTATAGTGACCTGAGTTGACTGATGTTTCTTGGTGGTGGCATTTCCATTATTTCCCTTACCTTTGTTGGATCTACTTCGATACCTTTTTCTGAGACTATGTATCCTAAGAGTTCTTTTTATGTAACCCCAAAGACACATTTCTTAGGATTTAGTCTGACATTGAACTTTTCTAGCCTTGTGAAAATTTTGCCCAGGATATCCAGATGTTCCTCCCTAGAATAAGATTTATCCAAAATATCATCGGCATAATCCTCCATAAAGGTGTGCATCATATCATGAAAGATAGTGGTCATTTCTCTTTGATAAGTTTCCCCTGCATTTTTCAAACCGAAGGGCATGAGATTCCAACAAAAGGTTCCCCATAGACATGTGAAAGTGGTTTTCTCCTAATCTTTTGGTGCAATCTTAATTTGGTTGTATTCGGAGAAACCATCCATTATCAACAACATGGCATGCCTTGCTATTAAGTCTACGATGATGTCAATATTAGGCAAGGGTAAATCATCCTCGAGGCATTCCTTATTTAGGTTCCTGAAATCTGTGCATATCTTGATACTGTTATCTGGATTTGATATAGGTACAATATTTGATATCCATTCAGCATAATTAATAGACCTAATGAATCTGGCATCTAATAATTTCTTCAACTCAGCCTTTACCATTAGTGCGATGTGGGGATGCATCTTTCTCAATTTTTCTTTATAGGTTTGATTCCAGTAGGTAAAGACAAATGATGCATTAAAATATTTGGGTCCAAACCTGGCATATCGGAGTATGACCAAGCAAAGTTAATGCTTCTTTCTTCAAAGAATTTGATAAATTCAGGTCTTTCTTGTGCTTCCATAGATTCTGCTAGATGTAAAATCTTTGCTCTTTCTTCAGTGCCAATGTTTATAAACTATGTAGGCTTCACCACAACTGATGAAATTTCATGATAATGCTCCAGAAGAGTGTCAAATCTCCCATCTTTCAATGCCTTAGAGATTTTTTTACCGTCAGATGCGTTCTTTATTTTTTGCTTTTCAAGATCTAATGCTGCCATAGAATGGTTTTCACCATTAGATCCATTATTCCTTTTTTTATTTTTGCAACTGGAAAATTTGACACCCTCCTACCGAGTCATGTCATTATGAGAGTTATGGATATAACTTGTACTAGGTTTTTCACAACACATGAAAATTTACAATAGCATCATTGTTTGCAAATATGGGTATATTTATAGGTTCAATGGGTTCCCAGTCAATAAGTTCGGGATGGACTAAAGGCATGAAGTCATCGGATTGACTCAGGTTAATGGCGGTAATGGTTTAGACAGCTATGCCTTCAGATTTTTTATTAGGGATTTCAAGACCAATGATGGTACCCTCCTCAAGATTATCTAGTTCACTCGATGTATGTTCGTCCTCACTTGAGTCATCGATATTTTGTGATCCTAATACAAATGATCTAGACCCTGAGCTCTATCCCTCCTCATGGGTAGGTGCATATTATTTTATGACATCAATTTGGATATCTATGTAAGATATATTGGAACATGGATCCCATTCATATTCATTAGAATCTATTTCAGAGCTATCTCTTACCTGAAGAATTCTTTCAACTGCCTTCTTTGCCATTTCTTGTTTTTATTCTTCTGAGTAACCCAATCCCATCTTATCTTTTGAATGAAGAGTAAGAGGTTGAATAGGTTCCACAATGCCTTCTTTCCTTTTTCCAATAGGTCCCTGTCCTTCATAACCCATTTTTTCTAAAATAGCCTTCCCTTTGCCATACTTATTTGTGTTGATGTCGATGTTTGTTGATGTCGATGTTTCTCCATCTTTCTATAACCAATCGAGGATAGCTTTGTCTTCTAATTCATCCTCTATAGTACTGGCTCTTACAAATCTTTCCTCTAGACCCATGGCAGGTTATGATGTTTGTTGTTTTATCATTGATGGTTGTCCATACTTCTTTGGAGATGGCATCAATTGTGAAAGATTAAGAGACTTCTCAATAGAATATTATCCCATGCCTTTGTCTGTTAGCTGGACCTGTTCTTGGAATTTTTGTGATAAAGAATTTTTGGGATCTTGATTGTCTGTTAATTTAGTTTCAACAACACTTGTATCTTTTGATTTATCCTTTTTCTCCACCCACTTGGATATAATATTTCGAGGTTTTTCACCATCTAATAAATTTGAAGTGCATGATTCTCTATTGTGAGGCACAAAAGTGTCTTGAGAAGTTCTGACTGTGTTACAATGTTGAGGATTGTTACTATCTATTGATATAGTCACCTCTTGTCCATTTACTAGAAATTTCAAACATTGGTGATAGGTCAAAGGTACTGCCTACATTTTGTGAATCCACAAACATCCTAAGAGTATATTGTAGGTTAAATCTTTTTACAGTACCTAGCATGCTATATTTTTCATCATTGGTCCCACTTGAATGGGGAACACAATCAATCCTTTAAAAGATCTCTATTCCTCATCATAATATTTTATTGTCATTTTCCTCTGGGCATCAATAACATCATTTGAATACCCTAGTACATAGATTAACTTTAAAGTAAAAATGTTCAAACCAGCTCCCCCATCTATTAGGACTCTTTTAACATGATTCTTGCGGATCAATACTTCAAAATGGAGGGCGGTGTTATGTGGATGATTAAGGGACACATCATCATGTTCAAAGAATGATAGACAATGTGGTGTGGTCAAATGTCCCACCATAGCTTGGAATTGACAAACATCTAGGTTGTTGGGTACTATGGTGGCAACAAGTGCTTGTTCTAAAACTTCCTTATGTGATGATGATAGTTTAAGGAGTTCAAGTATTGATATTTGCACTGGTATTTTATGAAGTTGGTCGACAATGTTGTATTGACTTGGAGGTGGAATTGTGTTTGTAGGTGAAACTCCCTTTAAAATTACCTTGGATTTCCCCCTTGTCATTACATTAACCGGTTGATAGTTTTGTCTTTCCCTGATTTTTAAAATATTTATCTGATTGTCGGATATTTGTATGCTTGGGATTAGATCTAGGGGGATAATGTCATTGGTTTTGTTGTTTTCCATGTGATTATTGGTCGTAGTATCACTTTCTACTTCGGATAAACAAAATATCATGTTATCGTAAACATGATTGACATTTTTGCCTTTATTGTTTGTAGAAGATAACTCTGCCTTGTCATAATTTGGTAAAGGGTCTTTAAAGGCTTTATGATCGTTGTTGTTTTGATGTCCCTCTATGCTTACCTTTTTGTTGTCAATCAGATCTTGGACTATATGTTTTTATTCCATGCAATCATTTGTCTTGTGTCCCTTATTGTTATGGAAGTTACAGTTGTAGACACCTAAATTTGGACACTTCATTTATCAAAATTTACCCCTTTTTCGTCTAAATATCCCCTTATCCGCATTAATTAAACAATAACACTATTATTTAATTAATACCTCTAAACTTCCTCTAATTCCTAAGGTATATAGTTAAATAATCAAATACCTTACCCCTTTAATTCCCCTTTTATCAAATGAATTAAATAAATATGACATTTATTTAAATTCTTCACATGTCCCATCCTTCACTTAATCTTAATCAACCTCTTAATCTCTTCATTAGGGATGTGCACATGCTTAATCCTTGATTAGGATGTGTCACATCCTCCAAATTTTGCGAGTTGGCTTATAATCCTTATAAACCACTAATTATCTTCTAATTACTGATCAATTAAGCCTAATCAATACCTTGGTCAACTCTCCCCATCTCCCAAGGAATTTTTAATTCCTTTTTATTCATCCAAGGCTCTTCTCTTCCCCATGTGAATTTTTAATTCACTTTTATTCCTCCAAGGAATCTTCTCTTCCCCATGCAAGTTCTAGAACCTTTGACTTGTCACATCACATGTGCCAAAGACTTTTAGAACCTTGGACTTGTAACATCATTCACATGTGACAAATCCCCACCTTTTTGGAAACCCTCTCTTATCCACTAGATTCTTCTAATCATTATGAATTTTTAATTCACTTTTATTCATCCAAGGAATCTTCTCATCCCCCAAGGTACCTACAAGGTAATTTTCCTTCCTCCACATCATGTACCTCTCTTCCACCTCATTTCTACATCATCCCACCCTAGGCCATCTCACATTCCACATGTCAAAATGTGAGGGCTTGTGAGTTCTCAACTCACCATAGCCCTCCATCTTGACCTTGTTGGCCTAATCTCAACCGTTGAATTCTCTAGAGAATTCAAATTGTTCTATAAATACCCCCTCATTTCTCTCATTTGAAGAATCAATCTTTTTCTATCAAAACTCTTGCAAAATTTCCATTTGAAGCTCTCATCCACCATAGCATTTAGCATCTCACCATTACCATGTCTTCAGCCATATTGCATATCACTTTACATGTTTGATTTAACTTGACATCCAAGGAGCACACAAATCTTCAAAGATCAAAGAGCCAACCAAGGAAGAAGAAACATGAAGGTATAATCACTCTTTATTTTGTAAGCACCAGCATCCTCCATCCACACATCCTCGTCCAACGCCTACTTCTATCACTCCATCCACATCCTCTCCACATCATCCATCTCTTCACACCCATCCCATTGCTACTAAAATAAATTTGGATGACAAAGAAAAAATGTATAAATCCAAACATCCACATAAATCTAAAGCTCCTCATGTGCCCTTCAAAAGAAATGTTGCAGAAAAGAAAAATTGAATCCAAAATCCAAATCAATCCAAACGGCCACCAAGGCCCACTAAAGAAAAACTCAAAACCATGTGGATTCCCAAGAAAAAAGAGGTCATGCCTTCAAATGAGAAATCCCTAATTCCATCCAAAGTTGCTAATCCCGATGCTAATAATTTGCATCCTCCATCTCCTAAATTTGTTTTGGGTCCTTATGTCCCAAAATTCCCTATCCCAATGCCTCCATTATCGCCACATTCTCCACCTATCAACCCTCCTATCATATCACATATACCACATGTGCCAATTTTGGTCCTTAACACCTTCCCCCATCACACATCCACTCCATCATTCCATCCATACACTTTCCAACATCCCATCCGCTATCCCCCATATCTCCCCCATCAAATCCCTTTAATCCATCCTCTTGCATAATCCATCCATTATAATAAGGTTGTACCAACATCTGAATAGTCACTTCAAACATAGGCTCTTATTTCCTCATTTGGAACTTGATGCTTATGTCTTCTGAATCCATATCCTCATCCATCTTCACCCATATCCTAGTCAAAAAACTCAAAAAATCAAAAACAAAGAGAAAAAATCAAAAAAATACAAAAATCTAGTAAAGAGAAAACCATTCGTCCAATGGTGAAAACTTGGAAAACAAGCGCCTTGGATAAGTACCATAATGAAAACTTGACAATCAGGCATCATGCATAAATCCCCCATCTAGTCTCCTTCCATGATTGGGGGCAATTCCACTTACGCATTCATTTCCTCCATTTCCTACATCTACCTATCTTCCTCATCCTATCCATCCTATCCCACTTATCCCAATCCCTCCATCTTCCTTGTGATCTTGATAAAGATAGGGAAAAACCTATATACATGCTTTGACATCTATTGGCATATATTTCCCTCATCCATGCACTATAATATTCCTCACCTACCTCCCTCTATCTCCCATTGTCCATGCATCCTTATCCACCTCCCTCTATCTCCCATTGTCCCTGCATCCTATGCACCTCTATCTATCCTCCATTTTCCCTGCATTCTATCTACCTCTATCTATCTTCCATTGCCCATCTCAATCCCTTATCTACCCATCCTGCTATCCATCTTGCCTCATCATGCACGACACATCTAGAGTGGGGGAATCTCCTTATTAGTGATTGGGTCCTTGGAGACATCATCCATCCATTCCTCCATCCTCCAGGTAATCCTCTCCATCTCCCCATCCTTCCCATTCTTACCTCCCTATCCAATTATCCATCCAATCCTCCATTCCATCTACCAAATCCTTATCTTCCTATACTCTCATCCACTAGTCCTTTTCCATCTTTTCATCCTTATCTTCCCATCCATTTATCCATCCACTAATCCATTCCATCCTTCCAATTCCTTATCCCTCTATCCACCTATCCTAGCATCTTTCTATCTCCCCATCTTTACCCATCCATCCATTTACTTATATTTTCCTCCTATCTCATAATCCCTTGTCATTGGTATCTAGATATAGGCTACCCCCACACAATCCAATGCCATCCATCCTACTATCTCCTCAATTTTCGTCCCCCATCCATCCTACTATCTCCTCACTTTTCATCCCTTATCCATCCATCATCTCATCCTCCCACTTCATCTTTCAATGATTTTGATACCTATCCCATCCCTAAGCTACAAATCATACATATCTTACACATATCAACCATCCCCTCTGCACAACCTATCCTGTCTAATCATATCGTCTACGTCCTTTTATCCATTTATCATAGTCATCTCATCATCCCTTATCTGTTGTCTATCGTTGGTCTTGTTTTGAATTATGTTGCTCTTGTGCTTTCACATAGGCAAGGTTGATCATTTGATCCACTCCTAGGGGTCTGTCTTTTGTGTGTCTTGTCATCCTCCATCATTTGTCTTTGGCCTTGTATTGAACTACGTCGCTCCTACGCTCTTGCATAGGCAAGGATGAATAATTATGTCTGCCCCTCGGGTATCTTTCATGTCTTTCACCATCCACCATTGGTCACCCGTGTCCTCTTTCCGCTTTTATCCATGGTCTTTTATCAAACTACAAGGGCTTTGCACTTTCATGAAGGCAAGGTTGATCTTTGATCAACCCTCGAGCCCCTAGGTCTTTAGGGTTTTTATTTCCTTTTGTCTTGTCATCCTCTCGTCTTGTCGTGTCGTCAAGAATGTCCTTATCCTAGTTGGTGCTCGCAAACAAAGGTCACTAGTATCCGAAGATCCAATTAGTTTTAGATATCCTGCATCATATCAATCTCAATAGGATGCATCCTTCCTAACAAACCTCATCAACCCCATCCATCCTCTTGATCCTATGGCAAAGGACATTTGAAATTGACTGTGATCTTTTGATTCTTTTAGATTTTGTTTATCATTTGAGCTCCCTATCATCACTTGTCATGGTCACCTTGATCCATCATATCATGGTGTGCTTTGACTAGTAAAAATAGGGGTGTATCTTGATCTTTTATCTATTTCTCTCTTCTTGGTTCCCCCACGTAGTACCCACCAAGATCCTTGGGGTCTTGTGTTATGTTGGGGCATCCTTTTGTGCTTGTGGTTATCCCAATATCTAGCCCAACCAAGGTCTTTACGACTTTGGGGTTTTGGTATAGCCTTCATGTTTGTTGTGTTTTTTTTACACATTAGACACTAATTCATCTTGGTTTACATACCCTAATGCCCGATGTCTTATGCTATAGAAAAAATCAGTCTCCAAAGATGGAAAATTGCATTAGGATTGCATTTCATTTTCCATTCCATCATCTTACATGTCTCCCCCATCCTCATCCATTCAAATAATCTAAATAATCTAATCACACTATTGGTCTTGTTCCCAGCCTTTCTACAAGCCTTGATCCAATCATCATCATCATAATTATCATCCTTGGGATGTATCCTTCCCTATCCTTGTATTTTTTTGGGATGTATCCTTCCCTCATCAACAACACTGTCATCGGGATGAATCTTTCCCTATCCTTTGGTGCTGTTTTGAGATGTATCATTCCCTCGTTAACAACACTCATCCTCATCCTCATTAAGATGTATCCTTCCCTATCCTTGTGTTGTTCTGAGATATATCATTCCCTCATCCACAACACTCCATCAACCATCCGCCCAACCTGGCTTGTAGCTTGACTAGGGCAACATCATATTTGTCCTGAAATCCATTTGTGCTCACCTTCATCTCCCATTTATTATCCTCCTTTCTTATCCACCACTTTAGATCATCATCCTCATATCCCCTTTCCTCATCTCATCCATTTCGAGAGCACACCCATGTTCTCTTGAGCCTACATGTCCTCTCGAAGGGGCATCCTCAATCCCTAATGTTCATCATTTTTTTCCTTCCTAAGTCACTCATTTGAATGACTAGGGCATCTTTTCCAATCTAACCATCTTCTTTCAAATTCTATGTTTTAATATTCTTTGAAATGCTACTACTTTGTAACACCATCTCAAAGAGGGGTAAAATGTAGACACCTAAATTTGGACACTTCATTTGTCCAAATTTACCCCTTTTTCGTCTAAATATCCCCTTATCCGCATTAATTAAACAATAACACTATTATTTAATTAATACCTCTAAACTTCCTCTAATTCCTAAGGTATCTAGTTAAATAATTAAATACCTTACCCCTTTAATTCCCCTTCCATCAAATGAATTAAATAAATATGACATTTATTTAAATTCTTCACATGTCACATCCTTCACTTAATCTTAATCAACCTCTTAATATATTCATTAGAGATGTGCACATGCCTAATCCTTGATTAGGATGTGTCACATCCTCCAACTTTTGCAAGTTGGCTTATACTACTTATTAACCACTAATTATCTTCTAATTACTGATCAGTTAAGCCTAATCGATACCTTGGTCAACTCTCCCCATCTCCCAAGGAATTTTTAATTCCTTTTTATTCATCCAAGGCTCCTTTCTTCCCCATGTGAATTTTTAATTCACTTTTATTCGTCCAAGGAATCTTCTCTTCCCCATGCAAGTTCTAGAACCTTTGACTTGTCACATCACATGTGCCAAAGACTTCTAGAACCTTGGACTTGTCACATCATTCACATGTGTCAAATCCCCACCTTTTTGGAAACCATCTTATCCACTAGATTCTTCCAATCATTGTGAATTTTTAATTCACTTTTATTCATCCAAGGAATCTTCTCATCCCCTAAGGTACCTACAAGGTACTTGTCCTTCCTCCACATCATGTACCTCTCTTCCACCTCATTTCCACATCATCCCACCCTAGGCCATCTCATATTCCACATGTCAAGATGTGAGGGCTTGTGAGTCCTCAACTCACCATAGCCCTCCATATTGACCTTGTTGGCCTAATCTCAACCGTTGAAATCTCTAGAGAATTCAAATTGTTCTATAAATACCCTCTCATTTCTCTCATTTGAAGAATCAATATTTTTCTATCAAAACTCTTGTAAAATTTCCATTTGAAGCTCTCATCCACCATAGCATTTAGCATCTCACCATTACCATGTCTTCATCCATCTTGCATATCACTTTGCATATTTAATTTCTTCTTGCACAAATTCTAAGCCCATGGTCTTGAATTCCCTTATATGGTCGATTGGATTTGTCTACCATTGTATTTGTTATACTTTGGAAATTCGCAGTATCTAGGGAAAGGTATCATGTCGACTGTTGGGTAAAAAAGGATAAGGAAAAATTTCATGTAATGCATACCTTTTCGTGTTTCCCTTTTTCATGTCTTCTATTTGTTGTTGTAATTTTTGCATTTGGTTTGTTAAGGAAATAACTAGATCTACACCTTGTGTGTGTTGTGGTATTTTGGTTTCACTTGTTCTAGGTGCTTCTTTCAAGCGATTGACATCGAAATCTTTGGGAAGTTTGGCACCTGATTCAACTAGCATTAGAAGATATTTTCCATGTATTGCTCTAAGATATTTTCCATAAATTTATGGAATTTTGGATCGTGTTGTGCTGTTTGTATGTCTTCTACTGTTATTTAATTCTTGTCACTTTGATGTAAGATATTCCACAAATTTTCTTCTGCCATGGTAGTTGATGTTTCAAGTTATTTTTCTAAGAGCCTCTATTTTTGTAACCTGGTGAAGATTGGCATACAAGTGTTTTGTTTTCCCTGCCAAAATTTGATATTCTATGTTGGACAAATGTCAAGTGAATTTTTAACAAAGTCAAATAGGATGATATATCTAATTGATAAGACTAGGTTAAAAATCTGATTACTATGCCTTGTTTCGTGATAGTAGGATGATAATATCCTGATGATGAAACTTTAGCTAAATAGCCAAGATTTTGTTTTGATTTACTTGACACTTTATGGTTTGTAAGATCTGAGTTTCAGTTGAAAAGATAGTTAACCTATAGGAACCTATCCGTTTATGGTTTCTAGACATTGTCTATGTTGAAAAGATACTTTTGATTGACAAAATTCTGTGTTATAGTTGTTAACTAAACTGATTGATCTATTTTTTTTTTGTTTTTGGAAGCGCTAAAATAGAGCTTGCAAGTGTTATGACAATTTTTGGAAGCACTATTTTGTGAAATTCGCTAAAATAGAAGTTGGAAGCGCTATGATATTTGATCGAAGCACTATTTGTATGAAAGCGCTAAAACATAATACGAAAGGGCTATGACAGTACTCTGAAGTGCTATTGGACATAAGGCACTAAAACAAAATGTAGAAGCGATGTAATATTTTATTGAAGCGCTAAAACAAACCTTGGAAGCACTATTTTAGATTTTCTTATTGCAAAATTTGGTTTGGCTTGGTGGAATATTCTATCATTGGTTGCAGGATGAAGGACTAATGTATGGGTTGACTATGATTATGATGTTGTGTAAGAGCTCTCCTTTGGAAAAAGGCTTGTGAATAAAGAGGTTCTAAGGCGTAATCACCAGTATAACCTCTAGTGAAATTGTGATACCTATGTATGAAATTTCTAAGATGAAGCAAGATTTTTTCGACTCTGATACAAGAAACGTCTTTTTCTCAAAAGGTTTTGATAACCAAGTGGTCTCTTGGGTTTCTTGATTTTGATGGATTTCTTGACAAAAAAATTGGATTTCCAATCTCGAATCATGAATTTTTCTAACTTGATTTGATTTGTGGTTTTCAGGATGATCTTTTATCTGAGTTACAATGATTTGAAAACATAGCAAGAAAATTGTAGAATAGTTGTCTTTTATCCTAGAATCCAAAAAGATAGTGTATGTCCAAGAACCACGAATGGTCCCTATTGATTTCCATTGGTTTATTTTAACAAAAATAAACTTCAGATAGACTCACTCTTAAGGTCAAAAAGGTCATCGTTATACTCAACAACCCACATCTTAAAATTGTGTTGACTCACACAGTCGTGTCACCCCCTAGAGGGCGCCCGTGTTTTTTTCATTTCCAGGTGCGTACTCAAAGTTGGATTTCTCGTCCCTTGAGCAAACGGTCCTTGGAAATTATATGGTGATTGTCTTGGGGGTAGATTCTTCCCTCCCCTTCCACTGTGAGTATTACAATGTTTGGTTAACTGACTCATCTGGATACTATGATATGGTTCTTAGATAGGGTTTCTGTGCGGTGCAGAAAATGATAAAATCCCTTAGGAGACCTCCCAATCTTTAGAACAAAGATTTTAGGGATGGTTATCTTGCACACTACTGTCGATTTTGACTTCCATCAACAACTCACATTTGTTTAGATTGGATTGGAATCCTTGGCTTTAGGCATTCCCACTTAGGTCATTCTCATAGGGTGAGTACTTTTTCCCTCTACGATAGGCCTTCTAAAGGTTTTAACAAAAGCATAAAATTGCATGAAAATAAAGGATGAGTCTGGTGTTTTGATCACCCAATTAAGGGGAGAGCATAAGCCTATTCACCACACAAGTACAATAATCAATGATTTATTTTTAAAACCCAAAAAGACAAATTTTGCTATTCTATGTGAATATTTTGCTTCACAAAAGTCATGGTGTCAATTTTAATTGATATAGAAAATTGTGTGATGCCTATCCTAGGATTGATAAATTTTAAATCCAGTGACTACCCTAGGATTGCTTCTTTTTAGTCCAAATACATCAAAATAAAATTTTGGCCACGGTCATGTTGGATCTAGATAAATAGTTACAAAAGCGTTGAAACAGAAAATAAAAGCACTACAGTTTACAATAGATGCGCTATATTTGAAAGCACTGAAATAAAGATCCAAAGCGCTATAATTTTCCATGGAAGTGTTATATCAGATATGCTAAAAAAGGGTTGACGATGTGCTGAAACAACTCTTGGATGCGCTATAGTTTTCTGAAAGTGCTGAAACAGATCATGGAAGCGCTATATTTTACTTCCCAGAAGTGCCAAAACAACTCTCGGATGCGCTATAGTTTTTCGGAAGCGCTGAAATAGATCATGGAAGCGCTATAGTTTCTCATGGAAGTGCTATAGCATTTGTAGGAAGCGCCAAAAAAAATCTCGCTTGTGCTAGACTGAACATGCCAGAAACCTGTGCGACACTTTTCAAAAACAAATTGTGGAATATGGGGTTATGCCCCATGGTGGGTGCCAAATTGTAACTGTGAATAAGTAAAAACTTCTTAATACGACATTATATCAAGAGAATTAATCAAACTAAGCTATTAAAAACTAAAAAGACTCTTGAAAGTGTCATATTGCTCTCTATCTCCAAAGATTTATCAATTCATTATGGCTCTCAGATCGTGTAAGCACTATGACTATTTAAAATAACAATTTGAAGAATGAGAATGATGCTAAATGCAGGAAACTAATCCTATATGATGATTACTAATCTAAATTGACATGAAATCGATAAATGAAAGCTACGACAAACTAAATGCAGCCATGATTATGGATTAAATCTATGATGTTATTGATGCTATCATTGATGCTTGATGCTTTCCTACAGAGTAAGAAAGCATAAACTTGGGATTCTGGATCTTTTCTTTGTTGAATGAAGTTGTATTTATAGATTTCCTGATAGCAGCTTTGCACAGGGGTAGCAAACAGAGGCTTGGATTCAATCTAGAGGATTGAATGGTGAGATATGGAGGAGATGGAGAAGATTGTGGTAATGGTTCCTACCCATGAAAACACCAGGCAAGAAGATAGGAAATGGAGGAATATTCTTTATGCTTTAATTTAAATATTTTTGATTTATTTAAATCAGCAAAGAGGGGAATAAATAATTTAATAAAACAAACTATAGAAGTTGTTTATTAAATTAAAAATAGAAGAATATGATAATTAAACAATAAAGTATTTAACCTTTGTTTAATTTATTTAATGATGTGATAGAATAAAATAGAGGAATTGATAATTAAATCAAACAAAGTATTTATTTTTGTATATTTAATTAAGATGAAATAATAGAAGAATTAGAAGAATTTAAACGTGAACTATATAAATAAATATTTCTATTTATTTAATAGTAGAGGAATTTAGGATAATTAATCAAATAAATCATATTTAATTAACCGAATTCTCCATACCGAATTTAGGTGTATACACTCCCCACTTATGTTTGTAATCAAATGGAAAGGTATGGGAATTATGGAGGGGATAAATTTCAAAGCATTGTATCTATATACATGTAATATAAATTGAATGCTTCATGAATGTGAATTCTATAGGAAATTAATAGAATTTAATGGTAATCATAGTTTATAATGATAAAAATACCTGGAATGGTGTGGTGATGGAAAAGGCGGTGTGTGTGATGTGATTTGAACGTCAGCATACAACAACTTGGTGAAAGAAATGAAATGATGAGAGTTAATGGAAGTACTGTGAGAATATTTTTCATATAGAGAGGTATCAGAATGATGGAACATGTCCAAAAGGCTTGATACATGAATTTTTTTTATATGTATGGGTTTTATTTATAGTAAAATGATATGTTGCTTGTAAAGTGTGGTGAATAGGGGTGGATGCATGTAGAAATGACGGAAGTGATGTGTAACTGAAAATAATAGTGGCTACATGTGTAGTGATAGTGAGCTTGAGGCAGTTGCTATCGATAGCAGTAGAATAGGTCCCTTTTATAAATGACTTGGGGTTGTTGCTATAGGTCCCATGAAAAGAGATACTGGCAATTTTCTATTTTCTATTCATATCAATATCATGCATCCAAACTCGATTACTAACATCATTTTCATCCTGATTTGATTCGTTTTGGCTATTTAATTAAATAATCTTAATTATTTAATTAAATTCATTATTTTCTTCTATTAATCAGATAATCAATATTATTTCATTAATTCACCTCTTTCAAGCTAATTTTCATCTTATTTGATTAAATTATGTGAATTATTTAATTAAATCCCATGTCTTCTCATTTGATTAAATAATCTTAATTATTTAATTAAATTTCATTAATTCCCCTCTTTGATTAAATGAGCTAATTGTTTTATTAAAATCTTAAATTCCTCCACCTTCCACAATTAAATAATTTTTAATTATTTAATTTCACTAATTTCCTACTCCTCAGAGGAATATTTTTCCATTTTAAATTTGAATATTTCCCTCCAACATGGAAATATCTTGCACATTCCTCCTAAAATTAAGGATTTGTGTGTGTTGAGATCAATTTCAACCCTTGATTAACTTTATCAATCCATGTGATCTTTCAATCTCATCCATGTATTTGATACTTGATCCATGTCATTTCCTCTCATTCATTTCTATCCCTTGATTAACCAAATTGATCCCAACTATTGATTCACCTAAAAATCCTATAAATAGTCTCCATTATATGAGTAATGGATCCACAAGCATTTAGAGAAAATACACTATAGCAATTATTAGAGCCATCTTTGAGATAATTTATCCATTTTGCATCCATTTTATCGATTTCTCCATTAAAGCATCACTTCAAATCTCGCTTCAACAATGGGATTGAGAAAGGGCTGATCATTCCAAATCAATTCAACACCAATCCCCCAATGAGATCAAGTTTACAAGCATAATTAGGTTTCCTTTTATCAAATTTATTTTCATTTTATGTTTAATGGCTTCCTAATTAGATTTTTAAAGATTTCATTGGGAATATGAGTTAATTAGTCTAATTGATTGATTTGATTGTTCATTTTAGTTGTATTTAGCCTAGTTAATATTCATGTTCACATATTAATTTGATAAAAGTTTCTTGAGAATTTCATTTTTATAGGAACCAAAAGCAGGCAAGCGCACTTGTTCCAAGCCAAAGCCTCACTTGTTGTTGTTGGAAGCTAAGGGAAGACTGTTGGAAGTTTGTCATTGTTGATTTGGTTTGGAAAAATGAGCATGAGGTTCATATATTGTATGATCTAGTGTTGTAATTGATTTCAAGATTATTATGATCATGGATTGGAAGCATTCTTGAATACATTTGGATATTACAAGTTTTGAATAAGTATTCCTTCTAACAATATTATTGTTTAGTGCATTAGTTTTTAGGTCCACACTCCATATCACTCTACAATTCTATAATTTTGAGATCATTGGGTTCATCTACATTCAAGATTTAGTGACATTTTGTGAAGTCTTTCAAAAGTTACAAATGATAGAGTTCAACTTTGTATATTGCAGTCATTCCTTGTATAGTGTATCAATGTGGGAGATTCTACATTTCTTCGAAATAATTATTTTATTCTATTATGATGAGGATAAGCTATTGGGTGTTTGTTGAGTGGGAATTCAAAGAGAGGTTGAGTTTTGAAGTCACATGTATGGTGAATTGTATGTACAAATGAAGGTATTGTGTTTAGGTCTTATTTTGGACTAACCTAACACGTTTGATGTTTTGTAGAGGAAAATCAAGTAACTTTATCTTATGTGGGATCTATATTAGGTCCATCTCAACCTCTCTTAAGATGAATTTAACTTTCAATTATGGTGTGAGATGTTGATAAAATGTTTTGAGGATGACATGTTTAATTTCGTGTGTTACTTCTAATTAGGCTGACTTAATTGAAGTTATGATTGATATGGATATATACAAGAGATTAATTTTGGAATTTTGGATGATGGTTGTGTGATAGAGAGAGTAAATTTTATGAGTAATGAGATACATACAACATGTATGGTTTTCCACCTACATGTGTGTGATGCAAATATAATCAAAGTTGAGTAGATTATGAGCAGAGCAGAGTATTGATTCAGATTTGTGTGAAGATTATTTATGTACCTCATTTGAACTATAATCAAGCATATGATAGATGCTACCATAGCAGTTCAAATAAAATATGTAGCCACCCCTTCTTTCTTATTTCTAATTTTTTGTGGATAGTGAGTCCACCTACAATGAGAATTTTTAATAAACCATATCTGCATAATATATTGTGAGCTAACCCTCACCATGGTTTTTCCCTTTTTGGGTTTTCCATGTAATAATATTGGTGTTCATGTGTCATGTGATTTTTGGATGTATTCATGTTTTCATTCTTCATTCCAGTTAAATATATTTTGGTAATTAGATGGTTCATGTTTAATTGGTTTAAAGGAATATAGATTCATCCCCCTCTTAGTATTTTGGGTGTTCAATAATTAGTATCAAATATTAGATCCTTGGAAGGAGCTTGACCACTTTGGGAAGATCTTGGAGTTTGAACACATGGCTGATAGAAAGTATCATATTCCTCTAGAAGAGATTCTTGCAATTGAATACACAAAAGACTACATGATTTCCAAATAAGAACTCAAAGTTTCTCTTGAAGATATTAACAAAGTTAAAGAGGCAAATGATTACATCATAAATTTGAGAGAGAAGATCAACAAATTTAGATAAAGGCATAAGGAATTCAATGAACAATTAAAGAAAGAAAATGAAGACCTCACCAGACTAAAAGTGAAAGTGGAAAAAAATAAAAAGGTTGAGTAATATCTAAATGCAATGGTGGAAATAAAATATAATGAATGCACAAGGTTTGAACAATATGTGGTAAATCTAAGATTAGATTTGGAGAAGGGAAGAATTCATGAAGATAGATTCAAGACAAGTTCTACAATTCTTGATGAGTTAATTGCAGGATAGAAAGCATCTAAAGACAAAGGTGCTCTAGGACATGAAAAAGTAGAAAGCTCAAAATAAAATTAGAATGAAAAGAAGACTAAAGAGAAGAAGGACAATAGCATGTTCTATAATCAAAGAAACAATGATAGAATACCTCCTATCAAACAAACAAATTATTAAAGGTACTCATCTTTCAATGGTATTTATTATTGTTACAATAAATTTGGACATAGAGAAATGGAATGTAGAAGTAGAATGAATCGGAATGTTTCATCCTTTACTAGTCAATGCTTTACATGCAAGACATTTGGACATAGAGAAAATGAAAGCAGAAGTCAAATGATGAATGCATATAACAATGGTAGAATGATTCAATCTTTCAAAGGATACTATTGTGCATGTTATAGATTTGGACATAAGGCTAATTGATGTAGATCCAAAATGAATGAAAGGAATGATGCTCAAAGGAATATCATATGCAAAAATTGTAGAAGGTCAAGACATATTGACAAATTTTGCAGAAGAAGAAACAAAAGGAAGGACAATTCAATAAAGAAAAATAAACCACTCAAAAATATTGATCCAAATAAAGTGAAGAAGGAAATGGAAAAGATATAGAGAAAGAAAGAAGAAATTGAGGGTAAGGGAGAATCTGTACCTCTCTAGTGTAGATGTTTCCTCTAGTAACTAAGCCTAGAGCTATGGCTTAAGGGGAGATTTAATGAATATTTGTTGTCCCCTATTAGAAAAGAGGTGCCTGAGATATAGCGTGAAGATATGTAATGAAGAATGAAATTCTTAATACGTGGAAGAAAATTGTAGAAGAAAATATACTAATGCGACAATTTGTGGAGCTTGGAAAGTTGACTGTGCATACAAGGTTTTAGGGTTAACAACTATTTATCTGAAGCATTTATTTCTGAAATAGGTCAAATTCAAGAATTGAAAGAATACTTGTGAAAGAAAATTCATTTCACTAAATGTATTCAAAAGAGAATAGAGGAGAAAGAAGTGAATTTTAAGGGTCTGAAGCATCTCCAAGCTGCAAAATTTTAAAACCCTACTTCGTCAACCAAGAGAAAAAGGTATTTAGCAATTTCTACACATTCTAATTTTTTGGAATTATCATTTGAAGACAATTTGAATACAATATCGACATTGGAAATTGTAGATGTTTCTCAAAAACCACAACCCAAATTTAAAAGGTATTCCACCAAAATTTTAGAAGATGATTCCCTAGGTGTATTTTCGCACATACTCTTGGGGTTATGCATACTAAAGATATTAGGGATTACATTCATGGGAATATAGAAGAGCACCCCTATGGAAAACTATTCAATCTATGGGTAGATGAGTTAGTTGGAGAATATTAATCATTGAAACTAGAATACAGTATCATGACTGAGAATAAATTAGATGTGTGGCACTAATTTCCAAACTTTAGCTATGAAGAGAAGTGCATTAAAATGATATTAAGAAAAATTCACAATCATTTTATGTCGATTGATGGCATTCACATGATTACCAAATGAGTGATTAGATAAAACACTAGTTTATGGTCCACCAGATTGATTCCAATCTAGAAATCCACCAAGAACAAAGAAATAATGTTGAAAATAAGTATTGCAATAAACCCTATCAAAAATATGATAGTTCAATATGCAGCTATGGTTATTGGACACAATATTTATGGAGACAATTAGATCTCGGCCACCACAATTCATGTGGAACTGAATATGATTAAGAATAATGTTTAGTATGACCTTTGTGAGTTGCTTCGACAATAATTGATGGATAACTTGAAGGAGATCAAGAAGAAAAATTATGTATTTAGGTATGGCACATTGGTGGTATGTTTTTTGTTCTACTTTTTGAAGGAAGTTATACTAGTTGGAAAGGTTAATTTGTTAAGTGAAAATCCTATTGCTCATTAGATAAGAGTCTACATGAGTAATCTTGGAGATATGAATGCTCAGGGTGATTCCCTTGTAACGTTCTTTGTAAGGTTTTAAAGAAGAATGAACATGAGATATATAATTTTGAGAGATGTTGTAAGGAAGTACATAAATGGAATTAACCTTTTGGTTTCCACTAATTTTTGCAAAATGGAAGTTGTTGAACCTAGAACCATTTGGGTCCCAGAGCTTGGCTATGAAGTGATAGAAGATGAAGCTATTGGTTGTGTTGAAGTGTTGCTTAACAATCCCAAAGATCCTAGCAGGCCAAGATATGGAGATTATGAAGAAAAGACAATGGAATTTCATCAAAAATTCAAGAAATCACAAATAAATAAATAGGTTGATGCTAAGGTAGAATCACATTCCAAAGAGTTTGGAATTAGGGTAGCTATAGAGAGAGCTAGACCTTACATGAGTATAGAAGAAGCCTTTAGTATCTCTAAGAGAGCAATTATTTCATCTCAACCTATAGTTGGTAAGAAGAGGAGATCCAAAAACAATCCTCCGATAAGGGAGAAATACCCTCCAGTAAGTCATGTCATCAGGGAAGAAGCAAAGAAAACCACAAGGAGAGTCAAGTAGAAAGCCATAAGGAAAAAGAAAAATGGTATCACTATGACCTTTAAAGAATATTTAAATGTTGAAGGAGATATTCATATAGATGGTGCTCAATATGAGCATGAGCTCAATAAATTAGTGGATGAATCTGAAAATAAAATACAAGATATATCACCTTAAATTGAGAACTTCAAGCTAGTGATTGATTCCCTTAAAGAACATGTTTGCAAACTGAAAGAACAAGTTGAAGCAAAATTGAAGCACGACTTGTAGAAAATAAGTTATTAGACATTACAAAAAAGTTTGTATCTACACACAACAAAGTAGAAGAGATTTTGAAGGATGTTCATGCCTGTAAAGAGGAAGCAAGGAACTTATATTTGTATTGCATGAAGTGGACTGATGCCCAACAAAGCATAAAGGATGTTATGAATACAATTGAGACATAAATTAACTATGTATCAAACACTTATGACCTAGTATAGGACAAATATAATCAGACCTAGACTACCCTAGTGACCTTATATGAAGAATAATTTACCCTACAAATCCAAAAGGAAGAAAAAAACAGCAGTTTGAGAAGATAAGGGACTTGGTGAAGATGAAGCATATACCTATCTCAAGTGCCCTTGGTAGTATAGATAGGATTTCAAAAATAAATCTTACTCCTAGCACTTCGGAAGAAGCAAAATAAATCTTGGTAAAACTTGAGTCACAATACATAACACTTGTAGCAAAAAAGAATCAAGGGAAGAAGGTAGATCTACTTGGCAAGTCATCCTACAAAGGCTTCAAGAGTCAACATCTTCAGGTTGACAATTTCTACTCTTACGCATTTTTCAAATTTGCAGATTATTTTTGCATATATGCAGAAGGTATATAAGTTTTTCATTAACTCCTTGAGGGGAAGTCAACCCACTCTTCTAGTTACTTTTTCTCACATATATATCTAAAGGGGAGTATACAAAGTTTTTGTGCACCCTTTTCCATTCATGTCAAAGGGGGAGAGATATTGGGAAAAAAAAATGGAGAGATACTTAGAGAGATATTGGGAAAGATATTTCGGGAGAGATATGTGTAAGGGGGAGAGACAAGTTTTTCAAAAAAAAATTTTGATATGCATGTTGCCATCAATGACAAAGGGGGAGATTGTTGGAAGTTTTTCATTATTGATTTTCTTTGGCAACATGAGCATGAGGTGCATATATTGTGTGATAAAATGTTTTCATTGATGTAAACATTGATATGATCATGGATTGGAAGAATTCTTGAAGATATTTGGACATAACAAGTTTTGGCTAAGTATTCCTTCTGACAATGTTATGGTTCAATGTGTCAATTTTTGGGTCCACAGTCCAACACAAGTGGAGATATCACTCTATGATTCTAACTATAGTTTTGAGATCATTAAATTAATCTACATGCAAGATTTGGTGACATTTTGTAAAGTATTCTGAAAGTTACAAATGATAAAGTTAATCTTTGTATATTGCATTCATTCCTTGTATAGTGTATCAATGTGGGAGATTATACATTTCTTCGCAAATAATTATTTTGTTTTGTGATGATGAGGATAAGCTATTAAATGTTTTCTGAGTTGGAATTCAAAGAGAGATCGAGTTTTGAAGTCACACGTATGGCGAATTGTATGTACAAATGAAGGTCTCATGTTTAGGTCTTATTTTGGGCCAACTAACATGTTTGATGTTTTGTGGAGGATAAGCAAGTATATTTATCCTATCTGGGATCTACATTAGGTCCATCTCAACCTATCTTAAGGTGAATTGAATTTTGAATTATGGCATGAGATGTGGATAATTTTTTTTGAGGATGACATGTTTAATTTTATGTGTTACTTATAATTGGTTGACCTAATTGAAGTTACACTTGATATGGATATATACATGAGATTAATTTTAGATTTTTGGATGATGGAAGTGTGATAGACATAGTAAATTGTATGTGAGTAATGAGAGACATATGACATGTATGGTTTTTCACCTACGTGTGTGTGATGTGAATATAATTAGAGTTGATCAGATGAGTAGATCAGAGTATTGATTTAGATTTGTGTGAAGATTATTTTTATACCTCATTAGAACTATAATCAAGCATATGATAGATGCTAGTGTAGTAGTTCAAATAGGTTGTGTGGCCACCCCTTCTTTCTTCTTTCTTATTTTATGTGGACAATGAGTTCACTGGATAGTGAGTCCACCTATGGTGATCATTTATATAATATACCATATCTAGATATAATATATTTTGAGCTAACCCTCATCATGGTTTTTCCCTTTTTGGGTTTTCCACGTGAAAATACTAGCATTCATGTGTCATGTGATTTTTGGATGTCTTCATGTTTTAATTCATCATTGCATTTAAATATATTTTGGTAATTAGATGGTTCATGTTTAATTGGCTCAAAGGAATACTGATTCACCCCCCCTCTTAGTATTTAGTGTCAAGCAATTGGATTGGCACACAATTGTATCATTGGTGCACACTTGTCATTTAGCAAAGCCTTGCACTTATTTTCCCTACATATTTGATCTTTTTGGTTTTTTTGTGTAGGTTTACTAGAGTAGCACACTTGTTGTTTGATAGAGAAATGCACCTATAAAATCTAGTGCACTTGTTGTTTGACAGAAAAACACCCCTGTAAACTCCAATGCACTTGTCCTGAGGTAGACTAGTGCACTTGTTTGAAAAATCCATGCACTTGTAAGTAAACTAGGGGGTGAAATTTCAAGTCTAATTTGAATTTTCAATTTGATTTGATTTCTCACCCTACTGATTTCCTATTTTTTGTTTGCTACTTTAAGTACTAAAAACTTGTAGGATCAGATTGGAGAATTAAAGCATGGATTGAAGCAAAAAGTGTTCATTAACAGTCATCAATGAATTCATCTTGTCAATTTTTTTCAAGGTGTTCCTAAACACTTATGAGAAGGATGACCTAAGAGCACTTTATTTTTATGCTTTAGCTAGATCACACTTTAGTTTGGGTTTAAAAATCAACTTCACACTTCAATTTGGGCATATTAATGAACAATCCACTTGCTTTTTCAATTTGAAGTTAAAATTGAACCAAACAACCTCACTTTATTTAGGGATCTAAAATTGAACAAGATAAATCTCACACTCAGTTTGGTGCTTTAAAATTAACTCTATGTTTATCTTTAGTGCACTAAAATTGAACAAGTGTTTTCTTTGTTTTCTTTTTTTGGTAAACTAGTAGTGTGTATCCTCTCCCCTTGCACTTCGTGCGATCTTTGATGAAGAGAAACACTCCTAGTTTGCACTTTGTTCTTGAGTTACCCAATTCTTTCTATGTATCCTATTCCCTTACACTTCATGCAATCTTGGGTGAAGAGAATTACCATTCCTTCTTTTATTTTAGGAGGCCTTCCATGAAACTGTTCAATGTTGTGGTTGTGTTGTTGATATGTGGTTTTCATTGAAGTCAACACTATTAGTATTAATGTCTCTAAGAATGTATATGTCAAGGATATTGAGAAAATTGCAATAAAATAAGTTGGAGGTTGTCTATGAAGTAGTAAAGATCAGTATGATGGAAAGTTCAGTATGTTGATGGTGAGAAGTTGTGGATTAAAGGGTTTATTGAAAATCCTATCTAGTTTATCCACCAAAAGTTTAAGAGGTGCGCATGAAGATTTGAGCAAGTTATGAGTTTATGTGTTCTGATAGTTATTTTGTTACTGTAGTTGATGTTCTTGGAAGAAGATAATGTGATTCTGGTAATATGAGTTGTTGTGAATTCTCTTGTAGTGTTTGTGGATGTCTCTAGATTGTGCTCTATCTATGTTGCACATCTTCACTGATTGTTGTGCTCGTGATCCATGATTTTCTCTTGTGTGTTCATGTTTTTCATGTTCATCCCCGACAGGGTGATTGAAGTGTGTTGTGGATCTTCGAGGAATAATATTTGAAGGTGTTTTGTGTTCGAGGATATTGTTTTGGGTCTCTACTAAGTTGTGGCCGACCATGGTGGATTCGTATTAATAATCTTTATGGTTTTGGGCCGATAGTTTGTATTCATTTTATTATTTTGTTGAAGCCGACATGAAGTGATGTAATTCCTTGTTGCAGATATATATGAGCAATTGTTTATCTCATTTAAGACATGCATGATGCAAAGTGTGCGAGTGCTATGTGTGAATAAAGTTTAGATCATTTGAAGGCAGAGTAGAGTGTGAAGAAGAGTGAAGAAGTGTTCATGTGCTTAACCAGAACTATAATCAAGCATTAGCAAATGCTAGTTTCTCAGTTCAAAATATTTAGATGGATTTAATCTGAATGTTTATGTAATACAGTGAGTCTTCCTTTGTATTTGAGCAGTGACCTCTAGGCAATGTGCTAAAATGCATGTGCATTCCCCATTTATTATTCTTATACTTTTAATAGGGTATAAACTTTTGGACTGACCTCCACTGTGGTTTTTCCCCTAACAAGGTTTCTACGTAAAAATCTTGCTGTTATGTGTCTTTCTGATGTATTCTTTCATGGTTATTAATCAGATTTGAGGATAGGGGTTAATAATTTTAATAATTTTGAAATTTTGTGACAACTGATTCACTCCCCCTCTCAATTGTTTGCCCTTATGTTGCCAACAATTGGTATCAGAGCAGGTTCCTTGGAATAAGTTTAACATCTTGAAGTGATTTGGGATGGTGACATATAAGAACGATAGTCTGAGATTTGATGGAAACAATTATTCTTTGTGGAAGACTCGAATGGAGTGTCACCTGAGATGCATTTGTGAATCCTACTAGAAAATTACAAGTAACAGATATGTAATTCCTCAAAATGGTCCTACTACTACTGCTAAGATTAGGGATGTTGAATACAATATCAGGGCTAAGGAATCATTTTTGAGTGCTTTGACTAGTTTTGAGATCATGAATGTTATGGATTTGAAGACTGCTTATGAGATCTAGAAAAAGTTGGAAAATTTGTATGAAGGTGATTCTAATGTGAAGATTTCTAAGCTACAAAGTCTAAATGGGAAATATGAAATGTTGAAAATGGATGATGATGAGAATATATTACTACTTTCATGCAAAGATTGAATGAACTTGTGTTTGGTATCAAATGTGTTGGTGGAAATTTGGAAGAATCAAAGATTGTTGCTAAATGTTTAGATCTTTTCTTGTTGCATACAAAGTAAAATCTACAACTATTGATGAGCTTCGAACTGTGAAAAATGTAACCAGAGATATATTTATTGGTAAAATTACTACTTTTGAGTTGATTGAATTCAGTGATACCCTTCCTAAGATAGAATCTACATTCAAAGCTACTACCTCCGAAAGAGATAAGTAGAGATATGATCTGGGTGAAATTTCTTCTAGAAATGTATTCAAATATGAGGAAGAAATAAGGCAGATTGAAGAAGAAGAAAGAGAACTGAATGATCTTGAAGCACTTATTGTCAAAAGGGAAGCCAGAGGAGAAGGTAAGTATAAAGGAAAGTTTCCTATTAAATGTTTTTATTGCAATAAGATAGGTCATTTTGCATCAAGGTGTCCAGAAAGAGTTCCTAAGCCAAGACATAACAAGCCTAGATTTCAAAGGAAGTGTTATTATGCTGCTAATGAAGGTGTGATAGATGATGAATCTAATAAACGAAATGTAAGTGAAGATGAGTTTGTGTTTATTGCTATCAAGGGAAATAATCATGTGTCGACTGAATTTGCTAGTTGTACGAATGTGGAGAAAGACTTAGCTGCTCGAATTGAAGAGAAGGATGGATGGGTAATTGACAATGGATTTTCACATCACATGATAGGTGATAAAAGAAAATTTGTAAGCCTAGAAAACTATACTGGTGGTGTTGTAAGGTTTGGTGATAACAATGGTGGTATAATCCATGGCAAAGGATGTATTTGTTTTGATGGTAAGCATAATACTGATGATGTCCTATACATTGAAGGTTTGAAGCATAATATTTTGAGTGTTGGACAAATGGTTGATAAGAGATACAATCTTCAATTCAAGGATGGAAAGTGTAGAATATTTGGAAGTTCTGGAAATGTGATTGTTTCAGGTACAAAAGCAAAAGGTAACATATTTCACTTGAATGTTGCTAGTAAAAGTTGTCTAATTGCTCAAGTTGATGAAATTTGGTTGTGGCATAGGAGAATGTGTCATGTAAACTATGACAATATTATCAAGACAATTTCTTCTCAAGAAGTGAGAGATATTCATTAGTTGGTAAAGCCTATTAATGCCATATGCAAGGAATGCCAGTTAGGAAAGAAAACTAGAATTTCATTTCAAAGCAAACAACATTGTTCAAATGAATTGTTGGAGCTTATGCATACTGACTTGTGTGGTCCTACTAGAGTTAGAAGTTTACAGGGTTACAAGTATTTCATGTTGCTTATTGATGATTATTCTAGGATTATGTGGGTTACTTTCTTAAGGAATAAATCTAGAGCTCTAGAGAATTTAAAGATCTTTAAGGCTATGGTTGAGATAGAGATAGGTCTGAATATTAAGTGTCTGAGATCAGATAGAGGTGATCAATTCACTTCTACTGAGTTTAATTCTTTTTGTGAAGTGCATGGGATAAAGAGACATTTATCTGCACTACAGACCCCTCAACAAAATGGAGTTGTGGAAAGGAAGAACATGACAGTTCAAGATGATGCTAGGACTATGATGCTGGAAGGAAATGTTCTACATATCTATTGGAGAGAAGCTACAAGTATTGTTGTTTATATCCTCAACCAAGTACAAATCAAAGGTGATACTGGTAAGACCCCTTTTGTGTTATGGTTTGGTCATAAACCTACTGTTAGATATTTCAAAATCTTTGGGAGTAAATGCTATATCATAAGAGATGAAGATATAGGAAATTTTGATGCTAGGAGTGATGAAGGAATCTTCCATGGTTATTCTACTAAGAAAGCCCTACCGGTGCTACAACAAGAGATTAAGAAAAATGGTTGAAAGTGTAAATTTTAAGGTTGATGAAGACATTGCTAGACCATCTAGAACCCGTGGATATGATTTTGATGATCAAAATGATAGTAAAAACAAAGGTCAAACTTCAAAACAAGTTCAGATCATTCTGGTGAATCAAGAAGATCAAGAGGAAGGAGAAACTAGTGAAAGTACATAAGAGAGATCACAACAGCCTGAAGTTCAAGAACATCCTAAGACTCCAAGGTATGTGATATTAAATCATTCAAAAAATCAGATTATAGGTGATAAGAACAAAGGTGTCTAGACTAGGAGAAGAATTACAGAAGAATATTGTTTGATTTCAAATATTGAGCCTAACCGTGTCAATGAAGCATGCAAAGATGAACATTGGATTGAAGCAATGAAAGAAGAACTATAGAAAATTGAGAAGAATAATACATTAATTCTTGTTCCTACACCTAAGGACAAAAATGTAATTGAAACTAAATGGGTCTTTAGAAACAAGTTGAATGAACAAGGTGACATTATCAGAGACAAATCAAGACTGGTATGTAAAAGATATTCTCAGATGGAGGGAATTGACTTTGAAGAGACTTTTGCCCCTATTGCTAGAATTGAAGTTGTGAGACTTTTTCTTGCTTATGCTACTTACAAAAACTACAAGGTTTATCAGATGGATGTTAAGTCAGAATTTCTAAATGGCGAATTAGAAGAAGAGTTGTAGGTTGAGCAACCTGATGGATTTCAATTGACTGATCAGGGAGATATGGTTTTTTGGTTGAAGAAAGAATTATATGGACTCAAGCAAGCCCCTAGAGCTTGGTATGCCAGATTGGACAAGTATTTGCTAAACCTTGGATTCAACAAAGGTACTGATGATAGTAATTTGTATTTCAATATTGACAATGATAAAGATTTGATTGTGGAAGTCTTTGTTGATGATATCATTTTTGGAGGAGATGATGGTTTGTGCATGAATTTTTCCGATGAGATGAAAAATGAGTCTGAGATGTCAATGATTGGAGAGATGAAATTCTTTTAGGGATTGAAAATTACTCAATTAGATAAAGGGATCTTTATATCTCAATCCAAGTATGTGAAAAATTGCTAAAGAACTTTGAGATGGAAGATTCAAAGCCAGTTGGTACACCCATGGTGACCCGATGTAAGTTGACAATAGATGGTGATTCTTTGAAGGAAAGTCAGACTAGATACAAATCAATGATTGGTGAATTTATTTATTTGACTTAAACTAGACCCGATATCATGAATGTTGTATGTATTGTTGCAAGATTTCAAGCCGATCCTAAGGAATCTCATGTGACTGTTGTGAAGAGAATTTTTAGATACTTGAAGGGAACAATTGATTTTGGCCTATGGTATCCTAAGGATGATGATCTTACTTTGAGTGCCTTTACTGATGTTGATTGGGTAGGAGATGTGAATGACAAGAAAAGTACTAGTGGTGGTGATTTTTTCTTGGGAAAGAAGTTGATTTCATGGTTAAGTAAAAAGCAAAATGTTGTTTCTTTGTCTATTGCAGAGGCATAATACATTGTTGCTACTAAAAATTGTACTCAAATATTGTGGATGAAGTAGATGTTGAAAGATATCAGATTTGTGTATGATGAGCCTATTTCCATATTCTGTGATAATTCAAGTGCAATTAAAATTTCTAAGAATCCGATGTTGCATTCAAAAACCAAGCATATATCTATAAAATATCACTTTTTAAGAGACAAGGTGAGTGATAAGGAAGTTAGACTGGAGTATGTGCCTACTAAGGAACAAATTGTAGACATATTTACTAAGAATTTTCCTAAGGATAGTTTTGAGTATCTCAAAGGGACATTAGGGGTGATTAGGGGTGATTATCCCTCCTAATCGGAACTAAGATGCAAGACATTGCATCAATTTGAGCATTTCACAGTCATATCTTGAATCAGATTGATGTTGTGGTGGTTGCTACTCAGGGGGAGTAATCAAATGATTCATATATATGGTTCAAAGCTTGTGTGTATCTTTTTCATTGTTGTCAAAGGGGGAGAAGAGAAATGTGAAAATTAGGAATTATCTAAGGAGAAGAAGTCATGAGAAAATAGTCAAAACCTAAGGGGAAGTAAGTGTTGAAGTTTGTTGCGTTGATGGTGTTTTTCACATCATGTGTTGTCATCAATGCCAAAGGAGGAGATTTTTGAATAATGTGGTTGTGTTGCTGATATGTGATTTTCATTGATTTCAACAGTATTAACATTAATTTCTTTAAGACTGTATATATCGAGGATATTGAGAAAATTGTAATAAAATAAGTTGTAGGTTGTCTATAAAGTAGTAAAGATCAGTATGATGTAAAGTTCAGTATGTTGATGGTGAGAAGTTTCAGATTAAAGGGTTTGTTGAAAAGCCTATCTAGTTTATCCAGTGAAATTTTAAGAGGTGTGCATGAAGATTTGAGCAAGTTATGATTTTTTGTGTTCTGACAATTCTTATGTTACTGTAGTTGGTGTTCTTGGAAGAATATAATGTGATTTTGGTAATCTAAGTTGTTGTGAATTCTCCTATGGTGTTCATGGATGTTTCTAGACCGTGATCTATCTTTGTTTTACATCCATATTGATCATTATGCTCGTGATCCATGATTTTATCTTGCGTATTCATGGCCAACAGGGTGATTGAAGCATGTTGTGGATCTTCAAGGAATAATATTTGAAGGTGTTTTGGGTCTCTACTATGTTGTGGCCGACCTTGGTGGATTCGCATTAATAATATTTATTGTTTTGTGCCAACAATTTGTATTCATTTTACTATTTTGTTGAAGCCGACATGAAGCGATGTAATTCCTTGTTGTGGATATATATGAGTGATTTTTTATCTCATTTGAGACATGCATGATGCAAAGTGTGTGAGTGCTATGTGTGAATAAATTTCAGATCATTTGAAGGCATAGAAGAGTGTGATGAAGAGTGAAGAAGAGTGAAGAAGAGTGAAGAAGTGTCCATGTGCTTAACCAAAATTATAATCAGGAATTAGCAGATGCTACTTTCTCAATTCAAACTCTTCATATGGGTTTAGTCTAAATGTTTCTATAAGACAGTGAGTCTTCCTTTGTATTTGAGAAGTGAGCTCTAGGTAGTGTGCTTGAATACATGTGCATTCCCCATTTATTCTTCTTATACTTTTAACTGGGTATAAACTTGTGCACTGACTTCCACCATGGTTTTTCCCCTAATAGGGTTTCCATGTAAAAATCTTGGTGTTATGTGTGTTTCTGATGTATTCTTTCATGGTTATTAATCACATCTAAGAATAGGGGTTAATAAGTTTAATAAGTTTGAAATTTTGTGACAGTTGATTCACCCCCCCTCTCAGTTGTTAGCCCTTATGTTGCCAACAGAAAGACATCTCGTAACAGAGAACTCAAGGTGACCTCACATGTTTAGGCAAGCTATATAAAGGGTGTGAAAGTGAAATAAACTAGTACTTATCCTTTGATGTATACCATGCATGTCAACATTGTTGTGGGTGTATAGACCACATCTCATTGAATAGAGGCTTTAGTGTCTCATGTTTGATGTTATACCACAATTCCTCACTAATTCATTACAAAACTTTGTACTTAAAAGTCAAGTCAAGTTTTTTGAAACATCTCTTAAGAAGGTGAAATGGGATAGCTAGTCATTCCATGAAGATATTTTTCATGTACTAATTTCTTGTTGAGTAACAAACACCTTGGAAGGAACCTGTCCTTTCAAGGTAAGAGGTGTATCGTGTACATGTGCATACTCTAGTCATCCACTCAAGCTAGATATTTTGTCATGTGTACCCGACTTGAGAGATGTACCCACATGACTAATAAGAATGTGCTTGCTTGAGGGTGTCAAACTTTCCTTAGTGAGATTTATGGAAGAATTATTGTGAAATATTCTCCTCACCCATTGAGTTAGTAAACACATTGCTTGTTATTCAAAATCAAAACAAACATCAACATGGTCGTGACTAAAATTTTAAACCCTTTGAATATAATTGAGTGTAGTTAAAGGACATCATACTACTGCATGCACCTAAGTATATCTTGTGTTTATTAAAATAATATCTTAGGAAGCTTCCTAGTATTTTTTCCCATATCTTTACTCATTATTTCAAAGTAAACCTAGTGAGCTATGATTTAGCACCTTGATTTTCACAAATTTAGAGCTTTTGTGGAAAATAATTTGCTTTGTTATAGACATATTAGTCTTAAAACACTTCATAATTAAGACTTTTATGTGGTAAAAACAATCCATATTAAATTATATTTTAAGAACTGAACCCACAAAGTAGGTGTCCCTTAGTTACTTCATTCAAAACATGTTGGTTACTTGGTCTCAAACAAAGACAAAGAAGGAAATTCATACTTAAATTTTTTTATATCAAAACAATTTTGGATATCACACATCAAAACATGATACAAAAGTCCATCAAAATCATTTGGTCTTCTAAGTTGTAAAACACTCAAAAGGAAATGCATGTTTCTCAACACCTTTGTCTTGTTAAAGGTTCCTCTTGGGTCTCACATTAGGATCAGTCAAACCAAACATCAACAGCACATTAAATGAACATCAAAGATTAAACCATTCAAACATTCCATCTCACAAGCAACTCAAAATTTTGGCAAACAAATCCCTTAGACTAAGTTTTCATAAAACATCATCTAGTTTGGCTATATGTTTGGAAATATATCTCTTTTCATACATCTATTTCGATTAGTTATCCCCTTTTGGGAAAAATTATCTTAGAGTCACAAGTCTACTCCTAAGATTGGAAAGTTCATTAGCATCCTCATCAAACAAAAATCCAAAACTTGAGTCTAGATTTGTTTCAAAATTGAGAGTTCCATAGCATTCACATTACTCACCTATTCATCACATCACTCACATCATCATTGGTCCTAAATCCTTTAGAGGTTCTCTTTTAGGAAAATTTGAATCAACCCAAGAATTTAGACAATACGTATCACATCATACTATACCAAAGGTTGATACAAGTTTTATGGCTACAATAAGGTCACAACACAAGAGAAACGTGGAACAAAACTGAAACTTATCTATCATGAGTGACACAAATTAACAAAGCCTTGGAATTCAAGAGTTTAATCCTAGAGGTTTCACAACTCCACCACAAAATCTACCACAACCATCTCAAACTTCACAAGATACAAGGGTTCACATAAAATATGTTACAAACAATTTTATGGATCTTACCGTAGATGAGGTACCTGAGATGAAAAAAGACCCTGAACATAAGGTTCATCATCTTATCAACACAATTTTGGAACTAAATCCTACCCAATATATGCTTACATTATCAAAAAAGGAGCCAAATTCCCTTCTACCTTTGATGTGAACATACTTAGGGAACAACCTTTGAGAATATTTTCATCTATCGCTTAAAATTATCACAATGAATCCTTGGTCCATAATTTCATTCAATCCATGCCACAACAATCCTCATCATACATACTAAAATCAAGGTCTGTCACAAACATAACAACATCAAGTAGCATCATATCAAGGATCACAACCTATGTCTCAACATCAATTTATCCCATAAACATTAAAAAATAAAATGGGTCCTTAAACTCATGTCCACCTAAAATACAAATCTTATAAGGATTCATAGCACAACAAAATCAAGCGTCATTACATCAAGGACAAGTTTCCCCACAAAAAAATCAGCATGGTTCAAATCTAATTTTACAAAATCAAGTTTCCCATAACCAAAATTTGGTCTCACAATAATATCAAAATCAACACAATCCTCCATCACAATCCAATCATAACATTATTTCACAAAATCAACACATCACATCAAACTAATACATCCAATCAAATCAATATGTCACAAATCCAAACATCATTTTATCACATCAAAGACAAAACACTATTTCTCTTCAACAAGATATTTCATATCAACAAGCTCAACAAGCTCAACAATCCAACAAGTGTTGCAAGCACAACAAGCCCAACAACAATTACAGGCACAAAAACAACAATATGCTCAACAACAACAATCACTTATACAAAAACAACAACAACAATAAGTCTTGCACTACAATCAACAACAAAAATATGTGAATCATCAAAAAAAAATCCTCAATCAAAATTCACATGGAGAATATAGCACACCACCACCCTTATCACCATTAAATTTGCAATATCAAAACAATCCTCCATACATACCATACAATACATTCAACACTAATGCATCACCTTACCAAAATTGAGCATACAATTCATCTACCATTCCTCAATTCAACATGTATGCTCCACTACCAAATAATCCTCAAGTGGATATTTCATCACAAATCAGGACACTCACACAAAATATTCATGACATCCAATTTGGGAAAAAAAAAATCATATGCCATACAAGACATGTGTCTGTATCCATTTTATCATACATTGCAATGATACCATTCCCTCTAGGATTTGAGATCCTTAATTTTGACAAGTAGAAAGGTTGTGGAAATCCAAAAGAACACATTGGGGAATTTTATGTGTCATGTATGGAAGTGGCATACAATGAATCATGTTTTATGTTCCTCTTCCCATGAAATTAAGGAGGCCAAGCCATAGAGTGGTTCTCGCACCTACCTCCAATAATCCAAACTTTTCAAGAGACAATAGATCAATTTGTAGCACATTTCTCCTACAATATTGATATGGACATAAGTTTGGAGGAACTCTATACCCTTAAATAGAGCAAGGGAGAATCATTTCAAAAAATTTACAATGATGAAGGCATAGAGCTAGTAAATATAAATGGTCAATTCCAGAGAAACAAAAAATAGAAATTATTGTTGAAAACATAGAAACAGACTTAGCCTTCTAGTTAAAAGTTTAATGTGTGTCAACATATGAAGATATCATCCCCAAGGGCCTTAACATTGAAAGAGCCCTCATCACAAAAGGAGAAACATAAGCATACAAAGACAATCGTCCATCATCTAGTTCCAATGAAAAACCTCGTATATGGGCTAAAAAACAAGAACATTACTAATGATGGTGTAGTTGATGTAAAATTTCTGATCAATGCTCCACAACAAGAAAATACACAAAAAAACACACAACCAAAAAATAATCGGCAAACAATCAATGATTCTAACCCTCAAAGAGGACCACCACCTTGAAATAGTTATCCTCAATGATGCAAGTACACACCCTTGGGGGAACCTATCGAAGTGGTAATTTAAAATTTGATACAATCAAATCTCATCACACTCCCTAATTACAAGAATTATCAAGAGCCTTAAGTAAAACCTCCATGGTATAAAGATGAGAACCGTTGTGATTGTCACAAAACCAAGGGACACAAAATAGTAAATTGTATGAAGCTGGAAAATATTATTCAAGATCTTATTGTTGGTGGAGACGTAAGTGGATCAACAACATGGAAATCAAGACCTTAAGATATAAAAGAATTTTATTCTTGACCATAAAAATGGAAATGATAATGGAAAATGGAAGGATTACCACAATGTAGGTCATGTTTACAACAATGTGGTAGGGACTTGTGATCATAAGATATCATTCATCACCATCAAAGGATATGGTGCAAAGTGTGGAGTCACCACATGTAGAGGTAAATTTACCATCCAAGGAGCACCATCATAACCTAGGGCCCCATTGAAGTCAAATCCCAATGATTATAGCCTCTTGGACTAATTGAAAAAGACCCCTGCCTAAATCTCTATCTTAGATTTATTGAAAATATCTCCTGCATACAAGGACATCCTAGAAAAATCTTTATCTTTGTCATCCATACCTAATGATCTTGATAATGAATAATTTTAGGATATGGTCAAACACATCACCTCCCCTCATCTCCTCACATTTTTTGAGAAGGACCTCCCAACACAACCATCACATAATTGTGATTTTCTTTTTAAGGTCTATATCCATAAAAACAAAGTCTAAAGAGTCATGGTGGATGCAGGTGTTGGTCTTAACATTTGTAACCTTCAGTTGATCAAGAACTTGGGTTATTCAGAGGATGTTAGTGAGAAGGAAAAAGGTGTTACCATTAGACCCTATGATGATAATGAATGAATTTTTGAAGGAACAATAAAAATCCCTATCCAAGTAGGACCCACAATTACATAAACCATTTTTCAAGTTCTTAACCTTGACATTCCATACAATATACTTTTTGGTCATCCATGGATCCATGACATGGAAGTCGTAGCTTCAACCTACCATCAATGCACCAAGTTTCTCTATGAGGATAGAGAAATCAAAATCCATGGTGATCCTAGGCCCTTTTACTACTGCAAGAACCTAGAAGAGAAGTACTATAGGGTCCACAAGTTCCTAAGAACAATGAAGTTCCAATACCCTCTTCTTTTGTTGACCCGTTAACCCTATCTTCCACCTCTAAATCAAAGACACCTATCTTGCAGAACATCTCCTATATCAAAGTAGTAATCAAAGACAATGGTTGTGGGGACTACAACCTGAAAAAAATAATTTATAGTTGGATAATTACCTCTTTCTCCTAGATCATATGGGAAGCCTCAACCTATTGATAAGGTACCAAAGACCATCAAGATGGAATATAGAAATTTCACAAAGTGGGGAGATTTGGAAAAAGAAATTATTGGTGAAGATAATGTATCAAAAATTCTAGATCTATTGAACAAGACAACTGAGAGGGGGGAGTGATTCAGTTGTCGAAATTTTAACCTTTAAAACCCTCAACAGAAGTTAGATCTAAAAGCATTCATAAAGCTTTAACTATGCTAATGTGTTTATTTATTAAATGTAGAAATAGAAACTGAAATTATTAAAACCATGCACATAAGAATACCAAATTTACGTGGAAAACCTAATGAGGTAAAAAACATAGTGAGGATTAGTTCACAATATAAAGAATTTCAAAACCAAATATAGAGGCTCACTGCTAGAATAGAACACACTGTCCAAAAAGGATCACAACCAAGGCTCACAGCCACAAAAAGAAAAAAAGAATATAGAAGAAGAATGTTACATAGAGAAATACATCTCAATGCAACAAATATTCCACCAAAATTTCTCACACACTTTCACATGAAAGATATCAGATACCTTCAACTCACTTCCTTCATAACCCTAACATGAAATTCACACTACTCTACTCAAATTTGCATCTCATTATACTTCCCTCGCAACAATCTCTCATCTATCTTGTTCTTACTCTTTCATCCTCACTCTTGCATCAACACCCTACATATTTATATCATCCTCTTCTTTAAAACTTTCTTTGATGTCGGCCACTAGCCGTTATACATTCAAATTTGAAATAGGTCGGAACCCAAACATTCTTGTGGTGGATAGGAATGAAAGGAGACCTACATAAATCCTTAATTAGGGCCCAAAAAGATCCCAACATACTTCAAATTGCTTCCATAAGCCTCACATGTAGTTTTAAACACAAGGTTGACCAACACCCATGCAAAACACCATAGACATTAAGTACATGGTTCCTTAGATCAAGCCAAAATTTTGAGACAACATAATTCACTTGGACTCAATCAAGAAAAATCCATGAATTACTTAATATTCATCAACCACCTCAACCAAGCTTTTCATCAACAACTACTTCAATTCAGGACAACAGATGACCCTTGTTTGAATATTGATAAAAAAAACTTACATTGTACTGCACCAAATCAAGTAAAATTTTGAACATAGAAAGATAAAAGAATTATAAAGAAATTTCAAAATTTGCATAGCCTAAATTCAAATTATAGAGAAACATGGAGCAAATACATTTCTCCTAGACCGTAGAAAAAATTACTGAATAATGGGTTAACAAATTGGTGAAAATATCTCACACTGTACAATGATCCAAAAGCCCAAATTCTAGATATAATAACTACTAGCAACAATGAAAAATACCTCAAGAATAGAATCAAGATAGAAGAAACACAAATAAAATATCAGAGTATACATTGAATACTTGCAAGAAACTATTTTCTCTATTTTTTGAATTTTCTCAAAAGCACATGGAGACCAAGTGATGTAGGGGCATCATGTGATGCACCACTATTACACTTGGTTGTCACATTTCTAAACTTTGGTTTTTGGTTTTTTTGAGTCAATAAGGTCATGTAAGACCATTGGGATTCATGTAAGTCCATTCTATGATGTTTTGGTGTCATGTTGTAAAAAGTTACAAATGTTGCAAAATATTGTCAAAATGTTGTCAAAAACTTGCAAATATTGTCATAAGTTTTAGCAAAGGATTTGGTGGTCAATTTTTCAGTTTCAATGGTTGTAACATGTTAAATATTCTATGTAACCTCAATCCCAAGGATCAGAGAAAATTGGAATGAGAAGATCGTCATTTTGTCATGTTCAATATTGCATTTCCATGAAAATTGATTGTAATTCACACTGTATAGCCTGGTACAATTTGGTACAACCTAAAAACTAATTATAGTATATTTAGGACTCTTATACCTTTATGATGATTTTGGTTTGAGGAGTTGTCATTGCGTTTTGTGGAAGATATTACATTTTTTGTCTTGACAGGTCAAAACCCTGCCCAAGGTTTTCAAAGAAAAAATAAAATCGATGGACAGAGTTTCCACCACTCAAAACCCATGAAAGTTAGTGGAAATATTTGTCCCGATGCTTCCCATGTGTTAGCAAAAGGAGGATGCCTGATTCCCAGTCTGGAAGAAGTTCTTGATGACAATATGCTTGCAAATGTGTGTAAATTGTCCTAAAACCCTAGGATCAATGTTGTTTTGATAAATTTATGCACCATTTTTTTGTTGAAAAGATGGAGAATCATTATAGGAGGCTATAATAGGTCTACACAAGCATGGATTTGAATTTACAAGTTTTTTTTTTGTTTGTTTGATGTTATGGTCTAAAGCACTAGTGGAAACATGTCCTAATTTGTAGAATTCATGGTCTCAAACACTTGGTTGAGGCTATGTATGTTTAGAAACCTTTAGAATATGTTGAAGTAAGTCTTAATACAAAAAATTTTCCATATTCCATGTTTCCTTCAATGGTGGAGTGTCACTAGGGTGTTGTCCCATGTTTTCATGTGCACTAGGAAGCCTTTAGGCATTGTTTGAGATGAGTCATTGTGTGAAGAGTATAAAGGCAGTAAAGTTGTGTTAGAATAGTCCTTCCTCTACATCACCAAGTACAAAATACATCATTTCAGCACATTACTTCACTCTAACAGACTTCTAGTCATAGGAACATAAGGATAACTCCATGTACTCATGACACTTGTTCAACATCTCAACTATACATGCACAAACAACAAATGTTCTTCATTACAATTTTCTCAATATCTTCGACATATATAGTCAATAAACAGCTTCCTCTACACATAGTTGACATCAATGAAAACACCAACTACTTGACATCAATGATGAAACTTCATACCTTTAACAATCTCCCCCTTTGTCATTGATGGCAACACATGATGTGAAAAACCATCAAACACAACACAATAGTTCTGAACAACTTTTCATGCAACCTTTCCGAATGAATAATATTTTTCACATCATAATTTTTCTCCCCCTTTAACATCAATGGTAAAGGAAAAATATGTTTTGCATTTTTTTATCCTTTTGACATTGAACCAAGATCTATATCAGCATTGAATACTTTCCCTTAGGAGTACACCCAATCATTTGCACAATGACAACACATGACACTACCTACTCCCCTTGAGAGGTGGACACCAAAAATCAATCCAAAAAGAAGATGGATCCATAGATCCACTGGACTGATGCATCTCCATATGCATCTAGTTTTAGAAAGGAGGGGAAACAAACCCCAACTTCTCTTGGAGATACTCAAAAGTATCTTTAGGAAGAGCCTTAGTAAATATGTCAGCAATATGATCCTTTGTAGGTACATACTCAAGCTTTATTTCATTCTCCATAACCTTCTCTCTCAAAAAGTGATGATTTATATATGATTTTTCCTTGAGTGCATCACTGGATTCTTTCAAATGTTAATTGTACTTGTATTATCATAGAAAATAGAGATGTGATCATCATACATGAATTTGATATCCTTTAATGTCTATCTCATCAATAAAACTTGTGTGCAACAAGATATTGCAGCAATATACTCAACCTCTACAATAGATAAGGAAACTAAATCCTACTTTTTACTTAACCATGACACCAATCTAAATCCAAGAAAGAATGCACCACCACTTGTACTTTTTCTATCATCATCACATCCTACCCAATCTGCATTTGTATAAGAACTTAGTGTAAATTTAGTATCCCTAGGATACCATAAGCCTGTTGAATACCCAAGATACTGAGAGGGGGGGTGAATCAGTATCTCCTTAAACTTATTGAACAAATACCATCCAATTATTCCAATGCATATGATAGTTAAGATAAGAAGAAGAATTAATAGAACATGGAAACACACAACACATGAACATCAAGACTTTTAAGTGGAAAACCTAGAATGGGAAAAACCATGGTGAGGGTTAACTCATAATATAGTATAACTGGTTATAAGATATTACAAAGGGTGATGCACTGCTAGGACTCACTGTCCAAAAGAGAGGCTCACTTCCTACAAAATATATAGTAACAAAATGGATTACAACTAGTGAATGAACTGATGAAGATACACCTCACAAGTGCAGATTCAATTCCTTTTAAGCTCAAAAAAATTTTCATGCCAGCAAACCAATATTCACTCTTTTCACATCCAAACTTAATCCACCAACACTCGCATACTCAACATCCATCTTCAATCTCCAAACTATCCTATATATATCTGACTTGTCAACAAGTATCGAATTGGATCAGCTCCAAGCAAATACAAAAACTTCTCAAAAATAATTCAAGCATGTAGCATGCTACATCATGTCGGCATAGAATGCTCAAAAAAAATTTAATCCATTACACCTTCAACCACTTATTAGGTCAGCTAGAGATAGACCTAATACCTAATGAAAAAATGTAAACAAAAAAATGATGATAACAACAAACATGAGCATCTATACACACGAGATTCTGACCATGCATGCTTTCATCGACCAAAAAAACTTTCCCAAGACTATGAGCAACGACGAACACCAGAGGGGAAATGCAAACCAAAATATTAGAGGACATTTCTGCATTACCAGTTCAAGATATCGGAACAGCATTGACTTTGAACCTTGCAGTTGTAACTCATATATCATGGTGACATCAATGACAACAATTTTTTTTGTTAATAGATGTTTTATTCTTCATTCTTCCAACAATCTCCCCCTTTGTCATTGATGGAAACATGTGCCAAAATAATTTACCATATTCCTATATTTAGAACATACTCCTTTTCTTTCCTTTTCTCTTTTCTCTCCCCCTTTGATAGCAAGGACAAAGGGCAGCCTAAAGAAAATATGAATATACAAATATACAGATGGTCTAGAATAATCTACAACAAAAAGAATCAAAATATTGAACTCCCCCTTAGGATTTTAACCCAATCAATTTGTAAACCAAAAAAAACTTTACCTAGAGGAGGGTGTACTTTGAAGCACCTAGAGAATGCCTTTCTAGGCTGTTTTACCATTCTCCCTACTCTGTTTAGCAGTGTATAGAAGTGAATTTGCACCCCTAATGAAAATTACACTTTTACACATCTCCACTTTAGAAAACTAAACACAAAGGCTTAATTCCACAGAATCTCACTTCTTTTCACCCACTTGGCGCCTATTTTGTGTGTCGATGGAGGCATTTCTAACAGGGACGTCCGTGCGGTGCATAGATGTCCATGCAAAGCACTTATGTCCCTGGCAGATTCTTGTGGTTGGAGTCTGCAAATACATTACACTTCCTATTGGAAGCCAAAGTATAACGCCTCCCTCCAGCTGGCCGACCCAAATATGGATGTTTCTTGACATCCTTTCTTCATAGTCACCTCTCATACATCCATTTTCATCTCTTCAAAATCTTACACAGCTTCACTCATTCATTCTCAAGCATAGCAACATCATTCCACACTCCATAGAAACTATCCATCACTCCATCACTTCAATAGAGCAAGTGTAGGACAACTCCATTACAACAGAGGCTCGAGTTCCTCTCATCTTTCTCCTCCATTAGCCTTGAGCACTTTGGACGGAGGTGGTAAGCCCCTCACAAATCTTCTCTATTACTTGGTTGAGTAAGCACATTACTATTTTGTAGTGTTTTGTGTGCTTTTCTTGTATTTCCTTCTTTATCACATTATTTCTACATCATTACAAACTTGGTTGTTTGTGGAGGTGGAAACACCAAAATAGGGGTCTAACTGAGGCGAACCACTAAATATCCCCCCAACATTTTCCCTCTTTTGTGTCTATAGGTGGAGAGTTCTTGGAGCAAGTTGGTGAAAAGATTATTGTGTGAGATCATCTTCGTCACCTTTGTGGTAATATATTTCCTTTATCACATTCACCCTTATTTTTCACATTTCATAGTGTTATTATGCACCTTTAGAAACTCTTAAACTAGGTTGATAGTTCATTTCTCAGAGGTTAGACCTTGTCTCCCTGGTTTTATGGTCGTACAAATGCTAGTGCACCTGAGAGATGCCAGCGCACAGCGATATCATCCCAAAACCATGATTTTGTCCTCTAACAGAGAGCTATTTGAGACATAGAGTCGACCCTAAAAACTAACTCACCTAGTCTCCTTTCAACTCTTGGATTTGCAGAGTGATCAAAGGGCCTCACAGTCCTCATAATTATCATCCCGCCTATCCTAACATTCCTTTAAATTGAGGTAAGTTAGGTCAGACATACTGCTCTCGGCCTTTCATGGCCTGGGGCCTTGCATTGGTTGGTCCCCCTCTCTTACATTTTTGGTGAACCTAACGTGAACCATTTTGGTTCCATTTTGTGATACTGAAATTTCCTTTCCTCGTATCCTAGGAGCATTGTAGGAGTAAGTTTTGTGAGGCTTTTTCCTTACAACCCATCCTACAACCTATAGTAGGTGTAGTTGGAAAGTTCTAGAGGTCTTGCATAATGAAATTGAAATTGGGTCACTATCCTATCCCATAACCTTTAGGATACTCTGTAGGAGTGTTGTTTAGTGTTTGTGATGGCCTCTTTCTTAAATCAACCTATTCCCTCTATGCAGCCTATGAGTAGTAGTACTGGTATAACCTTCACTTCACAGGACCTGTCAATGGGTTTTAATAGGGAACCATCTCCTCTCTACATTCCCACAAGGATAAATGGGAATATCGTAGTAGGTGTTCTTGTTGATGTAACATCTCAAGTAAACATTATAACTAAGGAGATCATGTTAATCAGCTTCCTGCATAAGGATGGATATGATGCACCTAAAAGTACCATCCACATACATGATGTACTTTTCATACATCTTATAGGAAGTATTGTCATGTCAGTCCTTGTTGCAACCTAAGTTTGCGAACCTTAAGTTTGACATCATCTTGGGGTCTAAAATCTTTAGAGTAAAGATAGGAATCCCCTGGCTGGTAGCTATGAATGCAATTCCCTTAGTTGTGCACAAATGTTTGAAATTTACTTATGGGGGTTTGATACATGTTGTTCATGACACCGGTTATAGACCACCAGTTGCTCATGGTAGCTATACCTTAGATTACTTTTGGCCTGCACCTATTGGTCCTCTCCCGCCCAAGAAGGACCTTTTTTACCACACGTATCAAAATTATAAGAAAGGATGTTCTGGGCCAAAAGCGAGATACCCTCCTTTTCCCTATGCTATTTCACATAGAGCTTGCCTAAAATCTGACAGTGATGCCACCAAGGCACATAAAAGAGAAGAAGAGAAGCGGTCCTGAGATCCTCCTTCTTCCTCTTCCACTATTCATACTGATGCTTCCTCTCGCTCTGTTGTGATACTATCCACTTATGTCTCACGTATGTGAGAGAATAATATGGTGCCTACATGGTGAAAGGATAAGCACCCTACATTTGAGCTTCATGTCTTACCCACGGATCCTAGGCCTATTTGGTATGATAGATAAAAATCTCCTCATGGAGAGTCCTCTATGTCTTGGCCTCCACAGCCTCCTACCGCTTCTACTCCTAACACATTAAATGGGAAGAGGCCCATTGTCGAGGCGCTAGAATCAATTCCCTCTATTGTTTCTGAACCTACTCCTCTTGCTCCCATCTAGGAGTCTATCCCTCTACTGGAAACAACTATGGAGGACACTCCCATGGCTGATTAGGAGCCCTCTGTTCCTTCGGAACCTTCATCTTCTGGTTTGAAGAGTCACAAAAACTACCTTGCATGCGATCACAAGCACCGGCGAAAGGCTCTTCTAGCTAAGCAATCCACCTTACAAAAGAAAGGAGAGGAGATGAACGCTCCTATATCGGGACCTCCTTCTGTGTCCTCCTCTCTCTTCCCTTTTGTTTCTATCCAAACTAACTTTGTATCACTTTTGGCTTTTTCTATGAGCGTACATGTGACTAGAAAGGTGCAGGTTTTCATCGCTCCTTCTATGGAGCCACCTCTATTGATGTCCATTATGTATGTCTCTCCTTATCTAAAGGTCATAGATATGATTAATACTTTAGTTGTATCTATTACGGTCCTTTCCTCCTCTCCCTCTACCTTTCTTGCTCCATCTATGGGGAGCTCGCCTCCTCTGATGAAGAAGAAGGTAAAGAGTGGTCCCTCTAGCAATGGAGGAAGTAGAAGGAGCCCACCTTCCCCAAAATGTGGTCTTGTGATGACTTGTTCCATCTTAGTGACGGAACCAATCAAAAACTCTCTCAAGTTTGTCACCTCTCCTGAATCTCTCGGTGAGCCTAGTGGTGAATCTTGGGTACAAACTCCTTCATCCATCGAGGTGAAACACAACACTCCCATTAAGTGAATTTTTAACTTGGTGGATGAATTTTTGACCTTGTTAATGATCTTCACAAGGTCGTTGACCTTAGACCCACAAGATTTGAGTGACAGGGACCTCACAAGTCCTTCTTCCTTAGCCCTTGTTGTGGGAGGGTCGGAAGCGCCTCCCCTTAACATTACACCACTGCAAGCTCGTCATCCTTCCCCTTATGATGATCTAGAGTGGGATGCTAACAACCTCCTTGTTGACCAGTGTTAGGGGGAGACCCTCTTCTTGATCTTTAGATTAGATGTGTGTGTGTGTTGTGATGTGTTTCCCCCATGATCGTGTTATATGTGCCTGGATGACCCTAGTCACCCTTGTTGGTGCTTGGATACAAGCATCGGGTTTTTGTTTTAAACCTTCTTCTATGTGTATCATCATTCTTCCATGTTTGTGATTGACTTTCGACAAATTGGGGATGATGCATAGCATTGGAAGCATTTAGGTTTCCTTCCATGTTAACCCAATTTTTTATTTTTAATTTGTCTTTCATTCATTCTTCTTGATCTGGTTGGGGATTGATGATCTTTCACCTTGCACCATTGTTACCTATTATATATAAATAAAGGAATATCTGACCCCATGAAACTAGATCCCCCTGTGCCCTTTGTTCATGTTCTCTTTCCTTTTTTTCTTTCTCTTTATCTTTATCTCTTCTTTACTTGAGTTGTCCCTCTCATGTGTGACAACGTCACTTCCCCATTACCCAAATCCTTAGAAAAATAATTTGTTGTCAACAAATATTTTCTCAATATCCTTCACACACTTCAAGTTGAGAATTGCATTCTCAACTTGAAACCCTAACAAAACATGTTTTCATCATCATGGGTTCGTAAAGAAAGGACTTGGAAACCTTCCTCTGAAGGGGGAAAAACTTTGATCTTCCCCTTGCGTTGGAGAAAATAATTCCTTTCAAATTTCTTGATATAGTGAACATCTTTCAAAATAATTCCTTGATAATGAATTGATTCGAGGAAGAAGGCATTGGATTTTGAACTGTGCATCCCTTGAGTGAACCCCTTTCTTTTTGCATCGGGTTCCCAAGGAACCCCCTTGAAAAGCCTTTACATCTTGGCATCTATTTTGGGGGAAGCTCGACTAGACCAGTTGCACATCTTAGCATCTATCCTGGGGGAAGCCTAACTAGACCTATTTCTTATCTTTGTGTCTAGCCCGGGGCAGCTCGACTAAACTGGGGGTAAATGTATAGGAGTGAATTTGCACCCCTAATGCAAATTCCCCTTTTACACATATCCACTTTAGAAAACTAAACTCAAAGGCTTAATTCCACATAATCCCACTACTTTTTTCCCACTTGGCACCTATTTTGTGTGTCGATGGAGAAATTTTTGAAGGGGACACTCGTGCAGCATGTAGATGTCCCTGGCAGATTCTTGCGGCTGGAGTCAGCAGAGACATTATACTTCTTATTGGAAGATGAAGTATAATGCCTCCCTTTGGCTAGCTGACCCGAATATGGCCATTTCTTAACCTCCTTTCTTCATATTCACCTCTCATACATCCATTTTCATCTCTTGGAATGCTTACACAACTTCACTCATTCATTCTCGAGCATAGCAATAACATTTCACACTCCATAGCAGCAATCCATCACTCCATCACTTCAATAGAGAAAGTGGAGGAAAACTCCATTGCAGTAGAGGCTTGATTTCCAATCATCTTTCTCCTCCACTAGCCTTGAGCACTTTGGATGAAGGTGGTAAGATCCTCACTCATCTTCTCTATTACTTGGTTGAGTAAGCACATTATTATTTTGTAGTGTTTAGTGTGCTTTTCTTGTATTTCCTTCTTGATCACATTATTTCTACATCATTGCAAACTTGGTTGTCCGTGGAGGTGGAAACACCAAAATGGGGGTCTGACTAAGGGAGATCCCAAAACAGCCCCCCCATCATTTTCCCTCTTTTCTATGTGTAGGTGCAGAGTTCTTGGAGAAAGTTAGCGAAAATATTATTATGTGAGATCATCTTCATCACCTTTGTGGTAATATATTTCCTTTATCACATTCGCCTTTATGTTTCACATTTCATAGTGTTATTCTGCACCTTTAGAAACTCTTAAACTAGGCTGATAGTGCATTTCTCAGAGGTTAGACCTTGTCTCTCTGGTTTTCTGGTCGTACGGTTTGTTGGCATTTTTTACTACAACCCACACGTATTTCCTATAAGCTCCTATGAACTTGCCACATTCAATAATAAAAGTCTAGGAAAAGAATGGCCAACTTAATGAGAATAGAAATAAGGCTAATTCTCCTAAACTTTGGAATCTATAAAATCTAGGGGGGTATTCCCTAAAATATGCTCTTAACATACAACATTTAAATGATTCATTTGCACACAGGTAAGCAATAGATAGATCCCCAATTATTGTTAAAGGATGAAATCCTTCAAGAAATTGGCTATTCCTTGAAAAGGCTCGAGTCCAATTAACAGAGAATCACAAATTCAACTTAAAGTAAATTGATAGGAAATGTTTTGATTAAAATATCCTAAGGCCATAACACAAAACATGCGAGAATAAAACATGATCAGAATTCCAATGCCATATCCCAATACATGGAGTCAAAAGAGAAAATTGAACTACGGGGTAGATTTCATCTTCAACACTTATGATCTATTATGAATTGCATTACAATCCATACATCTATACCTAATTTTATTACTTCTTTATGAATCCTATTTTTTATATTGCATGAACTTACTGGTTAACTGAAGCATTTAACCAATCCTTTGAACCAGAGCTATAGTTAAACATAATTTATAGTAAAGAACAAATGAAGATCAATGAAAATCATCTTGGATCAATATTTTATTAATAATACATGTAACATAACACAATGTGATATAAAATAAACTCCAAATGTTCATGAGCTTGATACAAACATGCTCAAGAACCCCATGATTAACTAAGTTCTCCAATATGACTCAAAACATTAAAACCTAGACTTACAACTCATTCTCTTTGTATCACTAGACTATTATTTCTCATATTTCAGATATTTCAACAGACCACTCTCTCAGCCCAAAATTCCCTTTTATAAAACAAGGGAGCCAGCAAGCTTCAGGCCAGAGAGTACACATGTCAATTTGTAATTGGACAACTAATTCCTAACTCAGTTACAATTCTATTATGTGAGTGGAGAGCATAAGACAAGAATCATCATTAGTTGATATGGAGGAAAGAAAACATCATTCCAAAGGCTGCTCACTTTATATAAAAGGCATGCTTAACCATTATAGTACTTACTCCACCTAAGCACCCTATACTTGAAGTCGAAAGGAGAATGCCTTTTTTAAAATATAATATCTAAGGCCAGACCTGTATTATACATACCAATTTTCAATTCTCGACTATAACATTCATAATTCAAGTTCATCAGTGAACACCTTTTTCCATAATTCAAAATCCTCCTCGGAGGGCCACTTGAACACCACAACCTGATCAACTTTGTTTCGATAGGGTGCATATTTCACCATTATCGATGTGGCCTTTTTATCAAAGTTTTCTAAGAAACTACTAACAAAAGACAACTTTTCCAATGTATTCTCTAGCATACGGATGTCAGCATTTTTTCATATCTCATGTGTTTGATCGATCATTATATTGTTCATTTGATCCTTCCAAACCTGAAAGGGCTTGACTTCATCCTGACTATGCTAAATATGCGGCAATGGGGTCAATTCCTTTCCATCATACACATCCTTTAAAAATTTAATATTGGACTCCATAGGGAGAGAAAATCCCTGAAACTTCTTCTCAACAGTTCCCTTGACAAATTGATATGTTGCTATAACAGTAGGATATTTATCCCCATGCTGTTTTGACCCTACTGCCATGAGTTTCAACTTCTCCATTCGAGGGCTCCATTTATTCAGCAATGGGATAGGCAATTCTCTATCCCTTGGAAACATTTTGAATGCCTACAACATTAGGACATAATTTTCATGAACATTGTTTAGCTCACCTTGGACCCTTCTATTTAAATGTTTGAAAACAATGTCCACTATCACTAAATTGCTTCTCCCTACTGCATCCCGGATTTTCTTTACCATCTCCTTATACTCCTCAACCTGATAAATCAATTTTTCCCTAGAGAGTCCCCCTCCAGGGCTAGTATCCCTCTCAATTGCAATAGGTACTTGTCCCATATTATATGGAAGAATAGCCAAGACTGTGCTTGTGGAGAAGGTTGAGACCGCTCTTTTGGTGGGTCAGAAACAGTGTGGCTAGAACTGGTTTACTTTTGAGACCTCATGGTATCCATTTGTTGCTTCAATAAGGCCAATTCAGTTTCTAACTCTGCTACCTTTTGTTGACTCTTATGATACTCAATAATAATGTCATTATATTGGCTTCTCAAAGTATCCTAGTCCTTGGTCAAAACTTCAATAGTTGTCCAAGTGAATTTGGCAACATGTATGACCATATCGGCAGCTTCCAATGTTGGGGTATCAACAACTCTCCCCACAACCAAGTGACCACTAAAGTCAGATGGTTCTGTAACAATTGGTTTTTTAGAGCCAATGGATAGAGACCAGATTGCCAAAGCATCCCATTCCTCACTAAAGGTTGATCCCTTGAGTGCCAATGTAGCCTCCTCTTCAGTAGCAAGAAGAGGCTTATTGGCCCTTCTTATTGTGTCAAACACCACAACATCGACGATATCTCATTCAGGAAGTAGCAATACTCCACTTTTTTGTACCAATGCCCGACCCTACTCTGGTGTTATTTCTTTGAATTTGTCTCTCATCTGTTCTCTGACCTTAGATTGAATTACCTTCTCTGGAAGCTCTAGATGCAAAATTCTCTCATGTGCCACTTTCTCAGCATATAATGCAGTATGTGCTATCCACACAAAATATTTAAAAGCACTAGTTTGAATAAAAGAGTCATCCATCATGAACTCTCTACAGGCTTCTATTCTCAAGTCATCATTACTTGTTATTCCTTTGATTTCATCTTTTTCTAACCTCAAAGTAACTGCCCCTGAACTTGTTGCAGTGTCAACTGGGTCTAATGGCATCTCATGATGCATTTCATCTAGAGTCACAATAGTGTCATCATCCTCATCACTATCACAAGCAACCATCTTTAATCTTTCAACCTTCTACCTCTTTGGTGATGGTGGGAAAGCCTGCTCTGAAAAACTCGCAGCAGAAACCAAATCAACAATATTTGGCAGTGACTGCCCTGAAGAAGATGGTGCAATATTTTTGATAGCATCTTCAGCCCTGCTTCCCCTTCTTCTAGAAAAAAACTTTATCTTCTTTTGGGGCTGATAAGTAGGTCTCTCCTCCAATATTACTTCAGCGTACTCCTCGATAGTTTGTGATTTTCCCCCTTCTTCCACAACCCTTTAATCTTTCAAAACCCCAACCAAACTCTCAAAATTATCAATGGCATACGTTTCCCTGCTAAACTCATATTTAGCATTAGGAATGGGATTGAAACTAGGTATTCTTTCTTGCTTACTTTTTACCATTTTAGAATAGGCAATGTACATTTCCTTTATCTCCTCTTTTAATTCCAAATCAAAAATATTTTTGATGATGTCCTCAGGAAAGTAGAAGTTGTGGACAAAGGTTCTTGTCTGATGTTTTTCCTTCATTTAAGAGATAAAACCCTTAGGATCATGATTCTTGGGGCGCACAGTCCTTAGCCTATAAGGCCCAAGTAATGTGTGTAACTCATTCCATCCTCCCTTTGCCATAACAAAATCGATAAATGTTGTATATTCAGGGAAGAAAGAACCTTTCTTTTGTTCAATTGGCAAGTGTAGTTCTTGAGCGCCTCCCAGCTGCCTCATGATTTCCAGAAATCCAATTCTAAGGGGCACCTCCCTTGGCAGAACCCTTGGATTGACATTGGTGCCAAAAACCCTGAAAATTGTTGTATTATGATAGGGGATAATTTGTCCCCAATTGTGCATTATGTTCAATTCAGGTCTCCTCTCCATCGGCCTCAAGAAGTCATGAATTTCCTTTGGAATCCTTGGGGGGTCACGAACCAAAGCCTTCCTTAATTTAGATCCAAACACATTATGGAAAGTTACATAATCAAATTTATGATCATGCATGTCAAGAATCCTAGTCCAATATTGGAAATGAATTTGAATACTACCTTCCCTCTTCTTCAATTCTATGTCTTTTTCAAACAAAACCTGACCCCTATACATAAACATTTGGATTAATAGAGAAAACTACATGAATCCAAACCAATTTCTCCCCTCCTTTAAAGCCACCAGACCCGTGTGCAATTTCTCTGCTAGGTAAGTGGAAAAATCATACACCACATTGAAACCTGGGTCTTGGATATTTATTGCCATATACATAATATTAGTAGGCAAGGTTGTATTTAAACTGACTCCAAGAACTTGACATAAAGCACAAACAGTCTTCTTGAAATAACTGGAGAAATAGTCCATGGGAAAAGGTTCACACTCATTCCTGCCGATCACTACCTTCATCTGATTTTTTCCTCTTCTCGAGATAGCCAAATGAGGTATCAAAAGGGATGTTCTGAACAAACCCTTAGTATTTCTATATTCTTGTTTGAAAACCTCAAGGTTGATAGGAATCATATCTTTACTCCATTCGTGCAACTTGAAAATCTCTGTGATTTCTTCTTTGGTTACCTTAATCATCTACACACCAGCGTGAGTTCTGATAACTCGGGTCATGGGGTAATATCTCACACCAATATCCTTTAAAAGATCTACATCCATGTAGACATTAGGAACCACCAACTTACCCAAGTCTAGCCTCCTTGGGTTACACAAATGGACCGACAAATTCCTATTCCCAAACCAATTGGAGAACAATTGCCGCCTGGTATATGGTAATTCGGCATCTCGAATTGCACACTGCTTGTCTATTAGCCCTTCCAAGAGTAGGGGTCCATAGAAAAAAACCTTTCCCTCTTGCTTCTTGTTAGTAGAGGGCTTCAACAAATCAATAACATATTGGGAGAAAGACTCGGTAGTGGTTTTAGAACCAGAACTTCAGGCCTTGGGTGTCATTTATATTAGACAGATGATAACTCGAACTAGGGTTTTCTTATTTTCATATGGCAAGCAATTACAATTTTCTCCATTTAGCCTTAAACAAAAAATACCTCACGATTCTAGAATCCCCATAAATTATCTAGAGGAGCTCTAAAAGCAAATCTATTGAAACAATTCTTCAGGAATAGAATGAGAAACAATCACTAATTGTTTAGTAAACAACCATAAAATCTTCTAAAATTACAAGAAATGGCATACGTGCTACTTACTACTTCATTCACAGAACATCCAGGGCAATGAGATTGGAAAATCGCAACAATGGCTTGCTTCACTTGATACCAAGAAATTCTTCCTCAGTGTAGAGATATATCACAGAAATAGAAATTCACTGAACTTTTGGCATTTAATTATGGGAGCAGAGTCAAACTCGACCATTACTGTTCACTTGCACAAGATAAAATGGCTATAGTACAACACCAATTTATTTTAAATACGAGTCATTGATCAAAAGCAATGTTGGCCAGGAGAATGGCTCAGATTAAGTCAAAACAGTTTGAAAATGCCACATCCATTCTCCAATCATCAAATAGACAATAAATTCACCTATCGAGCACTACATCAGCATGAAATGGGCCCCACCTTGGTCGTCTAGAGTACAGCATCGACATCCACACGTCAACAAATCGCACACCTCGCAACATTATTGAAATTGAAGTTTTAATTATGCAAGGTCAGTGAGGGACGACCACAATGCAATGGTAAAGAAACAACTATCAACATCAGTATCCATCATCGGTCAGTGAGAAAAACTAGTCCCCACCATCAAATGTGACAAGTGGCAGCATCTCACATGCCTCACACCATATTTATGACGTAATCAAAAACCTTGCGAGGTCTGTGAGAAACGGTTAAGATTAAAATCACTCCACCCAATGGTCACGCAATTTGCACATGCAAAAAGGTTATTTTTAAAGAAGGGGACCAACTAGGTGGATGGGGAAATGACCCTCTAGATCAAAAATATTATTTAGAGGTTAATCTAAAACAATTCATCAGCCCAACACTATGGAAATATAATATGGTCATGATGCAAAATACTGAAAGGACAGGTAAAAAGGGGCTAGTAAAGTCATGACCACAAAGGGATAAAAAACCACTTATGCAACTGACCACCATTAATAACAAGTCAACGCTCAAAAAGAAAACCCATGACCCATACCATTAGAGTCGAGGATAAAATAAACCTACAAAGGGAAAAATTAAAAGCTCCACTAGTGGCTCCGACTGGGGATGTATGCCGCCTATGGGCATAGCAAGATTCTAGAATCTATGGTTACGCAAACCAAATATAGAGAGAACCAAAAACCAAGGAATTGTCTGGACAAGACAAGCAGACAAAAAACAAAGCAAAACAAAAAACAATCAAACCTATATACACTATTTACAGCACTATAAAACATACATGGAAAAAGAGCTACTTCAAGAGAAATAGTATTTCAAGAACTGTCCATGTATTGGCAATTCAAGAACTTCACCTGCAAGTGACTATAAAAAGAATGAGTCTTCTCCATGTGTATCCATAATTATATATGGGCCTAGCCAAAGGGGATCAAACTTTCCATGCTTTCCCTTATCTTTTGATCTTGTATTCGAGAGCAACACCATTGCTCCAATGTCAAATTTTCTCTCAAATGCTCTTTTGTCATAAAGGTGCTTTACCTTAAGTTGTAGTTTTTCATTTCTCTTATAAGCTTCTCTTCTAGTTTCATCCAATTTATTCAATTCATCCATTTTGTGTTGCATCTCATCACATATATCATCATCATATTCTTGGACAAATTCATACATCTTCAGCAGGTTTTTTTGTGGGATACATGCTTCCATACCATAGACTAGGTTAAAAGGTGAATGACCAATTTCCTTCTTGATAGTTGTCCTATCGGCCCATAGTGCTAATTTTAATTTTGAATCCCAAGCCCTTTTGTTCTTCTCAATCATACGTTTGATGATCTTCATCAGACTCTTATTACTAGACTCTGTCTGTCCATTTCCTTGGGGATGATAAGGGGAAGAATATGAAACAGTTATACCATATTGATCACAAAAATTAACAAATTATTCTGACCTGAAACATATTGCATTGTCTGAAACAATTCTTTCAAGTTCCCCAAAATGGCTTAAAATATTATCAGTCAAAAAATCAATAACAACTTTACTTGTGGCCCTTCTCGCTAGGATTGCTTCAATCCATTTATTAAAGTAATCCATTGCCACGAATATCCATGCACCTCCACTATATTTTCAGATATCTCCCCTATGAATTCAATACCCCATTGCTTGAAAGGAGCTAAAACAGACACAGGTCTCAATGGAAAATTGCCAGAAAATTTTAACTTTCCAACAAACCTCTGATAGGCATAACATCTTTTAACATATCTATGGGCATCCTTGAACATAGTAGGCCACCAATATCCTGCTCTTAGAATCTTATGAGATGTTGTCTTAGCCATGTAATGGCCTCCACAAGCTCCTTTATGCATTTCTATCAGTAGATCTTCAACTTGGTCTCCATCCACACACCTGAGTATAATACCTTCAGAGTTCCTCCACCAGAGCTCATCATCAATAATGACATATGTAATTGCTTGTAGTTTAAGATTTATTTCATCAGTAAGGGGCATACCTTTAGGGCATTGCATCATCTGTAAATACTCAACAATCCTCCTGTACCAGCCACAAGTTTGCATATCACAGATAGGCTCAATGTTTTGTTGCTCTATCTGATTTATTTGATTTACCTCTAGATTTGCCTCAGCCATTAATTTGGCTAGACCCTGGCCTCTTACAAGCTTGGTAATTTGTATTTCAATATTATACTCTTGGATTCTATTTATCCACCTGCATCTTCTTCCTGTAGTCTCTTGTTGGGTGAAAATATATTTAACTGTTGTCGTTGGTACATATGCCACAACAATTTATCCCATTAGATAAGGTTTGAAATTATTAACTACATTTACCAAAGCATATTCCTTCTTTTTATATATATCATATTTCAATTCTGCAGCCTACAATGATTTACTAAAGAATGCAATTGGCTGCTCAAAGCTATCATTGTTTTTTCTACAACAACACACTAGCTATAGTGTGAAAAGAGGCAAAATTAAACAACTGGAATGGTTTTGAATAATCAGGTGACTTGAGGATAGGGGCCTGCTTAATTTCATCTTTGATATCCTGGAAAGCTTTCGATGGTTCTCTTGTCCATAATATCTTTTCTCCCTTCTTGATATTGGGTGGACAATCTTAGCAAAATTTGTAAAAAATCTTCTTAGAAAATTTATCTGTCCAAAGAAAGATTAGATGCCTTTTACATTTCTTGGCTACATAATTCTATCAATAGCAAACACTCTTTTAGGATCAATCGGCACCACATCTTTTGAAACAAGATGCCCCAACAATTTTCCTTCTTTTACCTCGAAGGCACACTTCCTAGGATTTAAAGATATCCCATATTCCAAAGCTCTAATAAAAAAATTCTCTAAGTGAGGACAATGATCCTCCTCACTTTTGCTATGGGTAGTAAGATCATCTTGGTAAATGGCAAGGAAAAAATCAATAAAATCAGCAAAGGCTAGATCCATAGCCCTCTAGAAAGTTGCTCCAACATTTATTAATCCAAATGGCATTCTGACAAACACATATGTCCCCCATGGTGTGGTGAACGTAGTCTTGAATTTCTCAGCCTCTTTAACCATTACTTGGTTGTACCCAGAGAATCCATCCATCATAGATAACAATTCACATCCTGTGACTTTTTGCAACACAGCCTCCATATTAGGCAATGGATAATTATCCTTTAAAGAAGGAACATTCAAGTTTATGAAGTCTACACATAACCTAATATCTCCATTTTTCTTTCTAATAGGTACCAAGTTAGAGACCCAAGATGAGTGCCTAATTCATTTGATGATTCCTGCCTCCCCTAGCTTACCAAGTTCTTCCTACATTTTGGGTTGCAGGGTAGGATTAATCGGTCTCTATTTTTGCCTGAAAGGCTTCATTCTAGGTTTCAATGGGATCTCATGTTGGAATAAGTCCTCCCTATATGCTTTAAGGTCTTCATACAACAAAGCAAAAACATGTCTATATTTCCTAAGCAGGGTAATCAGCATGCTTCTAACATGTGGCTTCATTTTCCTTCCAATATAAACCTTTTTAGGAGCACCTTTTGTTCCTAAGTTTATTTCTTCTAGGTCCTCCTTATGAGTGGATGCTTGCTTAGTATTTGACATAGCTGGGCCATCAAAATCTCTTTCAAGTGCAACTAAAACTTGAGGAATGGTATTTTTTTTTAGTTGAATCACCTCGTTCCCAAACAGGGTTTCCTTCCCATCAATTTATGTTACAAACGAGCCAAAATCAATTTCTTGGCTCTCATATTGATCCACACAATGTAATAATTTCAATATGTTTGTGTCATCATCAAACACTTGCCAGTTATAGATATTATCAAGTATTGTAGGTCTGGTTTGTACTTCTATTTGTGAGATGCCACCAAAAGTGACATCATCCAGTTTGACAGCTATGTTTGCTAACAAGTCAGCTTTAGCATTTTGACCTCTTTCAATCCATTCTATACCAAAAGCACTAAATCCTTCAATAGTATCCCATACTGCATTTCTATATTGCCTAAGTCTTTTATCTTTAGCTACAAAGTGGGATCTAATATGGGAAACAAATAACTCAAAATCTCCCAAAACTTTTAATTCTTTAATACCATGCTTTGAAGCTATCTTCAAACTGAGTATGAGAGATTCATACTCAGTAACATTGTTGGTACAAGAAAATTGCAACAGGAAAGAATGTTTAAATGTTTTACCTAGTGGGGATGTAAAGAAAATTCTTGCTCTTGAGCCATATTTGGAACAAGCTCCATCAAAATGCATTATCCATAAATCACCTTCTGATTATATCTCAAGTACTTCCTTTTCAATAGGTGTTGATTGGATTTCTTCTTCTGTTTTATCTTACTCAACTCAAAAGTTTTCTAGATCAGTTTCCACAAAGTTAATTCTAATAGGTTTTGGTGATTCTTCCACATTTTCAATCATGTGGGGGGCTCTTTTTTCCCACATTGTATACTCCCACCCATTGAAGCACTCCAAGGCCACGATAACAGCATGCCATAAGTAGGTGGAATATCCACCACTGTAACACTCATGTGTAGCTCTTTCTCAGGAAACGTTGCAATTCTATATGGAACATTATTTAAAATACCTATAACAGGTACTTCCTAAGAATCCATTGCATAACACTTACCATATGTATTGTCCACTTTTAGTCCCATTGCATGCATTATCTTTACTGGCATCACATTGTTAGATGCTCCTGAATCGATCATACAATTTCTTAACATTTTCCTATCAATAATCATACTTAAGAAAAAAGGATTGACATGGTTGGGAATAGTAGTAATAGTGGTACCTAAGTATATTTGGGGACTTTTTGTGATATTTTCTTCCATACTTTTTTTCTTTTCTTAATCCTCTTTTGATTTTACTTGATTAGAAACCACTTTACTTTTTCCACTTATAGGAATACTATTAATAAGTGCAATAGTATTAGCCTTATGTTCATCTATACGCATCATTTCTAAGAAAGGAACAGTAACCCTAACTTGTGAAAGTACTTGGAACATATCTATTGAAGTGTACTTTGGTAATTCAGGAAAATTTGTGTTTTCAAAAATTACCTTTTCTTTTCCTTTGGGAGTTTCAGCATTAGAAGAGTGTTGATTGTTGTCTTTGATGTTCTGGGGTATAGCTTCATTCTTTTTTCTAGTCGTATCAACTTTATTTTCCCATATCTGGGGCTCCTTTATTTCCTTAGGCTTTGAAACTACATTCTTAGCCTCTAAATTGATATTTTTTCCAGTTACATCTTTTTCTTTTATGAACAGGTTGCAAGGCTTACCTGAATCACCTGGAACAGTTTTATTTCTCAACTGTATGTTATGCCTTACCCTTGCAACTAAGGCAATAGTGTATTTTTCAATTTCTTCATCAGAAGGTCTTCTCAAAATAGTATTATCCACCTCCAGTTCATTCACAAAACAATCATCATTGTCTCCTTCATTCGAAAACACTTGTTTATGATGTACACCATTATTTTGTCTCTTAACATCAATATCCATGCCACAAGGCTCATCATTTGAGGTATAATCATCATAGGCCAAATCAGTCAATCCTAATAATACATTTGTCATTGTATCCTGATCCTGGGTAGACTGAGCATCTCCCTGACCATCCTGAGATTCTACCATATTTTGTGCTACTACACACTATTGTGGATAATGGGGCATTCCACATACTTCACACCAAGGTAAATTTTATGTGGCATTTAGAGAATGCTTTTGTAGAGGATCAGGCAAAACTTTATTGTTTCTCTGGTTTCCTTGTAGAGGTTTTCCATTATTCCAGTTGGTATTATAAGGATAATCCTATAGCCTGGGGGGCCTATCATTTCTTTGAAAATGAGGCTTGTCATTTTTTTCTTGTTTCTACAATAACGTAAGGACTTGATCTATCTTTTCATCAACAATAGTAGGTTTACCAACCTTTTTCATATGATTCTTGGTGCCTTTAAAAGTTTTAGTATCTTCTCTTCTCCCCACTTTATCAGAAGCCCTTCTATTATTTTCAATGTTCACCGCCATCTTATATGCTTGCCTCAAATTTTGAGGGTCTTTATCTCTTAATAAATAGCACATTTTTCACATCATAAGCATTACAATACACAACCAAACATGCACTTTCATTGGGCCTCAAATATGCAGGAACTCTTATCATAGCCTTTTGGAAACGAGCATTAAACTCAGTAACCAATTCATTATGCCCCTTGGTAATGTTATTGAAATCATTTAATTTAAATCTGGGGTCAGTATGATCCCCATATTGTTCCCTGAAAACTCTACAAAAGGCATCTCTGGAGTCAATACTAGCATCAGGTAGCCCCCTATACCAATCCCTAGCATCTTCAACTAATGAATTCATAAAGTATTTCATTGCTTTTTCATCATCCCATATTTCAAAGTTTCAACAAAGCCTTGAAAATATTTCAAATGGTCTTCCCCACTAAAAGCATTATTACTAGTGAATTTTGGGAGATGCTTTCGTGCATTATCTAGGACTGGATTAGAATATCCCTGAATATTACCAAAACACAATTGTCTATATCCGTCAATTTGGGGTGCTCCCCCACCACGTCCACTTCTGGGGGTGCTTTGTTGCTCAATATATTTCTTATCATCCCCCCTTTTATCCTTGTCACCACTACCTTGTTGTTTATTCTTGCTAGTGCTTCCCTCTTCATCCTCTGAGTAAGAACTGGAGTTTTTATGATTACCTCCATCTCCACGACCTTGGTTACCACCATCCCCACCTTTAGGTATTTTCTTCTCAGAATTCTTGTTCAGTGATTCATTCTCACTCTTTCCTAAACTAGAAGCTTGGGGAGTAGGTATAGATATATTTAAGAAAGCTATCTTTTTTGCCATCTCGGCATTAGCAACTTTTAATTTGGATTTTCTCAGATCAGCTTGCAACTGATCATTTATTAGTTGCAATCTTAGGAGCTCAGGATTTTGAGGAAAATTCGATGGTCTAGGATTAGCTTCATTATTTGTTTCATCACTATTATTAAGATGGCTTCTGTAATTTGAAAAATTGAAGGCACTTTTCTAAGGTTGGTCAACATGAGCTTTCCCATGGTCAACAAATTTTGTCTTCTTGGATCCAACAAATGGATCTGAAGTTTTGGTAGTTGATATAGAATGGTATATGTGGGAGTAGCAAAAGTTCAGAGATTGTTGCTTTAGAGACTTCTCAAGCCCTATCAGCAGTTGCCTTAGCCACCCTTTCCTCAAAGGTTTTTCTCTTACCTACTTCTTCCCTCATATTTTGAACTTTCTTTTTTTGGGCATTCCTTTCGGACTTCTTAGCTCAGAATATCTCTAGATTCTCTCTTCTTATTTTATCCCTATTATCCTCTGCCTGTTGCAACCTCTTTTCTTCTTCAATTAAGGTTTGCATATCCTTGTCTATATTTGTTTCATTCTCAAGGATATCTCCTACCTCACTTGGAGCAGGAGTATAGTAAGGTTGCTCTGCTTGATCTTCATCTTGAAGCAAAGGTGCTTCCCCATTCAAAAAGGTCCCTCATGGTTTGAAATTTTGTCAAATAAAAATGCACATAGTACCAGGTGTTGTAGCTTTTGGGAACTACTTATCCTATTCCCAGAATCCCCATCGCTCCTCCTCTTTGGACATATTAGCTTCAATTTATCGAGCCATTTCAAAAGGAAAACTACCATGATCCATTTGAGACAATAACTTCTGAGGAATATCCACTAATAAAAGAACTATTCATTTCATCATTTAAAGTAGGAGAAGACATGATAGGAGATGAAATGGACTTACTTGGGGTATCATTTATTTTTACTCATTTCTTGTCCTGTCCCGATTCAAGCTCTAGCATTGGCTCCAGGTTATGTTTTGCATAGTTTCTAGTCTTCTTCATGGTCTTTGGTGTATGAGGACTCTCCTTTGCACATTGTTGTTTGTACTTTGTACGAATAGTTGTGTTCAAGATATCAGAGTCACCACCCAAAATATTGGGAATTATGAAGTGATTGCACTTTTCTTTTGCACTCGTGACTTTGGACAAGAGTTTGAACATTACCCAACACACTCACACAGAGCTTAGGAAAACTAGACACATGCGTCGAATATGAAAAATTAGGCACATAATGTAAACCAAGTATATTATAACAAATGACTTTGACAAAACTAGTTCTGCACTAGAGACTTTTCATTTGATAGTTCCCTAGCAGAGTCGCCATTTTGTTGGCATTTTTTACTGCAACCCACACGTATTTCCTATAAGCTCCTATGAACTTGCCACATTCAATAATAAAATTATAGGAAAAGTATGGCCAACTTAATGAGAATAGCAATAAGAATAATTCTCCTACACTTCAGACTCTATAAAATCTAGGAGGGTATTCCGTAAAATGTGGTCTTAACATACAACATTTAAACGATTGATTTGCACATAGGTAAACAACAGATAGATCCCCAATTATTGTCAAAGGATGAAATCCTTCAAGAAATTGGCTATTCCTTGAAAAGACTCGGGTCCAATTAATAGAGAATCACAAACTCAACTTAAAGTAAATTGATAGGAATTTTTTGAGTTAAATATCTTGAGGCCATAACACAAACCATGCGAGAATAAAACATGATCAGAATTCCAGTGCCATATCCCGATGCACGGAGTCAAAAGAGAAAACTGAACTATAGGATAGATTTCATCTTGAACACTTATGATCTATTATGAATTGCATTACAATCCATACATCTATACCTGATTTTATTACTTCTGTATGAATCCTATTTGTTATATTGCATGAACTTATTGGTTAACTAAAGCATTAAACCAATCCTTTGAACTAGAGCTATAGTTAAACATAACTCACAGTAAATAATAAATGAAGATCAATGAAAATCATCTTGGATCAATATTTCATTAATAATCCATGTAACATAACACAATAGGAGAGAAAATAAACTCCAAATGTTCATGAGCTTGATACAAACATGCTCAAGAACCCCATGATTAACTAATTTCTCTAATCTGACTCAAAACATTAAAACCTGGACTTACAATTCATTCTCTCTTTATCACTAGATTCTTATTTCTCACATTTTGGATATTTCAACAGACCACTCTCTTGGTCCAGGATTCCCTTTTATAAAAAAAGGAAGCCAACATGCTTCAGATCGGAGAGTACACATGTCCATTTGTAATTGGACCGCTAATTCCTAATTCAACTACAATTCTATTATGCGAGTGGAGAGCATAAGAAAAGACTCATCATTAGTTGATATGGAGGAAAGAAAACATCATTCCAAAGGCCACCCACTTTATATCAAATGCATGCTTAACCATTATAGTACTTACTCCACCTCAACACCCTGTACTTGAAGTCAAAAGGAGAATCAATTTTTTTAAATATAATATCTAAGGCCAGACCTATATTACACATGACCAATTTGCAATTCTTGGCTATAACACTCATAATTCAAGTTCATCAGTGAATGCCTTTTTCCATTATTCAAAATCCTCCTTGGAGGGCCACTTGAATGGCACAACCTGATCAACTTTGTTTTGATAGGGTGTATATTTCACCATTACCGATGTGGCCTTTTTATCAAAGTTTTCTAAGAAACTAATGACAAAAGATAACTTTTCCAATGTATTCTCTAGCATGCGGATGTCAGCATTTTTGCATATCTCATGTGTTTGAGCCATATTTATATTGTTCATTTGATCCTTCCAAACCTGCAGGGGCTTGACTTCATCCTGACTGTGCAAAATATGCAGCAATGGGGTCAAGTCCTTTCCATCATACACATCCTTCAACAATTTAATCTTGGGCTCCATACGGGCGGAAAATCCCTGAAACTTATGCTCAACAATTCCCTTGACAAATTGATATGTTGCTATAATAGTAGGATATTTATCCCCATGATGTTTTGCCCCTACTGCCATGAATTTCAACTTCTCCATTCTAGGGCTCCATTTATTCAGCCATGGGATAGCCAATTCTCTATCCCTTGGAAAAAAATTTAGTGCTTGCAACATTAGGACATAATTTGCATAAACATTGTTTAGCTTACCTTGGACCCTTTTGTTTAAATGTTTTAAAATAGTGTCCACTATCACTAAATTTCTTCTCCCTGCTGCATCCCGGATTTTCTTTACCATCTCCTTATACTCCTCAACCTAATGAATAAATTTATCCCTAGAGAGTCCCCCTCCAGGGCTAGTAGCCCTCTCAATTGCAATAGGTACTTGTCCCATATTATAAGGAAGAATAGCCAAAGACTGTGCTTGTGTAGAAGGTTGAGACTGCTCTTTTGGTGGTTCGAAAATAGTGTGGCAAGAACTGGCTTTCTTTTGAGACCTCATGTTATCCATTTGTTGCTTCAATAAGGCCAATTCAGTTTCTAACTCTGCTACCTATTGTTGACTCTTATTATACTAAATAATAATGTCATTATATTGGCCTCTCAGAGTATCTCAGTCCTTGGTCAAATCTTCAACAGTTGCCTTGGTGAATTTGGAAAAATTTACGACCATATCGACAGCTTCCAATGCTGGGGTATCACCCACTCTCCTCACAACCAAGTGACCACTAAAGTCGGAAGGTTCTACAACAATTGGTTTTTTAGAGCCAGTGGATAGAGACCAGATTTCCAAAGCATCCCATTCCTCACTAAAGGTTGATCCCTTGAGTGCCAATGTAGCCTCCTCTTCAGTAGCAAGAAGTGGCTTATTGGCCCTTATTATTGTGTCAAACACCATACCATCAGCGATATCCCATTCAAGAAGTAGCAATACTCCACTTTTTTGTACCAATGCCCGACCCTGCTCTGGTGTTATTTCTCTAAATTTGTCCCTCATCTATTCTCTGACCTTAGATTGAATTACCTTCTCTGGAAGCTCTGGATCCAGACTTCTCTCATGTACCACCTTCTCAGCATATAATGCAGTATGTTCTTTCCACACAAAATATTTAAAAGCACTAGTTTGAATAAAAGAGTCATCCATCGTGAACTCTCTGTAGGCTTCTATTCTCAAGTCATCATTACTTGTTATTCCTTTGATTTCATCTTTTCCTAACCTCAAATTAACTGCCCCTGAACTTATTGTAGTGTCAACTAGGTCTAATGGCATCTCATGATGCATTTCATCTGGAGTCACAATAATGTCATCATCCTCATCACCATCACAATCAACCATCTTTACTCTTTCAACCTTCTACCTCTTTGGTGATGGTGGGCAAGTCTACTCTGAAAAACTCAGAGGAGAATCCAAATCAACAATATTTGGCACTGACTTCCCTAAACAAGATGGTGCAATATTTTGAGCAGCATCTTCAACCCTACTTCCCCTTCTTCTAGAAAAAACCTTTATCTTCTTTTGGGGCTAATAAATAGGTCTCTCCTCCAATATTACTTCAGGGTACTCCTCGATAGTTTTTTATTTTACGCTTTCTTCCACAACCCTTTCATCTTTCAAAACCCCAACCAAACTCTCAAAATTATCAATGGCATCCATTGCTCTAATAAACTCATCTTTAGCATTACATATGGGATTGAAGTTAGGTATTCTTTCCTGCTTACTTTTTACCATTTTAGAATAGGAAATGTACATTGCCTTTCTCTCCTCTTATAATTCCAAATCAAACATATTCCTGATGATGCCCTCAGGAAAGTAGAAGTTGTGGACAAAGGTTCTTGTCCAATGTTTTTCCTTCATTTGAGAGATAAAACCCTCAGGATCATGATTCCTGGGGTGCACAGTCCTTAGCCTATAAGGCCCAAGTAATGTGTGTAACTCCTTCCTTCCTCTCTTTTCCATAACAAAATCAGCAAATGTTGTATATTCAGGGAAGAAAGAACCTTTCTTTTGTTCAACTGGCAAGTGTAGTTCTTGAGCGCTTCCCAATAGCCTCATGATTTCTAGAAATCCAATTCTAAGGAACACCTCCCTTGGAAAAACCCTTGGATTGACATTGGTGCCAAAAACCTTGAAAATTGTTGTATTATGATAGGGGATAATTTGTCCCCAATTGTGCATTATGTTCAATTCAGGTCTCCTCTCCATCGGCCTCAAGAAGTCATGAATTTCCTTTGGAATCCTTGGGGGGTCACAAACTAGAGCCTTCCTTAACTTAGATCCAAACACATTATGAAAAGTTACATAATCAAATTTATGATCATGCATGTCAAGAATCCTAGTCCTATATTGGACAGGCATTTCAATACTACCTTCCCTCTTCTTCAATTTCATGTCTTTCTCAAACACAGCCTAAACCATATACAGAAACAAGTGGATTAACAGAGAAAACCACCTGAATCCAACCCAATTTCTCCCCTCCTTTAAACCCACTAGACCCGTGTGCAATTTCTCTACTAGGTAAGTGGCAAAATCATACACCACGTTGAAACTCGAGTGCTGGAGATTTAGTACCATATACATAATATCAGTAGGAAAGGTTGTCTTTAAATTGACTCCAAGAACTTGACATAAATCACAAATAGTCTTCTTGAAATAACTTGAGAAATAGTCCATAGGAAAAGGTTCAGGCTCATTCCTATCGATCACTACCTTCTTCTAATTTTTTCCTCTTCCCGAGACAGCCAAATGAGGTATCAAAAGGGATGTTCTGAACAAACCCTTAGTATTTCTATATTCTTGTTTAAAAACCTCAAGGTTGATAGGAATCATACCTTTACTCCATTCGTGCAACTTGAAAATCTATATGATTTATTCTCTGGTTACCTTAATCATCTACACACCAGCATGAGTTCTGACAACTCGGGTCATGGGATCATATCTCACAGCAATATCCTTTAAAATATCTACATCCATGTAGACATTATGCACCACCAACTTACCCAAGTCTAGCCTCCACGGGTTACACAAACAAATCAACAAATTCCTATTCCCAAACCAATTGGAGAACAATTGCCACCCGGTATATGGTAATTCGGCAGCTCGAATTGCACATTGCTTGTCTGCTAGCCCTTCCACGAGTAGGGGTCCATAGAACAAAACCTTTCCCTCTTGCTTCTTGTTAGTAGAGGGCTTCAACAAATCAATAACATCTTGGGAGAAAGACCTGGTAGTGGTTTCAGAACCAAATCTTCGAGCCTTGGGTGTCATTTATATTAGACAGATGATAACTCGAACTAGGGTTTTCTTATTTTTAGATGGGAAGCAATTACAATTTTCTCCCTTTAGCCTTAAACAAAAAAATACCTCACGATTCTAGAATCCCCAGCAATTATCTAGATAAGCTCTAAAAGCAAATCTATTGAAACAATTCTTCAGGAACAGAATGAGAAACAATCACTAATTGTTTAGCAAACAACCATAAAATCTTCTAAAATTACAAGAAATGGCATACGTGCTACTTATTGTTTCATTTGCAGAACATCCAGGGCAATGAGATTGGAAAATTGCAACAATGGCTTGCTTCACTTGATACCAGGCAATTCTTCCTCAGTGTAGAGATATAGCAAGGAAATAGCAATTCGCTGATCTTTTGGCATTTAATTATGGGAGTAGAGTCAAACTCAACCATTACCATTCACTCGCACAAGATAAAATGGCTATAGTACAACACCAGTTTATTTTAAATAAAAATCATTGATCAAAAGCAATGTTGGCCAGGAGAACGGCTCAGATTAAGTCAAAACAATTTGAAAATGCCATGTCCATTCTCCAGTCATCAAACAAACAGTAAATTCACCTACCGAGCACCACATCAACACAGAATGGGCCTCACCTTGGTCGTCCAGAGTACAGCATCGGTGTTGATGCCTCAAAAAATCACACAGCTCATAGAATTATTGAAACTAAAGTTTTAATTGCGCAAGGTCAGCGAGAGACAGCCACGATGTGTCGATAAAGAAACAGTTGTCAACATCAACATCCATCATCAGTCAGTGAGCAAAACTAGTCCCCACCATCAAACGTGATAGGTGGCAACATCTCGCATGCCTCGCACCATATTTATTATGTAAGCATAAACCTTGTGAGGTCTGCGAGGAATGGTTAAGATTAAAATCACTTCACGCAACGGTCATGCAATTTGCAGATGCGAAAAGGTTATTTTTAAAGAAGGGGACCAACTAGGTGGACGGGGAAATGACCCTTGAGGTCAAAAATATTATTTAGAGGTTAATCTAAAACAATTCATCAACTTGACACTATGGAAATATAATATGGTCATGATGCAAAAGACCGAAAGGACAGGTAAAAAGGGGTCAGTAAAGTCATGACCACAAAGGGATAAAACATGACTTAAGTGACTGACCACTGTTAATAACAAGTCAATGCTCAAAAATAAAACCCATGACACATACCATTAGATTCGAGGACAAAATAAACCTACAAGGGGAAAAAAATAAAAGCTCCACCACAAACACCAACGCACCTGAGAGATGCCAACGCATGGCGCTGTCATCCCAAAATTGCGCTTTTGTCCTCTGACAAAGAGCTATCTGAGACACAGATTCGACCTAAAAACTGACTCACCTAATCTCATTTATATTGTTGTGTTTGTAGAGTGAATGAAGGGCCTCATAGTCCTCATCATTATCATCCCTCCTATCCTAACATTACTTTAAATTGAGGTAAGTTAGGGAAGCAATACTGCTCTGGGCGTTTCGTGACCTGGGGCCTTGCAGTGGATGGTCCCCCTCTCTTACAGGAAGATATCAACATTTTGTTCAAAAGCCTCTAATGTAATCAGGCTCTCTTCAACCTCATCCAGAGTATCTGAGGTCAGATTGTTCTTATCTAATTTCTCAGCATTAGCCAAAGCATTGGCTACCAGAGTGTACTCCATCCTTACAATGTCACCAAGCATAACATATTTTTTGATTATTTTTTCCTTTTGCTTCTATAACATGAATTATTTCTCTATGAGTAGAAATGGCATTCCAAGTTGACCTATCTCTATCCTTAGATCTGTTGTAAGGTGCTGGAAACAACTGTCAATTGAGACTCAATGGAGTCGATAAGATCTTTTATACTTTGTGTGGCATCTGGCAACCTTATGTAATAGAAAAACATAGAATTTTCTTTAGATTCCTAAGCCTTCACAGATTCAAGGCTCTTTACTACATTGGAGTGTGCGAGAGAACACTTGTCATGAAGAACCAATAGCCTTTTCTAATTTAGTTTCTCTTTGAATTCTTGTTCTATTTTCTCATGAAGTCTGGTGGCATATTCCTTGAAGGAGTCCAATATAAGTTTCAAGTTTTCTACCAGAGTGAGAGATGTGTCCACTGACATACTAGGTGTGACTTCCTACAAATCCTTAATGGTGTCATCGATAATCTTAGTTCCCTTCTTATGCATTTCCAAGATTTATCTTCTATTGGATGATTGAACTACATCACCTAACACCATCATATGGATAGGAGAAATCTTGTCTAGATCTGCATAGCCTTGATTCATGGGAAATTGCAGGAGCTCTAGAGGAATCACTGATTGGAATATGATTTTCTTAGATAACAGGCCTATTAAAACATCATCACTGGAGGAGGATTCTCTAGAGGACATTTTGTTGGCAAGATACATTGCTACTATCATTTTTTCTTGTCATTGATGGCAACCCTAATCGATGACCAGATACGTACATCATCATTCGATCATACCGGCAGACAGATGGAAAATTGTCAAGGAAGAACAAAGCATCTAGTAGTTTTGTGTTCATCAATCTATATGAAGATTTTTTGTTATTACTTTGTGTTGCGCATCTCAGGGAATGTTTTTTGGTGTATGATCTTTTCTTCTAGTAATTCTTGGTGGCTCGTATCGATCTGTGTGCCAGTTTGAAAATCTATTTGGATAATTCTCTGTTCTATTAGTACTAGAGCTGACTTCATGAATGTATCATGTCACGGATGTATGGGAAGTAATTAGTTAAGTATTTTTGTATTTTTGTTTGGGTCCTAGAAAATTTGTGGCTAACCATTGTGTATACACATTACATATTATTCATGTTTTGAGCTGATAGTTGTAATTATTTTTGTGTTCTATTGAATTCAACATATTACGATTAAATTATTGATCGCGGATATATATAAGTGTTTGTTTGTATCATTTTGAAGGAGGTAGGAAGTGTGTTGATGTGAATTGCAAATAAGGGTAGAGAAGAAGAGCGATAATGCACATTTTCACTTGTGCATAAATAATTTATGTTGCGAGTGTAAGAAAAACATAGCAGAAGTACAGAATTAGTCTGTAGGACAAAATATTGAATGTTGTGCGTAGCCAGAACTATAATCAGGCATATGTAAATGTTATTTTTCTCAGTTCAAACTCTCAGATAGTTTAAATCTGATTCTCTTTGTAAGGCAATGAGCCTTTCCTTTGAGTGGTGAGCTCTAGGCAATGCACCTGAATGCAAGTGCATTCCCCATATTGTAAACTTCATTTGAGTATACTTAGATCATAATTATGGATTGGCCATCCACCATGGTTTTTCCCCTAACAGGGTTTCCACGTAAAAATCCTTGTGTTATGGTGTTGTGTTTATTTTATTCATGTTTATGCATTAAGGTTGAATGTTACTAATGCTTTGAAGATAAAGGTTATTAAGTTAATTTTTGCACAACACTGATTCACCCCCCCCCCTCTCAGTGTAGCTTTTTTACAACAATTGGTATCAGAGCTAGTTCCTCTGAAGAATTCTAACAAATTGGGAAGATCTTGGAAAGTGTTTCAATGGATTCAAGTAGTCTTCAACAATAGATTTTGGTGGCCCTGAATGATCTTAATCAGTCAAAGGCTGAAGTTCATAAATTGCAAGTAAACCTCACGGATACTAAGAAATTCATTGATTCTTTGAAAGACACAATCAATAAGTCTAGAGAGAAGAGAAATAACTTTGTGATCAGATTAAGAAGAATGACAATAAGAGAATTAAAGATGAACAACTCAATCAAGCCCTGAAGGAAAAGACAAAAGAATGTGAAAATCTTACCAAAGATCATTTTTTCCTAAAGCATGAGATGGAATCTATCATGATGAGAATGACCAAGGAGGTTGAAGATAGAAATAAGAATGAAGAGAACCTAGCATGGTCCCTGAAAAAAAAATTTGAAGTATGCAACCAATTGAACAATGAACTGGAACAATCTAAAAATAATAAAGAAGTGCTTGAAAAGCAGATGGATGATCTCAGAAATGAAATTTCTGCTACAAATCAGTACAATGATAATTTCAAAGCTAGCTCAACCAAGCTTGATGAACTGATTAAAGGTCAGAGGACTAATGGTGACAAGAGAGTTCTTGGATATGAGGAAGGAGAAAGTTCAAAATTTGGACAAAGGAGATTCAGGCAAGGAAATCAAATGAACAAATCTGGAAGGTATCTGGTAAGGCAACATAATGCTTAGAAATTCAATGGATATTTTTTCAATTACAATAAATTTGGACACACGGCTACTCAATGTAGAAGTATAATGATATCAAGTGGTCCATCATTCTCAAGTCAATGGTGTAACTGTCATAAGTCAAATGAATGCAAAAATATGATGAACCAATTTCATAGAAATATCAGATGCTATACATGTAATAGACTTGTCTATACTACTAACCAATGCAGATCAAGAGGAAATCAATGGAACAACTGGTCTGAAAAGAAAAATGTTGTGTGCTATAATTGCAACAAATTTGGTTACATTGCTACATTCTATTGGAATAGAAAAGGTCTAGTAAATCAAAACAAAAACATGCAGAAGGATATCAAGGGAAAAGAAAAATTCACTGTAGATGTGTTCATGCAACAATTGCAAAAGAAATGGGTGAAGAAAAATCCCTTTGTTGAAGAAAAAGTGCTAGCACTAGAACCTACTTCTGGTAATTCCTCTGGGAATTAGTTTCAAACCTTTGGCCTAGGGGGATTTGTCAAGAAAATATTTTAACCCCCTAACCGGTAAGTAACATCGGATGTGGATATGTACAGGAGGTGCATAGATTCTCTACAAAAAAAATTGAACTCATTGGAGAAAGTGGTATGCAGTATTGGCGGTCCGCAAAACATCTATCTATCATAGTGCATAAAAATAGGGTAACCAGATGAATTAGGGTAAAAGAATTTTTTTGTGGGAAATAGGGTTAGGTATGAAAGTGATAAAAAATTCATTTATATTCTTCATTTGTCACTTTGTATTTTGGAGAAAATAATTTTGGAGAGCTCTGAGGTGAACCTTGGTGAATAAAGGAAAAATTCAAGTGTGGAAGTGATTCAACAATCAAATTCTGATCCGACGAAAAGGTATTTATCAGAAAACTTTGTGAATTTTTTATTTGGTCAAAATGAACACTCCTTTGGTAGTTGAATTCAAGGATATACCTCATCCCAAATTCAAATGGAATCCCTACAAATCTTTCAATACAGACCCATTAGGAGTATTTTCGTCTATGTCGCATGGAATTTTACAGACTCAAGATATTAGGGAATATATTCACATGAACATTGAATAATTAGGAAGCTCTCAACTACTAAATTTGTATAACAATCACATAATTGGAGAAGACTTATGTGTCAAACTGGAATACAAAATCCTAGAAGATAAGACATTCACACAGGTTGTGAAATTTCCTATCTTTGAAGAGAATGAATGGGTCTGGTACATCTTGAGTCGAGTTCATGCAAAATTCATATTGTTGAACATACCCTTCAAGATAACAAAAGAGGCTATAATTTTTTTTACAGGTTTGAGTTCCTCTGGTGGATTACATGTTTAGAAATTGGTGAAGAATCAAACGGTCATCGATGCAAATGGTTCTAAATATGATATAAGGGCAATGACAATTGATGACATTGTTGATGTAGATGTCAAATTTGCATCTATGGTTACTGGGTACAATATTTATCATTCTAGTCAAGACAACTTTGTGTCTGGTACAACCATTTATACAGCCTATCAAATGGTTAAGGAAAATGAAAACTATGACCTATGTGAATTGCTAAGGAGTCAGCTAATGGAGAATCTTGGGAAGATCAAGAAGGACAAGAAAAATTCTTTCAAATATGGTAACTTGATATTATGCCTATTTTTCTACTTCATGAATGAGGTTTCGAGATTCAGAAAGATTCATTGGGAAAAGGATAAGTCGGTAGCTGCTCAGATCAGAGATCTATTTCACATATATGTAGACACTAAAACAAAGACTATAGCTATCTGGGGATATTTTAAGAGTTTTTAGAATATGATGCATGCAAGAGAGAGAATTCCTACTTCTATTGTGGAGAAGTATAAGGATACATTTTTCTTTATGGTAGATATTGATCAATGCATGATGGAATTCATTGATCCCAGAACAATTTGGATCATGCCTATGGGCTATGAAGTTGAAGAGAAAATTATGGAAATGTATGCACAACACTTACTAAGAAAACCTCTGGATCTGATAGAAGAGAGGTTCAATACTTATGTAGAAAATAATATACAAGTGCATAATGAACTCAGGAAAATTGTGCTAACCAAAATACTTAGAAAAGAGGTAGAAATCTTTGGAGAAATTATGGGCATACTCGTTGAGAAAATAAGAGAAGCCAAAAAGAAAAGAGAATAAGTTGAAGAAAAAAAAGAAGTAGCTAAGGAGGTAGCAAAAACTCAATCAGCTAGTCCAACAACACCCTCTGCCAAAACTAGGTCAACAAGGAGCTTTTCACCCCCATCTGCTCCTACAGCAAAGCCAACTCCTGTGAAGACATCCAGTAAGGATGGAAAAAGGAAGAAAGATAAAAGTAAAAGAGTCTATGTGGTAGTTTTTGAGGATAAAGAGACAAAGTTTGATGAAGGGGTCAGATAAATCAAGCATCAAAGAACCAAGGCAACAAAATTTACAAAAGGAAAGACCTCTGGTGGAGATGACCAAGCAAAGAAGAAGGAAAAATTTGACAAACCATGTATTTCAGTGGAAGCATTCGAAAAATCTTTAGTTAAGGATGGGAATCTCGAGCCACTTTGCAAATTGTATGAATTTTTTGTTAAATATGATCAGATAATTCTTGAGGAGGCAACAAATAAAACATATGAATATTTTCAATAAAACTTTTATTGAAATAATGCCTATTTTTCCTAAAATCTATATGATATTTTGGAGATGAGGAGACTCAATGCTAGAACAAAAGAAGAGCAGATGAGAAAGAATCCTTGCATAATTGTGTCTGGTAATGTCTATGGATGACATGTAGGAACTCCTGAATCAAGCCAAGAAAAAATTAAAGAGAAAAAAAAGGGTGAATAAGCTCATGATCGATCTAATTGATGAAGTTACAAAAGAAACTAAGAAAATATTGAGAAAGATATTATTAAATGACATAATTGATGTTGTTACTGAGGAAACACATGTTTCATCTGGCCCAGGAGAAGAAGAAGAAGTGAAACATGATGCAGTTGAGGAGTCAAAGATTCCTCCTAATATGGACAATACAAAAATACCTATGGAAGTTGAGATACCTAAAAATGCATCAATTGAAAAAGTGGAGATCCTTGGAGATAAGTCAGAACCTGCAACTGAGGAAGAAATGGTTGAGGAGAAGATAGTTGATGTGAAGGCAATTCCAGTAGAAGAAAGAGACATTGCAGAGGTAGTGAAGAAATTTTTGGTAGAACAACAAGAAGAAATTGATCTAGAAATGATTGAAGGTCCTATTGACCTATCTACCTTGAGTCCAATTCATAAAATGAAGATAGCTTCATTTTCCCAAGAAAAAGACAGAGAAGAACTACTGAACTCCCATATTGAGGAAAGTGAACTTCTGAATCTTGCATCTAGAGTCCTAGAAAAAATAATGCCCACTCATGTGAAAGATCTGACTGATTCCTCCTTTGGTGAATTAAAGAGGCTTATCAACTCTGTAAGTACTCACTTTGAGTCACTTGAGAAATCAGCTACGGTTAAAGTACAAAAATAATTTGATGTCAAAAGGTTTAGTGGATTGAAATAAATGATTGCTAAAGATAAAAATTCTTAGCCACATGTGTGAAGAATGTACAAAATTCTTTGTTAGAAGGTGGAAAAATTTACAAATCATGCCTGTCTTTTTCAAAATTTACTAAAGCTAATGAGAAAAAGGTTAAGGATCTAGAAAAATAGCTAGCTACTATTTTTGAAGTGTTTGATCCTCTAACTGGTGGTGTTGGAAAGATAGAAGGTGAAGTGATATCTTTTTTTGACAAAATAAAGAGCTTGAATCATGAAAATAACAAAATTGTTGCAAGAACATGTGAACTTAGAGGCCTAATTGGTCCAAAGATTGAGATAGTGCCAAGCACTCTAAAGGAAGGAGAAGACGCTATGGAAGTTGGTGATCCAACAAACTTGGAGTCTGCAGAAACACAATCCTACCTAATTTGTGGTCATGTAACCATCTTGGAGAGTCTAAAAAGGGTTTGGGACACAAATCTGATCCAACTGAAGAAAGCTTTTGCAAATATTTTCCAGTTTATGTAAGTATGCAGTCTGCTTAGAACAAGTTTTGTTTGATCCATTTTTGGTATGTGGATCCCTGCCTTTTCCATTGATGTCAAAGGGGGAGAGAGAAGAGTGAAAAATGCATAATCATCTCAGGGGGAGAATTGTATTTTTTGAATTTTGGGGATGGCAGTGTAGCTTATTTGGTACTGATCCGACACTTAGTCATTTTCACTAAGTGTTGCCATTAATGCCAAAGGGGGAGATTGTTGGAAAGATACACTGCTACCATCATTTGGTGTTGTGATTGATGGAAACCCTAATCGATGATCAATTATGCACATCATCATTTGATCATACCAACAGACAGATAGAAGATTTTATGTTATTAATTTGTGTTGTGCATCTTAGGAAATGTTTTTTGGTGTATGATCTCTACTTCTAGTAATTCTCGGTGGCTCGTATCGATCCATGTGTGAGTTTGAAGATCTAGTTGGCTAATTCTCTGTTCTATCAGTACTAGATCCAACTTCATGAATGTATCATGTCGTGGATGTATAGGAAGTAATTAGTTAAGTATTTTTGTGTTTGTGCATCTTTTTTTGGGTCATATCCAAGTTGTAGTTGACCATTGTGGATACGCATTACATATTATTCATGTTTTGAGCCAACATATTGTGATTAAATTCTTGATCGTGGATATATATAAGTGTTCATCCATACCATTTTGAAGGAGGTAGGAAGTGTGTTTATGTGAATTACAAATAAGGGAAGAGAAGAAGAGCGATAATTCATAGTTTCACTTGTGCATAAATAATTTGTGTTGCGAGTGTAAGCAAAACAGAGTAGAAGTACAGAATCAGTCTGTAGGACAAAATATTGAATGTTGTGCTTAATTGGAATTCTAATCAGGCATATGTAGATGCTATTTTTCTCAATTCAAACTCTTAGATGGTTTTAATTTGATTCTCTTTGTAAGGCAATGAGCCTTCCCTTTGAGCAGTGAGCTCTAGGCAATGCGCTTGAATGCAAGTGCATTCCCCATATTGTAAACTTCATTTGATTATACTCAGATCATAATTGTGGATTGGCCATCCATCGTGGTTTTCCCCTAATACGGTTTCCACGTAAAATTCCATGTGTTATGGTGTTGTGTTTAGTTGCTTCATGTTTATGCATTAAGGTTGAATGTTACTAATGCTTTGAAGATAAAGGTTAATAAGTTAATTTTTGCACAACACTGATTCACCCCCCCCCCATCTTAGTGTAGCTTGTTTCCAACACCTTTTTGATTCAATTAACTTTTTAGTTTTTTTTTCATTCTTTCCATCAATTTCACCTGATTCATTATTTCTTTCTTCTTCCTCAACTTTCTCTTCCTTTGCCTTCTTTTCTTCTTCTTTTTCTTCTTCTTCTACCTTTTCTTCTTCTTTTTCTTCTTCTACCTTATAGTTTTCATCCTTGTCATTTTATTCTTCAACTTTATCTTTTTCTCCTGTAGTATGTACTAGAGGATTAGTATCATGTATCTTTGCTTCTCAATATCTAGAGACTCATTAGTAGAAATGATTTCCAGAAGAACATCTGCACCACATGTTTCTAGAGGGATATCTATATCATTCTTTTCCAAAGGAACATTTGCATCACCAATATCGGAAGGAGTGTCTTCCTTAACTTATGTAGAGGCTTCTTCTCCTGATTTAGGTATTGATGTGGGTGCACCAAGCATACCATACTTCTCAGCCACACTTTTGATTGTATTTAAATTTTCCTTCTTTATCTTTTTAATCTACCACTTTTCTCTGGTTATTAACATATTAACTCTCTTCTTCATTCAAAACATTGTAGAACAAACCTTCTTCAGGGTTTCTAGATCACTCAGAGTCAGAGAGGATCCAATTCCCTTATATGCCTTAGCCCTTATTTTCTCTTCTATTTCAATTGCCTTTGATCTTCTCTTCATCAGAGCTTTCCATAATTTTTCAAGTACATTATCCTTAACATCATCCCATTTAACTTCCAAAATAATGACATATTTAATGATAGGCATCATTAATGTTTCCCTATCCTCTTCACCTACTTGATTAAAAATGTATGATATGTATTTCAACATATTTTCATAATAAAATAAATTATTTACCAAGACTTCTAGTCTGAGAGGGGCACCAAGTCTTACTAGAGAAACATTTTGCTCTACTTGGTCCAAAGAAACCTATTTTGTGACTCTTGCCTTCTTTGATTCTGCTTCATGATCACTAACATCCTATTCTTCAACATCCTCTAAGGATGATACATAGCGAACTCTTTTTGATCCAACACTAGCTTCCTAAGAAGCACCATCACCAAAGGAAATGCTTTCTCTCTTCCTTATCAATTTAGCAGTCGGGTCTTCCTCTTCTTCCTCTTGATCTTCAATAATACTGAGATTCTTCTCCCTTTTAGATTTTTATTTACTTCCTTGCTTAGCAGGTACTATTGGAGGAACACATTTTATCTTACCCAATCTTGTTGTAGGTCCGGAGGGAACTGAGCATTTGCATTTGTCTGAAACACTGGGTTTAATCTTTACTGCAATCAAGACAAAAGCTAGCATAGAAGGAGCAATCCTTCTGGATCTCCTTATAACTAATGATTATCTAGACTTCTATTCTCCCAGAGATATTCCTTGAGCTATCTATTCATTTGTGAAACCATATTTTCTAAGTGCCTCATCTACCCTTTCTCTCCTTCTAGGTTTGTTGTGCTCCGAATTAACTTTCAGGGATTTTTCTACATATGTACCAATCCTGGGTTCATTGGCATCTTTTGGAATTTTCAATAATAGCTACACATAACCTTTAGCTTCATATTTTATAATTACATATCCCAAGGGTTGAATCTAGATGGTTCGGGGTTCAACTACTTCAACCATACATTCATCAAAAGAAACATGGAATATGATGTCATTCTTGTATTTCTGAACAATTTTCCTTGGAATTCTATCTCCTTCATTCATGTTTTTCTTAAATAAAACAAAGAATGATGTCAGGGCATTATCTATGTTCTTCAAATCACCCAACTTATGCAAATGATTAAAAATTTGATGAGCAACCGGACGAGATGGGTCCCAAAACACTATTTCATATTTTCCTGAAAGCCTTCTAAGGAAATAGAACAACAAGAAAACAATCAATGAACCAAACTTGAAAGGATATTTCTTCTCCTTCGAAATCCTCAAGTTCTCAAACAACTATTATCGAAAAATCTCACACAAATCATAATCTGCACCATTTGTAGCTATGCCATAACTAGTATAGATTGTTGTAGTGGAAACAAATTTCTCTTTGTTTGTGAAGTAGATTTTATGTCTGATCATTATTGATGCATAATTCATAGCTGGATTAGTGATAGGCTTTGTTGTAAGATCCCTTTTATCATATGTGGCACTGGTGAGTTCCATCACCACTTCATTTTTCACTGTTTTCAACACTGGTACCAGTCCGGTATCACAGAGTCCAATGACTTCCTTGATTACTTCCTTGGTTATCAAATGAGTTTTATCATTTCATAAGGATTGATCATGCATTTTTCTAAGTACCGGTTTAACATACTAATCATCAATAGTGGAATAGAAATTAGGGAAGGAGTTTAACAATTCAATTTCTTTGGCATAATATTTGAATACTTGGGTTTCACCAAGAAGTTGTCTCCAGTGAGTTCATTTAGCCATATGTCTATGAACTTGTTGTGATTAAATTTCTCAATCTTCACCCTAATATATATTTTGGTATCCTCATTAGGCATGATGCCATGAGGAATCATCGAGAAGGTGCCCATTGGGTTGTCCTTGAAAACCTTCATTGAATATTTCCTGTAGGAGGATCTAGGTCTTTTCGATGCTTTAACTACTACGAGAGTTTCCAATTTCAACACTCTAAGCTCTAATAAATTCAGAAAAAGAATTTGCACAAGCTCACAAGAACACATAATCATAAAAAACCTTTTTCCTTTACGAATAACCAAAGCTAGGGTTTGAACAATTCACACTTCAAATCACCTCAAGAATGCTCCAAATCACTCTCCACTTCCTTTGAATACCCAATTTTTTAAAAATCCTTTACAATTTCTCTTTATACATTAATGTGATGCCCTAATTTGCATTAAATGCAATGGAATCCAAAAATCTAGCAAAAACCCTTTAGTTACACTAAAAAACCCTAATATGCTCTGCAAATGAATATACTTACACTTTTTCTTCTGGTTTATTTTCATAACCTCTATCCATCCATTCCTTACAATATATCCTCATTCCAATGTTTGACATGCCATATTTCTAGGGGTTTTGAACAATTTTTTGATAAAGCTCCCCTTAAGACCATGCTAGGTCTAATTCTCGAAGGAATTGTCTACACAGGATGATGGCACAGATGCATCTAAAGATTTTGGCTCTTCTTTATTTTTTCATATCTTGTTCATTTCTCTCTTAACCTCATCTTTTTCAATCTTCTTAATAGGTTCATTCTTCTTTATTGAAGCAGACTTCTTTCCCTTTTTACTTTCTGCATACTCTTGAAATATGTCCCAGTTTGTTGCAATTATAGAAAAAAACATTTCTTTGATTTGTTTGACTTACTTAAAACCTTGATATGCACTGATTTTCTTTGTGTACAAACTTGTTACAAGTATAATAGTAACCAACAAAGGATTGATTCATTCTACCTCCATTAAACCAATTCATCATCTAATTTTTGCATTCACTAGCTCAATGTCCAATATTATTACATGCATAGCATTGTCTCGAGAAGGAACCAAAAAACTAATTCATCATGATTCTACATTCAGTTGCCTTATGACCAAATTCATTGCATGAAAAAAAAATACCATTGAAAGATGGATACCTTTGAGCAATTGGATGTCTAATAGGTGGTCTTCTTCTTGGATTTCTTATCTGTTTTCCTTTACCTTGATTCCTTTGATTGTTCACAAACTTTGAGTTTTCACCTACTTCTAATCCCAATCCACTTTTGTCATTAGATGGTTTTTGTCCTGCAATCAATTCATCAAGCTTGGTGGAGCTTGTCTTAAAACTTTCTTCATAGATTTTTTCTTTTTCTAGTTTTTCTCTTAGATTCACCACTTCTTGTTCAAGCCTAGAGCATTCATCAAATTTTCTTTGCACTACTGCATTCAAACACTCTTCAATTCTCTTCTTTTCCTCCACTTGCACCTTTATTCTGGTAACTTCTTCATTTTCTTTTTTTAATTGCTCACTAACTTCTCTATGTCTCTCTTTGAATTTCTTAAATTTCTCTTTCAATTTCTAGATGCATTCATTTTCCTCGTCAATATTTTCTTTCAAATCTCTATTTTTATTTTTATCTATGTCAAGGTCATCAAGGGTTGTCCAAAGTTCTTTATCATCCATTTTTTCAATCTTCAAGATCTCCCTCAAGTTGTTAGGCTTCTCCAGAGGAACCAAGCTCTAATACCAATTGTTGAATACCCAAGATACTGAGAGGGGGGTTGAATTAGTATCTCCTTAAACTTATTGAATAAATACCATCCAATTATTCCAATGCATATGATAGTTAAGATAAGAAGAAGCATTAACAGAACATGGAAACACACAACACATGAACACCAAGATTTTTACATGGAAAACCCAGAATGGGAAAAACCATGGTGAGGGTTAACTCACAATATAGTATAACCGATTACAATATATTACAAAGGGTGGCTCACTGCCAGGACTCACTATCCAAAAGAGAGGATCACTGCCTATAAAAGATAGTGTAACAAAATGGCTTACAAGTAGAGAATAAATTGATGAAGATACAACTCACAAGTGCAGATTTAGTTCCTTTGAAGCTCAAGAAATTCACATACCAGTAGACCAATATTCGCTCTTTTAACATCCACACTCAATCCACCAACACTCACATACTCAACATCCATATTCAATTTCCAAACTATCTTGTATATATATCTGAATTTCCCACAAGTATCAAATTGGGTCAGCTCTAAGAAAATACAAAAACTTCTTAAAAACAATTCAAGCCTGTAGCATGCAACATCATGTCAGCATAGATCGCTCAAATAAAATTTAATCCATTACATCTTCAACTACTTATTAGGTTTTTCCAAAGATAGACCTAATGACAAAATGTAAACAACAAAATGACGCCAACAAAAAACAGAGCATTTTTACCCACAAGATTCTGACCATGCATGTAGTCATCGACCAAAAAACATTTCTCAAGGTTGTGAGTAGCAACAATCACTAGAGGTGAAATACAGACCAAAATATCATAGGACATTTTTGCATTACCGGTTCAGAATATTGGATCAGCATTGACTGCGAACCTTGCAGTTGCAACTCATATATCATGGTGATATCAATGACAACAAAAAGCTACATTAAGAGATGTGTTCTTCTTCATTCTTCTAACAAGGCCAAGATCCAAAGTTCCTTTTAGATATATGAATATCCTCTTGACAACTACAACATGTGTTTCTTTAGGATCCTCTTGAAATCTAGCAACAAGACAAACTACATGTATGATATCCAGTCTGGTAGTAGTTAGATACAACAGTCCACCAATCATGGATCTGTAATTTCTCTAATTAGCCTTAGGTGAATCATCATCCTTACTCAATTTGTGTCTAGTTACCAGAGGAGTCCATACCGGTTTGGAACCATCCATCCCAAACTTCTTTAACATTTCCTTTGCATACTTGGATTGTGAAATTAAAATCCCTTTGTTTGTTTGATTTATTTGTAGTCCAAGGAGGAAATTCATCTCAACAAACATAGACATCTCACACTTTTTCTACATTTCTTCAACAAACATCTTATACATAGTTTCATTTCCAAAAAATATAATGTCATCCATATACACAACTACTATCAAGATCTTTTCATCTTCAATTTTTAAATAGAGACTTCTATCTATAATTTCTTTTTTGAAACGTTGCTAAATCAAATATATGTCCAACCTTGCATATCAAGCTCTAGGAGCTTGCTTCAAGCCATATAAAGCCTTTTTCAATTTTTAGACCATATCCATTTGATCTAAAAATTGGAATCCCTCTAGTTGTTCCATGTAAAATTCTTCTTCCAACTCTCCATTCAAGAAAGCGGACTTTACATCCATCTAGTAAACCTTGAAATCTTTATGTACTGTAAATTTCAAAAACATTTTGATAGCTTCCATTCTAGCCACTAGATAAAATATCTCTTGAAATTATATTCCTTTTACTTTTGAGTAACCCTTAGACACAAGCCTTGCCTTGTTTCTTATCACTTCTCCATTCTCATTCAACTTGTTTCTAGAAACCCACTTTCTTCCAATTATGTTCTTATTTTCCTGGTCTAGGGACCAATTCCCAAGTTTGATTTTTCTCAATTTGCATAAAATCTTCTTCCTTAGCTTTCATCCAATGTTCATCCCTACATGCCTCACTCCCAATCATAGGTTCAACTTCAAAAAGTAAGCAATAATTTACCTCAACTTCAATAGCTTTGCTTCTTGTCAATAGACCTTTTCTCTTGTCTCCAATGATCTGATCTTCAGAATGATTCTTTTGCACATACTTAGGGGTTCTAAGAGCCTTTTTTGGAGATTCTTCCTCTTCATTCTAAATTTATTTTTATTCAACCTTTTCTTCTTCTTATTTTCAATCAAGTTCATCTGACACATATCTATCAACTTAAATTGAATTCTCCAACGCTTCATCAACCTTGACATTCATGCTTTCTACAACTTTCCCAGCCTTGTATTATAACATCTGTAAGCTTTTCTTCTTGTAGAGTATCCATGGAAGATACCCTCATCAAATATTGCATCAAACTTTCCTAGATTTTCTTCATCTCCCTTGGTATAACATTTTCTTCCAAATACCTTGAAATACTTAATAGTAGGAATCTTTCCATACCATAGCTCATAGGGAGTTTTAGTGTTGTTAGCTTTTTATTGAACTCAATTAAGAACATAAAAAATAGTGTGAATTGCTTCTCTCCAATAGAATTCTGATAGACATGCCTCTATTATCATTGTTTTAGAAGCTTCTTGAATTTTCATGTTCTTCCTTTCAGTAACTCCATTATGTTGAGAAGTTCTAGGGGTAGATAATTTTATTCTTATTCCATGAACTTCATAAAACATGTTAAACTCATTGGAGGTGATTTCACACCCTCTATTAGACCTCAAACATTTAATTTTCAAATCCATTTCATTTTCAACCATAGCTTTGAATGTCTTGGATTTTTCTAATGCATTAGATTTCTCTCTAAGAAAAGTAACCCATGTCAGTCTAGAATAGCAATCAATCAAAAGAATAAAATATCTATCACCTTGTATACTTCTCACTGTTTTAGGACCACAAATATCTGTTTGAATCAATTCTAACAGTCTAGTAGTAGATTGTTCCTTTGTTCTGAAGGTGTTTCTAGTATGTTTTCCAAATTGACAATTTTTGGAGACAACATTAATCGGCTTTGTGATTCTTGGTACATCTCTCACAACTTGTATTGTACTAATTCTCACCATGTTATCAAATTTCATATGACACATCCTCCAATGTCATAACCAGCTATCATTAATTTGAGACATAAAGTAATGTCCATCAACACCTTTAAGTTGATAGATGTTTCCTTTAGTCCTCTTGCCAGCAGCAATCAAAGTTTCAGACCCTTTTCATATTTCACATTTTTCATCCTTGAACACAAGATTATATCCCTTACTACACATTTTTCTAACACTCGATAGATTATGTATTGTCTTTAAAGGCAGCTTCTATATTTGTGTTATTTTTCAATCCCCTTTTTCTCATCTCAAAAGAAGTTAGTGTACCAATCATCTAATCTCTAGAAAAATTATTAACATTTACAACTTACTAAATAGCAAAAAAAAAATCACTATAACAATTAGGAAGATATCTAAGAACTTTCTTTACCACTTTAGATTCTTTGAATTGTGTACCAAGACCTATCATTACGCTTACTAGTTCATCATGTTTTTGCATGTAGATTGCAATTGATTCATCTTTAGAAATTTGTAGGCCCAATGATTAAAAAAATATGATGAGGATTATCTCACAATATAAAGAATTCCAAAATTGAATACAAGGCTCACTGCTAGAAACACTCACTGCCAGAATCGAACACACTATCCAAAAAGGCTCACAACCAGGGCTCACTACTATATAAATAAAACAAGAAGATAGAAGAAGAATTTTACACAAAGAAACACATCTCAATGTAACAAAGATTCCACCATAATTGCTCGCACACTTTTTTAGTTTCACATGAAAGATATCAGATACCTTTAGCTCACTACCTTCAAAACCCTAAAATGAAATTTGCACTACTCTACTAAAATTCATATCTCATTATACTTACCTTACAACAATATCACATCTATCTTCTTCTTACTTTTTCATCCTCACTTCTACATCAACACAATACATATTTATATCATCCTCTTCTTCAAAACTTTCTTCAATATCGGCCACTAGTCGTTATACATTCAAATTTGAAATAGGTTGGCACCCAAACATTCCCACGATGGATGGGAATGAAAGGTGACCTATGTAAATCCTTAATTATGACCCAAATAGATCCCAACATACTTCAACATGCTTCCAAAATCCTCTCATGTAGTGTTAAACATAAGGTCGACACCATAGACATTAAGTACACACTTCCTTAGATCAAACTAAAAGTTCTAAATAGAATAATTCACTTGAAATAAATCTAGAAAAATCCATGAATTACTTAATATTCATCAACCACTTCAACCAAGCTTCACATCAACAACTACTTCAATTCAGGACAACCGATGACCCTTGTTTTCATATTGATAAATGAAACTTACACTGTACTGTACTAAATAAAGTAAAACTTTGAACATAGAAAGATAAAATCATTATAAAAAACTTCCCAAAATCTGAAAATCCTAAATCCAAATAGCAGATAAATACAAAGCAAATACATTTCTCCCAAACCATGGAAAATATTACTAAACACCTGGTTCACACACTAGTGAAAATATCTCACATTGTACAATGATATAGAAGCCCAAATTCTAGATATATAAACTAATAGCAACCATGAACAATACCTCAGATCCACAAAAGTATAGAATCAACATAGAAGAAATGTGGAGCACATCTCGAAGCAAACATTGAATACCTACAAGACACTATTTTATCTATTTATCAAATTTTATCAAAAGCACTTGGATACTAAGTACTAGAGACATCATGTCAGCACATTACTTCACTCTAACACACTTCTAGTCATAGAAATATAAGGATAACTCCATGTACTCATGGCACTTCTCAACATCTCAAATATACATGCACAAACAACAAACCTTCTTCATTACAATTTTCTCAATATCCTCGACATATACAGTCAATAACCAGCTTCATCTACACATAGTTGGAATCAATGACAACACCAACCATTTGACATCAGTGACAACACTTCATACTTTCAAAAATATCAAGATAACAGACCAAAGCCTATTCTTCCAATGGAGGATGACAACAAAGTGTTGCAACTGATGAAGGGTTGGGGATAAAAAAAAATAAAAATCTTGGTCAAAATAATAATGGTTTTCTATAACCTCTTGCTCCTAAGAAATGACCTAAGAATCTTGGTCTTGGATGCACCAAGAGTAAAGTGACCCTTCTCAATAAGGATTATTTTTTTAAGGGATTCAAACCTTCCTCTTGGTTACCTACATCATGTAATGATACCATTGACAAATTTCCCCTCAAAATCATAGACCTATTTGAGGATACTTGCATATTCATGATCACCACCACATCCTTCATTTCCATTAGCCAAATCACTAAATTGAAACTTTTCTATCCCCAACTTATAAACTAGTTCCAACGAGGACCACGTATTCTAGATTCATTCAAAAACATTGAGGTTATCTCCAAGTTCATGGGGCTTCAAGATTGTGTGCCATTTGGAGATCACAAAGTAGGTTTTGAAATTGAACTTGATATGCAAGAACATTATGGGAAACGATTTAATCTCTCCATCACAAAATAGAAAATATAAAACTCATGTTTCCCCTATGTGAAAACCACACTATGGAACTTTTAGATCACAAAACAGTAAAAATAAAGGATGTATCCTATGGTGAAAACCTCTATGAGGTGCCTAACGATGAGGGATTCAATCTTCCTAATAGTGTGATACATCAAGATAAATCAACAATTATTTTCAAGAAGTCCAATCTAGTCAATGTAGGGATAGAGGAGGCACCACAAATCACCTTTATGCAGAATCACTCCTTGATGAACAACAAAAGAACTTGGTAGCTTTCCTAAAAGAGTGAAAGAAAAATTTTGTGTGGTCCAATTTAGACACGCTAGGCCTTGACCCTAAATCAGTTGTTCACCATCTTATGGCTCATCCTCAAGCTCAACCATAAATTAGAAGCTAAGAAAAATGCATTCGTAGATAGCATTATTGGTCAAACTGGAGTTACAAAAGATTCTTGACATGGGGTTCATCAGATCGATAGATTATCTAGAGTGATTTTCAAATCTCATACTAGTATCAAAACCCATTGGGGGCATCAGGATATGCACAAACTTAAGATATTTGAACAAGGCATGTCCCAAGGATGGTTTTCCTTTACCTAATATAAACATCATTATGGATCTGAAAAATTGAACATGAAATGCTTTCACTCATAGACGGGTTCTCAAGGTACAATCAAATCATGATAGCCAAAGAAGATCAACATAAGACAATGTTTACATGCCCGTGGGGAACATGATGTCATTTGGTCTTAAGAACACTGGAGCCACCTATTAGAGAGCAATGACCTTGATTTTTCATGACATGATTCACAAGACTTTAGAAGAATATGTGGATGATATTTTGGCTTAATCAAGAACAAGGAAGGAACATCTGGATGTGTTAGGACCACTCTTTGATAGACTTGAAGAGTATAAGGTATGGCTAAATATTAAGAAGTGCATCTTTGGGGTAACCACAGGGAAGATCTTTGGATACATTGTGTCATGAAGGGGAATTGAGGTGAACCCAGCTAAGGTCAAGGAAATCCTAGATATGGAACCACCACAAACACTTAAGCAAGTTTGAGGTTTACAGGGAGATTGCAATATATTAGAAGATTCATAGCACGACTAGAAGATAAGTTCCATCCCTTTTCTCACCTTCTTCACAATGGGGTAGCCTACAAATGGGATTCAAATTGCGATCAAGCATTTCAACAACTCAAAAATTATCTAATGACACCCCATGTCATTATGCCACCAATAGCAAATAAAACTTTGACTCTTTATATCTTAGCTACATCAAAAACCCTAGGTGCTCTTCTTTCTCATCATTATGAAACAATAAAAGAAAGAGATATTTACTACATCAGTAGGACCTTGGTTGGATACGAGCTAAACTATTCGTCCATTGAAAAATCTTGCCTAGTAGTAGTGTTTGCTTCTCATAAGTTTAGACACTACATGCTCTCTCATCAAGTGAATCTTATATCTAAGATAGATCCATTGAAGTATTTGTTATCCAAAGCTATTCTCACAAGATGCATGGTGAAGTGGGTAATGATCCTCACAAAAATTGACTTAGATTATGTGGATCAAAAAGCTATCAAGGGGTAGGTTATCAAAAATCAACTATCAGAGTTACCTATCTACATAGAGAATCCCTTGGTTTCTGAATTTCTTGATGAATTAGTATTTTCCCTCAACATAGAGTAGTGGAAGTTGCATTTTGACGGTTCACACACACAACATGGATCTGGAGTGGGTATCCTTTTCATCACCCCACAAGGTGATTGCATCCCTAAGCCATATCAATTAGCTTTCCCATGTAATAATAATATAGCTCAATATGAGGCTCTTATCACAAGATTAAGGATCATTGTACAATGGAAAATATAAGAGTTGAAGGTCTATGGGGATTTTCATCTAATCATAAACCAAGTTAATGATGACTACCAAACCAAGGATGAAATGCTCACGTCCTATAAGAAGATGGTGGAAAGTCTCAAATATTACTTCATTAACATAAAATTTGGGTAGATACCCCTGGGATCAACAATCAACCATAGGATTCCATGGCTACTATTGGGTCCTTGCTAGATATGACACAACATTTTGAAATGTGAATTCCTTGTTGAGAAACTTTTTGTACTAACTTTCAAGGTACCTGAATCTAAATTCATGTGTGAAATCATTGGTCTTGATTCCTTGTGGTATAATGATATCTTCACTTACCTACACATAGGTATCCTTATAAATGACCTTACTTCAAACCTTAAAAAAACTTTTATCAGAAGAGCATCTTGATTTGTCCTCTTAGGCAACACCCTTTACTAATGAAGTCTCAAAAGAACATTATTGAAATTTCTTAACCAAGAGGAAGCTTTTGATCGTGGTAAAATAAGTACACAAAGACATTTGTGGGTTGCATTCGAGTGGTATGACCTTGGCTAAGAAACTATTGAGGGCATGGTATTGTTGGCCTACCATGGAACAGGAATCTAATCAGTTTATCATGAATTTTTTACAATTTTAGCAGCATGGAGACATCATCCATGTGATGGCTCAAGAGCTTCAACCCATCACTACACCTTGTCCTTTCTCACAATGGGGGCTTGACCTCATAGTAAAAATCACCCCCACCTAATCCAACAGTCATAAATTTATCATTACAACCACTGAGTACTTCACAAAGTGGATTGAAGCAATACCCATGACCTATATTATAGGAAAAAAAATATCTAAATTCATCCTAAACTATCTCATTTATTGTTACAATGTTCCTCAAGCCCTTATCATAGAAAATGGAACACCCTTCAAAAACTAGGATTTCTATGAGCTATGCCAAAGATTTAATATCCAACATTTCTTTTCCACTCCATACTATCCCTAAGGAAATAGTCAAGCCAAGGCTTCTAACAATACTATCCTAAATATCCTTTAAAAGATAGTAAATGAAGCTAGTCATGATTGGCATATACAACTAAAACCTACCTTATGCACCTATTGAACTAGTATATGCATGCCTACAGGTGTCACACCCTACTCCCTAGTTTATGGAACGGAAGCCATCCTACCAATAGAGGTCGAGCTCCCATCACTAAGAGCGTCATTGCAACATCTCATCACTGATGAAGAATATAGAGTGTCAATATTGAATGAGATGGAGCTATTGGATAAACATTTCCTTGAAGCTTTGAATCACTTGCAATCCTATCAAAATTGACTTAGAAGGAGTTACAAGAAGAAGACCAACATTCAGTGCTTCTAGGTGGGAAACCTTATCTTCAAAGAGAATAAGAAAAATATGCCAAATCCAAATAGCAAAGGTAAGTTTGAACCTAATTGGTTAGGTTCATTCATTGTCATAGCTAGGTATGGTTTTGGGGCATATCAATTTTCAACCCCTAAAGGAGCCCATCAATAGAAAACACCACAAAATGTTTTATGCTTACGTCCTGAAGGGTATAAATCCAAAATTTCAAAAAAAATCTAAAAAACAATAAAATCCAAACAAAATATAAAAAGGATCAAAAGAGTAAAGAGAAAAATCATCCTCTAGCAAAAACCACTTCGGTGGTGATTTGGGCAAGTACCTTGGTGAAAAACTAGAAAACAAGAACCTTGCATAAATATGCACCATCTCCCATCTACCAATGGCTCTTTGGCTTCTCTTGCATTCTTCATCCATTATATTCATCCTCCATCCTATTTATTCCTTCATCCATTTGCGTACATATCGTAGCTCGATATTGAGTAAGTATCATGTTCCCCTTTAGTACTACTTGGCACATTCTTATGGTCAATTTGTCTTGCCTATATCAAGGTATTATATCACATCATACTGGGGGCATCTTCTTTTGCTTGCATTGGATCAGGTTTTTGTATATTCCCTTAAGGTTATTCTCAAAAATCCCAAAACATTTATAAACACCTCAAAATCTAAAACAAATTTAAAACATTCTAAAATGTCAAAAAAATCCAAAAGCTTGTAAAGTAAAAATCTCAAAAACATCCCAAGATTTGTAAAGTTCAAAAATCTATAAACATTGAAAACTTGTAAAGTTCAAAAATCCAAAAACATCAAAAACTTGTAAACTCCAAAATCCAAAAAAAACACCCATAACATTGTCAAAAATCCAAAAAAACATCCATATCAAGCTCAAAATTCTAAAAACATTCAAACATGTCAAAACCCCTAAATAGGTCTAAAACATCAAGAAAGTGAAAAAAACATTTGTCAAACTATGTTGTCTTTATTCTTATGTGGGCAAGGCCATCATCAATGATCCCCCCAAGGCATTAGGTCAATCTGTTAGGAGTCCATCATAATAAACTGGCAATTCATCAATGTGCATATCCCATCAATAAACGGTTATAGGTCAAAGTCAATCGAACTATGTCATCTCTATACTTACGTAGGAAAAACCATCACAGATGAACCCCTGAGGTGTTAGGTCTATTTCTCCTTAGGTCTTGGTCTAATATTTTAAAAACCCTAAACAACCTCAAATGAATTAAAAACTTAAACTCATATAATCTCAAAAGTTCAAAAACAACATCAAAACATTTCAAAACATCAAAAATATTGAAATATCTAGAAAATAAAAGTTATCCATCCCATTTCACTTTTACCTACAATAAACTTCCATCCCTAATAAATCGATCATCATTTCCAACCTTTCAAAATGGAAGCACAAACAAGTATGACAATCAGTAAAGTACAAAATTGAAAGTATAAAAATATTAAGTTTCGATCGTGAGTAAACATGTCAGTTAACATTTGTATACACGGCCTATCAAAATAGTTAGTTTTATCTAAACATCTAATAACATGTCCTAGGATGCATCATTTCAACAATGGACATCATTGGAAATCACCTTAGTTATGTTACTTTGGGCAAGAGGTATGAATAACATTGACTGTTTGTTCATTTTGATCTTTTCTTATGATTTATCTTATTGGTTTATTCCAATGACCTCTCGATGATATCTATCAAAAGTATTTAGAGAGAAAGGAATGGGGCATTGATAATTACTTTTTCTTGTTGTTATTTTTGGATATTCTTGTAATATGACCTTGGCGAATACTTGCCTTGAGTGTGTGGGGTAGTCTTAGGTAAAAAAATGGCTAGGACATATCAGGTTCTTCATACCTTTTGTGTGTTGGTCTTATTAATTTGATGGCTTATTCTTTCACATGGTCAAACAAGGTTTTTGTATGTCAAGTATAAATAGGAATACTCTTATCTATTTGCAGAGTCAAAATCCATCGCATTAGATACAACACCATCCTAGTTTTCAATGCCTTGATGCATTGTATCTATTTTCTATATCAAAAATAAGTAAAGATATAATGAACTTATACTAATCCTAGAAGTAAGAAAATTATCTCTCTCATCACATATCTAATAAAGTCTGAAATAATTATAGGCTTGTTGGACTTATGAATCAATCTCAAAATCAATGGTTAATAAACATTCATCTTATTCTTATATCTTCTTTACATTCTAACATTTCCAACCTGGTATCACAATAGTCAACAAAAATCAACATATAAATACAATCTCCTATATCCATAAACCTTCAACATACATCCTACATAATCATTGCATGACATGAAACATAACCATAAATAATACACATCACATCATATGTGTAATAAAGGAATCATCATCATATAAGTACCCATATCATAAACATATGCATCCATACATGCATACATCAAATAAACATGAAATAAGAGGAATATCATCACCATAAATGCAACATTTGTTGATCTCATATAATCAAAATAGGTACTTTCATGATACAAGTCAAGAGTAATGTGTGGTATACATCAAAATATATACACGAGGCTATCCAAAACTATCCAGTGAATGAATATACATCACTAATCATGTTAGGCATCAAAAATGTCTATATAAATAGAGTTATCCTTTGCTTTTTCGATCATCCTAGTGGGAAGGTTTTCGATGACCTTCATCTGAAGATCCTCCTACTGATGGCCCACTTTTTGAGCCACTCGATGCAACCCCACTCCTATGGGATAAATCTGGTTGGTGCCACTGTCATAGGATATCCTTGTGGTACAATGTCCTATAATATGAAGCCTCTGCTACGTCTCATCCATAAAGTGTAGTAGGAACCTATCCCTGTTCATGTGTTTGGGAATGTATCTATGTAGTAGCCTCTAGTTGCAACCTCTAGGCTATCTCCTGAGTCAACTATAGTGTCAACTGCTAGCTCTACTGCTGCTCCTAGTCCCAATCCTACCTTTATTCGTCCCTCTCAGCATGGGTAGTATCTCTCTCTTGAATCATAGTGTCTCAATATTGGAGGTCTTGGTCCCTCTTGGTCATCAATGCATGTATGCATTGATCTCTATGATCAAGGCCTTGCTATTGTGGTGGTGGAGGAGGTGGTCTTGCCTACTATAATGGCTATGCCAATGGAGGTTAATGTGTGTCTCTCAAAAAATTTCTATCATGTGGTGGATATTATGGAGGTTGTTGTGGTATCTATCCAATCACCTTTCCTCGGCCTCTACCTCTCACCTATCCTTGACCTACACCATGACCCCCTATTGGATATATCAATCTACTAGGGGCATGTTGAGTGAACCAAGCATCATAAGTGGGTGTGGTGCTTTTATCATCAATTCCCCCTACATAAACCCATGAGAGTGATAGAATATGTGCAAAATTCTAAATCGCCATATGAGGATCTACAATTTCTCCCAATTTTGTCTCCCTAGTGGTGTGGGCATAAATGAATCTATAAGCTGGTGGGGGTACATCTTGTTGCTCGCTGAATTGTCAAGCCACCCTATTTGGAAGGTATCACTTAATGATATGGTGATGGTGGACCATAATCCATCTTGTATTTCTAGCATAGAAATGCTCCTACTGATCATCAACCCATGGATGGGCCTGGAGCCAAGGTCTCCACCTAAATGATGGCATGTCATCTATCACCCATCTCTAGTAGGCTACCCCAATAATGTCATTTTGGTAAAGTGTGGTCATAGATCGACACTTGTAAACTACTGGATTCTCCTCATCTATATTTGCTAATGCAATGACAAGCCTAAGCACTACAATTTCCTGCCATGCCTAGATATGCAACAAAGTAATACCATTCGATAAACTACACTCTCTCATATACACCACCTAGTGCATATCATGGTATAGAGAAGCTAGTATCACAGGACCCCATGCATATACTATCATATCATCATCCATGCCCTCCAAGACCAAACCCCAACTAACACTGAATCCTTGGATGTGTCTATCTAGAACCAAGACTCCCATGATCAACCCTGCTATAACTAAGATCAAGTCACTGACACATCCTTAGTGTCAATACAATTTGATCTGGTAGCTCTCTACCCATAGAGAATCAACATCCAACACTTAGAACATGGCCTCTAGGTTGAGATATGTTTCATGTATCCCTCTCACACTATGAATGGGTACTTGATGAATGTGCCAAACATCCTCTAGTGTGACAGTCACCTCAGTTGTAGGGAGGTGACACAAAGAGTTCTTTGAATGCCAACACTCCATGAGAGCCATCATCATCACAAGGCGAGTGAAATTATTTGAAATGTGTGCAATGAATCCTAAACCAATGGCTCCTAGAAAGAAGTTATGATCATCCCCAAACTTCCTCAACCATGAAAAAATATTGGGTCTCCTCTCCCATTACTGTAAGGGGTAGAACTTGTCTCCTACACACATCACACACAATGCCAAATTTGCTAAAAATAAAAAAAATCCTAAGTCAGGCATCCTAGAAACACAAGTATACCAATTTAAACAAGTGTGTTGTGTTGTCAATATTGCAACTGTGCCACTTTTAGAAGTGTGCTACTAAAAATCAAATGAGTCGCTTCTCACAAGTGTGTCACAATGACCCATTTTTCAAGTGCATCACTCTAAGGAAAGTGTGTTCATATAAACATATGTTTTGCTCTAGTAAATTTTACAAGTGTATGGCTATAAACATATGTGTGACACTTTTACAAGTGTGCTTAGGTTTCAGCATTTGCGTTGCAACGAGTGCGTCGATTTGATAAAAAACAATCCTGTAGGGGTTTAACAAGTGCACCATACTTTTGCAAGTGTTTCTTTGGTAGCTCAAGTGTATCTCTGACCATAATAAGTGTACCATTGAAATCACTGTGCACTTGTTGACCATTTTTTACCTAAAAAATACCTATCTTGGAAATGTGTGCAAGAAAAAGTTTTTAGGGTACACATTGGGGGTCTTGCATTGACTGGGCACGGGAACTCACAAACTCAATTTGTGAGATGTAGTGGGAGTGCACAATCAACCATTGCATCAGGAAATTTGAAGGGTCTCTCACAATATCTCAAAATTTTAAATTCAAAGTGTGCAAATGACTTGGAGAATGATCCTTGGCCCCTATTTATGCAAGAAAATTATTCTTTTTGACCTAATGGAGTGGTGTAAACCTAGGTTTTGTCCTTTTCTCTTTGTTGTTGAGCTTGGAAACCTATTTGAAGCATCTTTCAATGTCTTGTAGCTTATTTTCACGTCCTCTTCACAGCTCGACCCATTTTATATCCTTGTTGTGATCTCGACCTAAAACAAAAAATTACTTGATCTCTCGAGGGGGCAGTATACTAGCATTTATTCCTTTTGTTGGGGCATAGTGGGGCATCTGAAAGGACCATAATTTTAAAAAAAAATTATTTGAGCAACAATGTTGAAATGAGAAGCATCAATTCTTTGAACCATTGTAGTAGGTACCTTGCTTCAAAGAGGGGAAAAATGTAGACACTTAAAATTATCCTGATCAATATCACACATCTGAACTCGATTACTAACATAATTTTTGTCCTGATTTGATCCCTTTTGGCTATTTAATTATATAATCTTAATTGTTTAATTAAATTCATCATTTTCTTCTATTAATCGGATAATCAAGATTATTTCATTAATTCACCTCTTTCAGGCTAATTTTTCATCTTATTTGATTAAATAATGTGAATTATTTAATTAAATCCCCCAAGTGTTCTCATTTGATTAAATAATCTTAATTATTTAATTAAATGTCGTTAATTCCCCTTTTTAATTAAATGAGCTAATTATTTAATTAAAATCTTAAATTCCTCCACCTTGCATAATTAAATAATGTTTTAATTATTTAATTTGACTAATTTCCCACTCCTCAAAGGAATATTCCCATGGAATATTCTTCCATTTCAAATTTGAACATTTCCCTACAACATGGAAATGTCTTGCACATTCCTCCTAAAATTAAGGACTTGTGTTTGTTGAGATCAATTGCACCATTGATTAACTTTATCAATCCATGCGATTTTTCAATCTCGTCCATGGATTTGATACTTGAGCCATGTAATTTCCTCTCATTCATTTATATCCCTTGATTAACCAAATTGATTCTATCCATTGATTCACCTAAAATTCCTATAAATAACCCCCATTCTATGAGTAATGGAATCACAAGCATTGAGAGAAAATACGCTATAGCTATTTTTAAATCCATCTTTGAGAGAATTTATCCATTTTACATCTATTTCATCCATTTATCCATTAAAGCATCACTTCAAAGCTTTCTTCAACAATGGGATTTGGAAAGGGTTGATCATTCCACATCAATTCAGCACCAATCCCCCAATGTGATCATGTTTGCAAGTGTAACTAGGTTTCCTTTTATCAAATTTCTTTTCATTTTATGTTTAATGGCTTCCTAATTATATTTTCAAAGATTTCATTGGGAATATGAGTTAATTAGTCTAATTAATTGATTTGATTGTTCATTTCAATTGTATTAGCCTAGTTAATATTCATTTTCACATAGTGGATGTGTGTGCATGTGAGAGTTTATTGCTTAGTGAAAATAATACCTATTGTATATCAAAAGGTGATTTGGTTGGCTTATCTATAGATGTAGAAATTGGTGATTCAGACATGTCTTTGTGATTTACAAGAAATATTGAATTTTTGAATAGTATAAATTATTGTTGTAAATCATGTAAAAATTATTCCTTATGTAATGGCTTTTTATGAAGCTTTAGTCGATGTCAATTGACTATCAAAGAGAATAGGACTGAATCAATTGTAATTAGTTATACTACTTCATTCTAAAATATGTTATATTTCATAACAGCGTAGCCATTGTGTCTATAATTTAACCTTTTGGTCCTTATACCTTGAATCATAAAGCAATGTCAGGTTCCCTTCATAAAATTCCTTAGTTTTAATAAACTGGTCATGCCATTTGATTCTCTATTTTTGCATAATCTTTGTATGATGGAATTTTTCCATCCTTATTTTATCCAAGGAATTTAGATTGTGCAATCTATCTTTTTGAGCTTGAAATAGATCCATTCCAATTTGCATTGTTGCTTTGAGTGTTTTATGTTCAAATTCAATGGGAAGGACATCCTTTTTCCCATACACGAATTCATATGGTGTGAATCTTATGGCGGTTGTCCTATATGCCCAAATAGCTTCTAGTAACCTTCTTTCTCAATCCTTTTGATGCAATTAGACTATCTTTGTTAGAATGGCCTCAATATCCCTATTTGTGACCTCAACTTACCTATTTTCTTGTGGGTGGTGGAGAGATGACTTTTTATATCTATTCTTTGACCAAATGGGCAATTAAATCTAAATTAAATTATGGTCATTTATTTTTAACCATCTCCCTAGGCACACCATACCTTGTGAAGATTTCCTCATAAAGTAATGTTGCAATCTTGTTATCTCTAGAAAACTGTAATGCTTTAAGCTCTACCCATTTTGTTAGATAGTATATACAAACTAGTATGTATTCCTTATTATTAGATGTGGGAGCTATTGGACCAATTAAATCTAGTACCCGCTTATTAAATGGTGCAATGGCCAATTGTGTTTTTTGGGGAATTTCATTGCTCCTGGTAGTTTTACCCATCCTCTAGCATCTATCACACCTCCTTGTATATTTGATTGAATTTTATGAAGTGTTGTCTAGTAGTAGCCAATAGTTTAGAATCTTTATAGTTCTTATCTTGGCTATAAAGTTTCCTCCACAAGGCTCATCTTTAAAAGCCTTAAGGATATCATATACCTCATCTTCCCTCATGAACCTTCTCATTATATTCATCTTCTGGCATGCACCTTCTCATTGTATTATCTGATATTTTATAGAACAGATAACCAACCACCCATGAATATGGAAAGTTACATTCAACTAAATGGAACCTTTCTCTAGGTGAGGGATGTGGGGGTGTATTTCCTACAACCAAGTAGTTATCTATGTCTGCATACTAATATTTTTGCATTATGAGGGAAAACAAGTGTTCATCTAGAAAATAATCATCCACAACGTCCTCTCTTTTTTTGATTTGCAGCTAGGAAAGAAAGTTAGCTATCACATTTGCTTTCCCTGGCTTATCCATAATAGTTATATCAAAATATTACAAAAATAATAACCACCTAACAATCCATCCACCAACCATTAGTTTTTTTATCAAATATTTGATTCTTGTATTATCTATATGAATAAAGATAAAATATCCAATGATATAGTGTCTAAATTTTTTAATGGTATATACCACTGCTAATATTTATTTCTTTTTGATAGTGTAATTGAGTTCAACAACATGGAGATTTTTACTAATGAATAAATGGAATACTTCAAATTACCTTCATTCTATCCTAAAACATCATCTATGCTGAAATCAAGAGCATCTATATGTATGTGGAAGAGAATGGTCCAATTAGGGACTCTCAAAATAGGTGTCCTTGTGAGAGCTATTTTGAGGGATTCAAAAGCTTCTTGATAGGTAGTGTTCCATTCAAATTCAATGTCCTTATATAGGAGGACAAACAAGGAGCTAATTTTTTTTTGAAATATTTAATAAACCTCCTATGGTATCCTACATGTCCAAGGAAATTCCTCACGTATTTTTTATTTTGGGGGGTAGGTAGATTGGGGATCACTTCTATTTTGTTAGGATCAACTTGAATCCATTTTCTAGACATAAAGTGTCCAAAAATCACTCCTGCAATCATCATCATGAAAAAAATTCAAGACTTAAAGAGAGTTTGTGATCCTGGCACATTTGAAGGATGTGTGTGAGTTTGATCTAGAAACCTTCAAGCAATTATCACTATGAATTATAGAATGTTATTTTCATTAAAAAGAATGTTGTCACACCGAGAAAATCCACTAATAAGCCTAAGGTAAAAATAGAAGATATTAATCCTAATGAGAAAATAATTAAGGTCAAGGAAGACATTTTCTCAGTGAAGATGGAAATGTGTGGCCTAAGAGGAGATATATCAAACATACAAAGCATGTTAAGTGCCTATATGAATGAACCAAGAAAGGAGGTCTCAAGCAACCAAGGTGAAACTTCTAGGGTAGCTACTCTTGACCCAAATGTTAATAATTCTATGTGATCTAGGAATTTTATATCAAAGGTGGATATGCACAAGTTTTATGGAAAGGATCCTTTAACATGGATAAACCAAATGGATTTTTTTTTAAGTTCATCAAGTCCAAAATGGAAAAATGGTCACGATGGATTCCCTATTTATAGAACCAGATCAATTCATTTGGCATCATTAGCTTTGTACTCATTGAAATTAAAAGGATCTCACTATCTCATGGTCATTTTTTATGAAGGCACTCCAATAACAATATAGAAATAGTTTGATAGACAAGTTCTTCAACCAACTAGCTAAACTTCAAAAAATAGGATTCGCTAAGGATTATATTTAGTGATTGAAATACATATTCTTAAGAGTGGATACAATTACAGAGGATAACTTGAATGATTTGTTCTTTGGTTGTCTCAAGGATCACATTCAACATGAGGTATGCATGTTTAGTCCTAGCTCTATCTCTAAGTCTTTTGTCTTAGTACGAAGGATAGAGGAAAATTATTTGATTCCTAGAAAGAAAGGTGCTAATGCGATAAGAGACAAAGGATATTCAACACCTTCTCTTCCTCAACCTACTAGGCTGACCCCACAACAAATTAAGGAGAAGAGATAAAAAGGGTTATGTTTCAATTGTGATGAAAAATATAATCAAGGACATAAATGTACTAAAAAGAAATTGTTCTATATTGAAGGTCTGAGTGAGGAAGATAAGGAGGAACCAATATTAGTAGGTGAAAGGGAGCCAGATGAGGGATCACATGATTCCCAACCAATCATTTCTTGTCATGAATTTTTAGGTTTTAGTGCTCCTCAAACTCTCAAGGTAGTTGGTTACTTAAAGAAGCATAAAGTAACAATTTTGATTCACTCAAGTAGTACTGATAATTTCATCAAACAAAAAGGGGGCTACTCATTTAAATTGTTTTATATATCTAGCTCCAAATTTTTAGGTATTGATTGAATATGGTGGTACTATTAATTGCTCTATAAAATTCCATAGCATTAATTTATCAATACGAGATCATCATCTTGATAGACCAATGTATGTTATCTTCGTGGATACAACATATATTATTTTAGGAGTAAAATGGCTTACTACATTGGGAACAATTGAGATGAACTTCCTAGAACTATTCAAGAGATTTTAATTAGAAGGAAAGGTAGTATAGCTAAGAGGATTTAAGTAAAAGTCCCCACAAATGATAAGCTCTCATCAAATGCAAAGATTTCTTAAGAAATGAGTTGATGGATTTGTGGCCTAGTTATGTTCATTAGAAGCCTCTCAATCTAATTCTCCTACTCATCTATATTTACAAGCAATAATTGATCATCACCCAGTGATTTTTGGAGATATTCCTAAAGGAATTACTCCTAAGAGGGATCATGATCATTCCATACAACTAGTTCTATGGAGCCAACCACTCAACATTAGGCCTTATAGGTACCCACATATACAAAAAAGTGAAAGAAAATTATTGAGGAGATGATAGAGATAGGAATTATTAGGTATATCCAAAGTGCTTACTCCTCGCCTGTGGTGATTTTATGTAAGAAGGATGAAACTTGGAACATGTGTCTAAACTATAGAGTGCTCAAAATGTACACCATTAAAGATAAGTTTTGTATTCTAGTCATTGATGATTTTCTAGATAAATTGAATGGAGCTATATATTTTACAAAGTCAGATCTTAGATTTGGTTATCACCAAATTTGAATTAGGGAGGAATATATTTGTAAGACAACATTTCAGACTCATGAGGGTCATTATAACTTTTTTGTGATGCCATTTGGTCTTACCAATGCAACATCTACATTTCAAAGTTTGAAGAATTGCATTTTTAATAAATTCTTGAAGAATTTTGTATTAGTGTTTTGTGATGATATATTGATTTATAGCAAGAAATGGGAAGAACACTTGCAACATATAGATCAAGCATTAAAAATACTTGAAGATCATCAAATCCATGCTAATCCATCCAAGTGTGATTTCGGTCTTATTGAGGTGGAGTATTTGGGACACATAGTTTCACATGAAGGGGTAAAGGTGGATCCTAACAAAATTAAGGCTATCATGGAATGGCCTATTCCAAAAACCATTAAAAAATCAAGGGCTTTCTTGGGATTGATGGGATACTATAGAATATTTGTGAATAATTATGGTTGTATAGCAACACCTCTCATAAATTTATTGAAGAAGGGTTCTTTTCATTGGAATGAGTCTACTAATATAGAATTTGAGAGATTGAAGGAGGTTATGTGTACAACTCTAGTGCTTGCCACTCTAGACTTTACCAAGGCATTTATTATGGAATGTGATGGTTTAGGAAATGGTATAGGAGTAGTACTCATGTAGGAGGTTCAACCAATTTCTTTTGAGAGTTTCAAATTAAAGGGTAAGAATAAACTCAAACCTATTTATGAGAAGCAAATGGTAGCTATTCTTCGTGCAGTTAAACAATGAAGGAATTATGTAATGGGTAGACACTTCAAAGTTAAGATATATCATGATAGCCTAAAATATTTTTTGGAACAAATATTATCTTCTGAAGAGCAAGAAAAATGGGTCACTAAGATGTTGGGATATGACTTTGAGATTGTATATAAGAAAGGGAAGAAAAATATTGTGGAAGATGCACTTTCTAGGAAGGATGAGAAAGATGAAGCCTTATTGTGTGCCCTTGCAATATTACAAGAAAATTGGGTGGAAGAAGCCAAAGAAGAGTAGAAAAACAATGTTGCAACAAGTAATCTCATCCAATAATTAACAAGTGATCCTAGTAGTTCAAATATTTTTTTGGAAGGGAGATACTCTTTGGTATAAAGAGAAATTATATCTCTGTAAGAATTCCACTCTTAAACACAAGATTCTCATAGAACTGCATGAGTCCCCTGCTGGTGATTGTTTAGTTTTTTTCAAGACATATCATTAGGTCAAGCAATATTTTTTTGGGAAGGGATAAAAGGTCATGTTCAAAAATTTGTCTGAATGTTTTATTTGTCAAAGGAATAAATGGGAGACAATTAAGACACTAGGTCTCTTGAAACCCTTAGCTATTCTTAGCCAACATTGGGAAGAGGTATCCATGGACTTCATCATAGGGCTTCCCAAATCTAAAGTTCATAATTTCATCATGGTAGTATTTGATCACCTCACTAAATATGAGCATTTCATTGAATTATCACATCCTTTTACAACAAGTGTAGTGGCAAAAGATTTTTTGGAGAATATACAAAAGCTACATGGTACACCTAAGGTTATTGTCAGTGATTGTGATCCTATCTTTACTAGTCACTTTTGGAAAGATTTATTCTCATGTTTGGGTACTCAGTTGGATCATATCTCTTCATACCACCCTCAATCCCATGGGAAAACTAAGGTTGTTAAATTGTGTTTGGAAGGATATCACCAATTGACAATAACTAGCATTGGGAATGAACTCTTTCCATCTTTCATATTTCTAAACACAATTCCCAATATGACGAGTTATTATCAAGTATTTACATCATATTTCATATGAGATTCTTCTATTTTGTAATTTATTTCACTAAATTTTGAGAGTCTAATAGTATTCATGTTGCCTCTAGATCTCTAGTTGGTGATAATCTTGTGAGAAGCTTTCTCTCCAAGTATATTGTATTTTTTGTTATTTATGAATAATATATTGGGAAACTTTTGGAGTGTGGGGTTTTCTTCTCGAAAGGGTTTTTCCCATATAAATCATTGTGTTGTGGTATGTATGATATTTACGTTTAATTCTTTTTTAATTTTTTGTAAGTATTGTAAAGATCTGTAATTTTTTGCATTATCCTACTCTCAATATTAGTTTAGGAGGTTGTTCCACTACCTTACCTTCCTTATAGGTGGTATTAGAGCCCGATCACCTTTGGTTTCAGTTGTGGGTTGTTGGGTTTTTTGAACTAATATAGTTGATTGTGAGCTTATGTAGAATATACTTTGTGATCTTGTAGCAATAATTTTCAGATGGAAAGTTCATCAGGGAGAAGAGAGGTGGATAAATTTTCTAGAAATAATTTTAAAATTTGGAAGTTGAAGATGGAGGATTTGTTGATAGATCAAGATCTATGGGATGTTTTTGATGAGAATGTTTCAAGGCCTACATATCCTACTTTGGTTGGTCAATATGATGTTATGGATCATAAATCCAAGGGTCTAATCAAATTATGCCTGGTATAATTTGTTTTAATCAATATCCATGAAGAGACCTCTGCACAAAAATTATGGAAGAAACTTGGTGAAATGTATCAAGCCAAATCTTCAGTGGATAAGATTTCCTTGAGGAAAAAATTATATTCCTTGAGAATGGAAGAGGGTGGATGAATTATAGACCACCTAGAAGCATTCAAAATGTTGATGGCTTGATTGGCATCATTTTGTGTCAAAATGGATGAGGAGCAGAAATTTCAAATCTTTCTTTGTTCTTTGTTTGATTCGTCGCATTCTCTTGTTATGGCTATTGGAAGTACTTATATTATATTCAAGACTAAATATGTGGTGGGTTCCTTTCTTTTTGAAGAGACGAGGAGGAAGGTATCCATCAATATCAATGAGGCCCTAAATGTTTGTGGAATACTTAAGGAAAAATGCAAGAAGAATGAGAAGCATGATAAATCCAAGTCCAAGGGGAGATCCAAATCTCCTAGAAAGTCCAAAGTTATTTTATTGAACTGTGGTAATCCTGGACATATTTGTAAGGATTGTAAAGAAGAAGAAGAATAAGAGATTTGATTTATATTTTGAGTTTGAGAAGGAAGATGGCGATGCATCCATTACAGCTTTGACAACTTGTGTAGGTAATGATGAATGGTTAATTGACTCTAGTGCATCTTTCCATATGAACTTCAATAGAGATTGGTTTTATGAATATGAAGAATTTGAAGGAGGTAAGGTTTACTTGGGTGATGATTCTTATTTAAATATTGTTGGTCATGGTAAAGTCAGAATCAAGTTTCTTGATGGTATAATAAAAATGATTTATGGTGTATTGCATATCCTTGGATTAGCATAAAAAAAATTATCTATGAGCAAACTAATTTATGTAAGTGTACAAGTAGTATTTTATGATACAGTATGCAAGATGGTTAGAGGTGTTATGGTGATTGCTAGAGTTGATAGATATGGCACATTGTATAAGCTTGATGCATGCATTGTTTAGTGAAATAGTACTTCTATGAAAATAAAGTTTGTGGAAGAGGTGAGGGTTTCGTCTTTAGTAGATGGTCATGGCTTTTGGGTACCCAAGGGTGCTCTTTCTTTTGATTCAAATTTATCTAGAGAGAAAACTATATTATGGCACCATAGACTTGGCCACATTGGAGAAAATTATTGCAAGTATGGATGTGTTTGGTGGTGTTTTCATTGATGTCAACACAATTCAGATTGAGTAAGTTATGTATTTTCCAAGTGATTTTGATAAAATTTGAAGAAATAATGAAAGCAGTATTGAAGTGTGTTCTGAGTGTGCTTCGATATAGTACTCTGAATTTATCTTGTGTTGATTCTATACCTATGCAGATCTGTAGGTGTGTTCATAAGATTCAATGGATAATATATTTTGATTTTTAGCTTCTGAGTTGATGAAGAGTAGAAGATATATTCATCGGTGTGTGAAATGGTTTTCCAAAACTATCTATTTGTGGACTGGGAGAAATTTTTTGGCTCCGTAGTCCTCTAATATTTGGCTTCAGATCTTGTAGATCTGGGACATGACTCTTTCTGTTAGTTTCTTTGTTTTGAAAAATTTTCTAGTGGTTTGGTGTTCTAGAAGACCTATTCCAAAGCTCATGTGTTTTTGCTGGTTGGTCCAGTTGTACTAGTCAAGAGTTCTTTGTGAAATAAAGTTCATTGTAAATGTTGCAGATGTATCTGAAGTGTTCTTAGAGATGGTAAATGACTGGTGAAGCATGTTGAGTAATCCACGTGTGATTATCTTGTTGGAGATGTGTGTACTTCAAAGATCATTGGTGTTTTCATTAGGTTTGGCCGACCTAGTGTTTACACGTTACATTTGGATTTTGCATTGATTTGAGAAGTCATGTGTGAGCTTCAAGATGTTGTTTGGGTCCTAAATTAAATATGTAATTAGTCCTCTCTCATTCTTATCCACTGTGGGAATGTTGAATATCCGACCTAGTTTGAATTTGTAATTTGAAATTGTATAGCCAACCTTGGTGAATGTTTCTAAAGTTGAATATGGTATAAAATAAAGTTAAGTTGTGGTGAATTTAATATCCATCCATCCATCATCCATGAATTGATCAAGTGAGAAAATTGTGAGAACGAGTGTGAAAAGCTTAGATTCCTGAAAGCAGTGAGCTAAGGGAATCTACAATTTTTTTATCAGGTTGTGAATGTGTGGAACCCTAGTGGTGGATCTTCATTTTATCTCTTTTATTTATTTTTTGTAGGTAGTGAGCCTCCTTTCTGGATAGTGAGTGCTTCTCAAGGTAGTGAGCCCTTAATCTAGGTAGTGAGCCTTCGTATCTGGGAAGTGAACCCTCTAGCAGTGAGCCTTTGTATCTGGTATTACATTACTACTATATTGTGAGTTAATCCTCACCATTTTTTTTCCCTCATTGGGTTTTCCACGTAAATCTGGTGTCTCTAGTTTTTGCTTTATGTTATTTTCATTTCATGTTTACACTTAATAACATATTGAAGTTAAGGTGAAAATATTAAGTTTTTAAGTAAAGAATTTGATACAACTGATTCACCCCCTCCTCTCATTTGTCTTGTGCATTTCAACAATTGGTATCAGAGCTTAGGTTCCTTGATGAAAAGCTTAACCGCTTGAGGTAGATCAGATGGCGCACAAGTTGCAGATTCCTATTTTTGATGGATCTAATTACAGTGACTAGAAAGAGCAGATGAGAAGTTATCTGATTTCACTAGATTTCAACAGCTGGAAATTTGTGGAGATAAAGTATGTGATACCAACATCTTGTCCTTCCTCCTGTGATGAGGTTTTAGCCAAGAAAGAGAATGAAAGAGAAAGGTATGCTATCTTCAGTTCTTTATCTAAAACTGAAAGAACAAAATTTATTTCTCTACCTACTGCTCATGAAGTATGGACAAAAATGAAAGACATTTATGAAGGGAATGATAGAGTAAAGTTGTCAAGGAAACTAACTGCTAAGTGAAAATTTGAGAATGGAAGAGGGAGAAGACATTGCAAGTTATTATCAGAGAGTTGAACTTATAGAAACAAAAATCAAAAATTAAGGTGCTACCATGTTAGATGAACATATAATTGAGAAGATCTTGATGACCTTACTAGATAATTATAGTGACAAAGTATATGCACTTGAAGAAAAATATGATCCAAAGACATTTACTATGGAGTATCTATTTGGTGTCCTCACTGCATTTGAGATGAGAAAATTTGCAAGCAATAAGGAGAAGACTGAATAAACCTTTAAAGCAATGAAGTTAGAAGATGATCTGAGTGATGATGATATAGAAGATCTAGAAGAGAATTTCACAAGGAGATTGAAGAAAGGTACCGGTAAATACAAATTAAGTTACCCTTTAAGTGTTTAAATTGTGGAAATATTGGTCATTATGTATCAAGATGTCCTAATAGAGCTACACAAAAGAAGAATAAGGATAAGAAGTTCAAGAAATTGTATTATGTCAAAGAAGATCCAATAATTTTTTATGATGATCTAACTTTGAGGAAGATAAATATGAATGTTTGTTTCTATCCCTAGAAAACGAAATGTGCAAAGGAATCTGGTCCAAAGACCCAAAAGGATGAAACAAAAGGTACTCTGGTAACTTCTTTTCATGCCAAACAGGATGAATACTTTTGGGTAATTGACAGCGGATGTTCAAATCATATGACTGGCGATAAGAGTAAGTTTACTAAACTTGAGAAGTATGATGAAGGTATAGTCATGTTTGGACATGACTCTAGTGCTAAGATTTTTGGTAAAGGAACAATTAGTTTTTATGGAAAACATAATACTGATGATGTTTACTATGTAAAGGGTTTAAGGCATAATATTTTAAGTGTTGGAAAAATGTGCAATAAAGGTTTTAAGCTTGTGTTTCAAGATAATATGTGTGAGATCAGGAAAGAATCCAAAACTATGGTAGTAGCTGGAAGAAGAACTAATGGAAAGATCTATCAACTTAAAGGTGGAGATGGTCAGTGTTTTGTTTCTCAGATTAATGAGAGTTGGATCTAGCGTCGGAGGATGGGACATGTGAATTTTGATAATTTGGTTAGGATAAATTTTAGGGAAGTTGTCAGAGATCTTCCTAGAATCACAAAGCCTTCAAATTCAATCTGCAGAAGTTGTTAGATGGGAAAATAGACAAGAAACAATTTCAAAGGAAAAGATCAATCATCTATCAAAATTCTAGAATTAGTCCACACAGAACTATGTGGTTTGACAAGAACAAGAAGCTTCAATGGTGATAGGTGCTTCATCCTCTTAATTGATGATTACTCTAGGATGACATGGGCTAAATTTCTTAGAGAAAAGGCTCAGGCTCTTCATAGATTCAAAGTATTTAAGGCAAGCGTAGAAAATGAGGCAAACCTAAAAATCAAATGCTTGAGATTTGATAGAGGTGGAGAGTTTACTTCTAGTGATTTCAATGCATTTTGTGAAGAACGTGGCATAAAAAGACATTATTTTTCTCCTAGAGCCCCTCAACAGAATGGAGTAGTGGAAAGAAAGAACTAGATTGTTCAAGAAGCTGCTAGAACTATGATGAAAGAAGCAATCCATGTTGTTGTTTATATTCTTAATAGAGTTTACATCAAAGGTAACAACACTAAGACCCCTTATGAGTTATGGACTGGTAAGACTCCTACTATTAAATACTTTAATGTATTTGGAAGTAGATGTTATATTAGAAGAGATGAAGAAAATATTGGAAAGTAAGATGTTAGATGTGATGAAGGAATTTTCCTTGGATATTCAAATAACAGCAAGGCTTATAGATGTTTTAATAAGAGACTGAGGAAAATAATTGAAATTACTAATGTAAAGGTTGATGAAGCTATGTATAGACTAGCGGAAATAACTAAATTTGAACTTGATGATCCAATATTTGTGCAAATGCAAGAACAAGAAAAGGAAGAGAAAGAACAAAGTGATGAACATAAAGAAACTTTAGAACCTACACCTAAGACTCCTAAATATGTTCATAAAAATCATCCAGTGGAACAGATAATTGGAGATAAAAGTGAAGGAGTGAAGACAAGAAGCAAAGTGGTTGAGGTAAACTTGTGTTTACTTTCTAAGATAGAACCTAAGATTGTGAATGAATCATATAATGATGAAAGTTGTATTAGAGCAATGAAAGAGGAACTACAATAGATATAGAAGAATGAAACATGGGAACTAGTCCCTAGACTTGTAAACAAGAATGTAATTGGTTCAAAATGGGTATTCAGAAACAAGATGAATGAAGATGGTGAAGTGGTACGAAATAAAGCAAGACTTGTATGTAAAGGATATTGACAGGTTGAAGGAATATATTTTGAAGAAACTTTTTTCACCTGTAGCTAGAATGGAGGCCATTCAGATGTTCTTGGTATTTTTAGCTCATAAAGACTTCAAAGTATATCAAATGGATGTCAAGTCTACATTTTTGAGTGGGGAACAGGAAGAAGAAGTATATATGGAGCAACCGGAATGTTTTCAAGTGTCAGACAAACCAAACATGGTTTGTAAGTTAAAGAAGGCATTATATGGACTGAAGCAAGCTCCTAGAGCTTGGTATGCAAGACTAGATAAATAGTTGAAAAAGCAGGGATTCAGCAAAGGCTCCGCAGACAACAATCTTTACTTCAAGGTTGAGAAAGACAAGATACTTATAGTTGTGGTACATGTTGATGACATCATCTTTGGTGGAAATGAAGGTATGTGTAAGATATTTTCTTAATAGATGCAAAAAGAATTTGAAATTTCTATGATTGGTCAATTGAATTTCTTCCTTGGACTTCAAGTAAATCAAAATGACAAAGGGATATTCATTTCACAATCCAAGTATGTTAATGAATTGTTAAAGAAGTTTGGAATGAATGAATCCAAACTGTTTTGTACCCCTATGGTAGCTAGATGTAAGCTAAGTAAGGATGATGAATCTTCTAAAGTTGATCAGAGCATGTACAGATCCATGATTGGTGAACTATTGGATCTTACTACTACTAGACCTAATATCATGCATGCAATTTGTTTAGTTGCAATATTTCAAGAAGAATCAAAGGAAGCACATGTTATAGCTGTAAAGAGGATATTTGGATATCTTAACGGAACTCCAGACTATGGACTATGATATCTGAAGGACAATGATTTCACATTGAATGCCTACACTGATGTAGATTGGGCTGGTTGTAGAGATGACCGAAAGAGTACAAGTTACGGTGCATTCTTCCTTGGAGGAAGATTAGTTTCATGGTTGAGCAAGAAATGAGATTCAATTTATGTATCCACTGCAAAAGCAGAGTATATTGCAGCAGCATCCTATTGTACATAGGTACTTTGGATGAAGCAAACCTCAATGGACATAGGTGTGGTAAGTGATGAACCTACTTCTATATTTTGTAACAATACAAGTTCTATAAACATCTCAAAGAATCTAGTGATGCATTCTAGAACAAAGCACATATCCATCAAGTATCACTTCTTGAGGGAGAAGGTATTAAGGAATGAAGTTAGACTTGAATATGTACCTACCAAAGAACAAGTTGCTAACATATTCAATAAGGCCCTTCTAAAGGATACTTTTGTGTATCTCAGAGGGAAGTTAGGGGTTACTACCCTTCCTTCTTTGAACTAAGTACACATGAAGGTGCATCAGTCTAGTGGATTCACAAACTCTTTTGTTTTGGACTGATGATTGAGGTCTACTCCTCAGGGGGAGTAGAGAAGTACATTGTTGCAATATATGATGTAAGTGTATTCCTAAGGGGGGGTGAATATAGCTTTATATGGCAAGAATTTCCTTTGCCATTGATGTCAAAGGGGGAGAGAGAATCATGTGAAAATTTTATGCTTGGCAGGTTGTCGCTTTTGAAAATCATGTATGTTATCTTTGATGGTTTTTCACATCATGTGTTGCCATCAATTAAAAAGGGGATATTGTTGCAAGTATGGATGTGTTTGGTGGTTTCTTTATTGCTTTCAACATAGTTCAGGTTGAGTAAGTTGTGTATTTTCCAAGTGCTTTTGAGAAAATTTCAAGAAATAATGAAAACAGTATTGAAGTGTGTTCTAAGTGTGCTTTGATATAGTACTCTTCATTTCTCTTGTGTTGGTTCTATGCCTATGCAGATCTATAGGTGTGTTCATAAGATTCAATGGATAATATATTTTGAGTTTCAGCTTCTGAGTTGATGAGGAGTAGAAGGTATGTTCACTGGTGTGTGACCTGGTTTGCTAGAACTATCTATTTGTGGACTAGGAGAAATGTTTTGGCTTCGTAGTCCTCTTATATTTGGTTTCAAATCTTACAGATCTGGGAGATGACTCTTTCTATTAGTTTCTATTTTCTGACAAACTTTCTAGTGGTTTGGTGCTCTAAAAGACCTATTCCAAAGCTCCTATGTTTTTGTTGGTTGGGTCAGTTGGACTGGTAAAGAGTTCTTTGTGAATGAAGTTTGTTGTAAATGTTTTTGATGTATCTAAGGTGTTCTCAAAGATGGAAAAATGACTGGTGAAGCATGTTGAGTAATCCACATGTGATTATCTTGCTGGAGATGAGTGTACTTCAAATATCATTGGTGTTTTCATTAGGTTTGGCGGACCTAGTGTTTACACGTTACATTTGGATTTTTCATCAATTTGAGAAAGCGTGTGTGAGCTTCAAGTTTTTTTGGGTCCTAATTAAATATGTAATTGGTCCTCTCTCATTCTTATCCATTGTAGGAATGTTGAGTATTCGACCTAGTTTGAATTTGAAATTTGAAATTGTATAGCCGACCTTGGTGAATTTTTCTAAAGTTGAATATGGTATAAAAGAAAATTAAGTTGTGGCAAATTTAATATCCATCCATCCATCATCCATGAATAAATTAAGTGAGCGAATTGTGTGAATGAGTGGAAAAACAAGAGAGTGGAAGAGCGAATTGAGGTAACAGTACTTTAAGGTGTTAGATTCCTAAAATTTGTGAGCTAAGGGCATCTACAATCTTCTGATCAGGTTTCCAATGTGTGGAACCCTAGTGATGGATCTTCATTTTATCTCTTTTGTTTATTTTCTGTAGGTAGTGATCCTCCTTTTTGGACAGTGAGTCCTTCTCAATGCAATGAGCCCTTATTGGGTAGTGAGCCTTTGTATCTGGGTAGTGAGCCCTCTGGCAATGAGCCTTTGTATCCGGTATTGCATTACTACTATATTGTGAGTTAATTTATGTTCATTTTTACTCAAGTTCTCATAAATATTGTGGTGTATTAGATCTTATTCGTTCTGATGTGTTTGGTCTTATAGATGTTCTTTCAATTATAAAATCCACTTATTATGTTTTATTTATTGATGATTAAAGTAGAAAGAGATGGGTATATTATCTAAAGAGTAAAACTAAAGTTTCTAGTCAATTTAAAGAATTTAAAGCAATGGTTGAGTTGTAGACTAGAAAGAAAATAAAATGTTTGAAGAATAATAATGGTGATGAATTTTTCTCTAATTATTTTATAGATTATGTAAATATTGTGGTATTCATAAACAAAATACAACTCCATATTCTCCACAACAAAATGGAGTTGCAAAAAGAATGAACGGGACATTGATGGAGAAGGCTAGGAGTATGTTTAGTGGTGTTGGTCTATAATAAAGTTTTTAGGTTGAAGCTATTTCCACTACCTATTATCTAATTAACATGTCTCATATATCATCTCTTGTTGATAAGATGCCTATGTTGAACACATGGAATATTGAGAGGGGAGTGAATTAGTATTCCTCTAAACCAATTAAACAAAACCCATCCAATTAACTGAATAGAAATAACTGCAATGAAGAAGGAAAGCATGAATACAATCACAAAATCATATGACACATGAACACCAGTATTTTTACATGGAAAACCCAAGAAGGGAAAACCACGGTGAGGGTTAGCTCACAATATATTATATCTGGATATAAGATATTACAAAGGCTCACTACCAGGACACACTATCCAAAAAGAGAGCTCGCAGCTCATTGAGTAAGTACAGAAACACTACCTATTTGAAATAGCATCTATCATATGCCATATTATAGTTCCATTGATGTAGAAAATGATCTTCACATATTCTATGTATCACTACATCACACACATGTAGGTGATTCACCATATATGTTATAAATCTACTCTACTATACCACATTCACATATCATATATTCCTTTCACACTTTTTTCCACTGTTCTTCTCACTCACCACACACTCTCTCTCTCATCCTTCTCATTAAAAAAACTTTGTAATGATCTCATAAATATAACCACATCATGTGAAACTTTAATTAGGTCTTCCTAATTAGAAGTAACACACAAAAACTAAACATACCATCATCAAAGTATTTCATCCACACTTAGCCCCTAAATTCAACACTTAATTTACATCAAGATAGGTCGGCATGGACCTAAATATAAATCCCACATAAGATAAAGTTGCTCAAATATTCTCCACAAAATATCAACCATGTTAGGTCAGCCCAAAATAGATCTAAACACAAAGTCTTCAAGAGCTCATGCAATTTCATCAATCACGCTACCTCAAAACTCAATCTCCCATCGAATTCTCATTCAACTAACATTCATTAGCTTATCTTCATCATCACAAGACAAAATAATTATTCACGAAGAGGTGCGGAATCTCCCACACTAGTACACTGTTCAAAAGATAACTGCAATATACATAGCCACACAATGTTATTCATATCTTTCTAAAAAATTTATAAAATATCATAAACACTTGAATGTTTCTCCATTTTCTGGATTAAAACATTTTATTTATGATTGTAGAAGATTATACCAACATGCAGTGAAGTGCGGACCCAAACACTGAAGCACTTGACCACAATACTGACAAAGGAAACTCTTAGAAAAAAAAATTATAAACAATGCTTTCCAAATCAATTGGTACTATACACAAGTCACCAAAAATACTTCCCTCTTATGTTAGGATGAGCATTACAATGTTGACATCAATGACAACACTAGATCAACCAATGTATGTACACTTCATGCTCATGTTGCCAAACTACATCATCAATGACAGACTTCCAACTTCCAAAAATCTCCTCTTTTTTCATTGATGGTAGCATGCATATCAAAAACATTTTTTATGGCATGACTCAAAACTTGTCTCCCCCTTACACATATAACCTTGTCTCTCAAAAAGAAAATTCATCCATCTTCTCCAAAATGTAACTAACAATGCCCAAGTGCATTGACAAAAATTATTTTTCCACTATCTCACCCCCTTTGACATCAATGGAAAAGTTCATCCAAAGGCTCAGTATGCCTCCCTTAGATATATATTAACTCTCCCAAAAAAAAATCTATGCATAAAGATAAGACATATCAACCTAAAGATGTAGATCCTTTGAGCTTCTTTAGAATATCCTGCCAAGTAGATTTGCCTTCTTCCCAAAGTCTTTTTCCTTCTGCAAGAGTTATGTACTATAATTAATGTTCCATTGGAGACTCTTCTCCTTCCATAGTACTAGGTTTAAGGTTTATTTTTGGGAGTTTATCAGCACTGATAAGGGCATAAGATATAGGAGTATGATTTATCTTCACTAAGTCCCTCAACATTATATATTGTTTGATTGTTTCTCCCCTCTAATTCTGTAAAGAAAAAAAATTATCATGTAACTAATAATTTCAATCCAATTTTTATTGTTCATGTCTCTTGCTAAATCATAAATATATGTTCCATAGCCTATTTGAGTTTCAATTGAGTTCATCGCATCCTTTATACTTTGTGTGTTGTTCTGCCACTTCAAGTAGTATGATAGTATTTTTTGTGCTTCATCTTCATAGGTTTGAGTATCCTCCAATACTTTCATATATTTTTTATGTGCATCTGCACATTTCCTTTTGATATCCTCTAGACTCGTCTTTGCGGTCCTTGATTCTGGTCCACTTCTAGATTTTAATCCAGAGACATATGCTTTCAACAACTCAATGAATTTTTTGAAATTATCTATAGTAGACAATGATGAATTGATGCTTGTTACAGGGGTTACCTATTGTAAAGCTTTCATGGCTACATCCATGTCTTGTGCACTTATAGTTTTGATTCTAGTTCCATGCTCATGTTGAACATTATATGCATGCATCCCTCCTTCTTCTATCTTAGTATCTTATTGCTTTGCAACTTCTTGTTTAATTTCAATCGAGGGAATGTTAGAGCTCTTCCTTTTTCTTTTCTAATCTCCTAGAACTGTTAGAGGCTTCAGTTCTAGTCATGTATTCTAACTTTGATTTGCTAAGGTATTTGGCACTTTTTAAAAGCACTTCTACATAATGGACAAATTCTTCCTTAGTTACTTCATAATCCAACTCAAAAATCCAAACAGTTCTGGGCTCAATTGCTTCCATGAAGCAAAAGTCAGTAGAGACAGAAATTAATGTCTCCTGAGTACCTTTCCAACACACTCTTATATATTCTTATCCTAACATTTATTCTCATCTGAAACATTCGAAAGAATTATGTAAGAGCATTGTCTTGATCATCTGTACCACCAAGGTTTCCCATGTGATTTCTTATTTGATGCACAACCGATTTTGTACTTTTCCACTCCACTTTCCCAATTACCGGTAGTTCCTTCATGAAATAGAAAAGAAAACAGGTTATCAAAGTATCATGCATGTGTTGGGATTATGGAGCCTTGCAACATAAGCAGGAAGTATGGATGGTTTATGTTGGTCATTCCTATGTTTTCATTGATGTCAACATGGTGATAACTATATGGGAAGTCTACTTGGTTTATCAAAAGTTGTTCTTTGTTGGTAATACTCTTTTGTAATGGATTAGTGTGTTGGTATTTGAGTCCGAAATTCACCACAAGATCCGATATGACTATAATCTCTTAACCATGTTATCATGACTCATTGAGACAACAATATCTTGGATCTTGAGATGTTTTTAGTTATGAGCAGAAATTTATCTTTGATAGAGTTCAACTCTGTATCTTACTATTGTTCTTTTCTTGGTATGTAGGTGTGGGAGACTCTTCATTTTATTAAGGTGAACATTCTTATGCTACGGTTTTGTTGGTAGTCTCTATGTTAGTAGTATGATGATAAATTAATGTGTTCACAGATATGAAAGGTGTTTTATTTGAGGTTTATTTTTTGGTTTGGAGAATTGTGTTCTAGTCTTGGTTGACCTCATGTATGCAATACATTGTGGAGACTAGTTTTTTTGTATGGATGTTAGTCAACTTGGTATAATGCACTACATGGATAAAATATTTAAATTATATATGGTGTCGACAAAGAGAGTTTTGATTATTTTGTTTTCATCTAATTATGTTGACCTAATTGATGAATAAGATATACTTGTATATATATATATAATAATTTTTGAAGAAGTGGAAAAGGGGAGTGAAGGTGGTATGCAAGTGTGGAAGAAAGGTGAAAGAGGATTTGAGCCTAAATTATTTATCAGTTGTGGATCAGTACAAATTAGTTCTGCGACTACTATGTGAGGCAGTACTTTATATTATTAGCTACATTGGAATTGAACCCTGCATATTGAAGGTGCATCCAATCAGTTCAATCTCTTGGCAGTGAACCACTATCTTTGTATCTTGGTGGTTAGCCATCTTTTGTATTCAAGCAATGAGCATTTTCAAGGATAGTGAGTCTTGGTGGTGAGCCCTGTAATATTTTGTATCTGGATATAATATATTGTGAGTTAACCCTCACCGTGGTTTTTCCCTTATTGGGTTTTCCATGTAAAAATCTTGGTTTTCATGTGTATGGTTGCATTGATTTTTTTCTATGTTCTCTCTTGTTGGTTCAGTCAAAATTGTGATAATGATTAGATGGATTTTAATGTGGCTTTATGGAATATTGAGTCAACCCCCCTCTTATTATTTGGATGTTCAACAATTTTTATTAGAGCTTGGTTCCTCAGAAGAAGCCTAACATCTTGAGGAAGGTCCCAAAGTTTGATTATAAGAAATTTTTTCCTTCGGAAGTGGTATTTGCTAGATATTAAAAAGAAATAGAAGATATGAAGGACAAGTTGATGAAATCGAATGAGTATATTGAAAAATTACAAAGTGTTGAAGCATGTGATCTATTGGTTAAGGTAGATGAAATTGTCTCTAGCCTGTTGCAACAATTGGATGAGAAGAAGAGAACTAAAGAATGTCAAGAAATTGAAATTTAAAGGAAGATGAATGAAAGCATAAAGCTTGAGGAAAAAGTAGAAATCTTGAGATATAATCTGGAAAAGGCAAGAATTTTTGAAGACAAATTTAAGCTAAGTTCAACAATGCTTGATGAGTTGATTACTTCTCAAAGACCGGTTATGGATAAGAATGGTTTAGGATTTGAAGAAGGTAAAAGTTCTAAAGTGAAGAAATCTACTGGTAAGAAGACATTTCAAAGATGGACAAATCAAGGATCTAAAGAATTTTTTTGGAAGAAATATTGTCAAACAACCTAATGCTAAAAGGTATTTATCTTTCAATGGTGTTTGTTATTCCTACAAGAAATTTGGTCATAAGGCAAAGGACTGTAAAAGTAAAATGAATGATTCTTTATCATTCTCTGGAAAATGTCTTAAATGTAAGAAATTTGGATATAAAGTTACTTTGTGTGAAGATAAGTTGAATAAAGGAAAGAATGGAAAGAAAAATGCTATTTATTGTAAGTACAACAATCTGAAATATCCTGTTAGTAACTACAGAAGAAGAAAAAATATTTATCTGGCGAAGAAGCATGAAGAAATCATTGATCTAGAGGAAGCAAGAAAGGAGATGGAAAAATATTTGGAGAAAGGAAGGAGAATTCAAGCAAGTTGAATTAGAATTATCAGTCGTATCTATGTCGACCTCTGATGCAGATACTCCCATCAAATTTGAGTAAATCTATGGCTAAGGTGGAGAAATTATCATAAAATCTAATAAACCCCATCATCGATACTTGTATCACATCATGAAGGAATTATATTTAATGTGGTAATGAAATTAAGGAAGTTTCTCAACCACATGTGTGAAGGATGGATTTTGTAAAATTTGAAAGAATGGAGGCGTACACAGTTTTTGAGGTAATATACCTGCAAGTTGAAGCATTTGTCACAAAACCATTTAGAATGAAAGGAATAAATTCAAATAATTCAAGAGGCATCTGTATTTTTGGAGACGCGTGCAAAGGAATTTTAGAAATCAATATAGATTTTCAGGGTTTGAAAGAGAGATCAAGTGAATTCGAAGTGAGCTCCAAAAGTAGGATATCTATACATTTCTCATTGGCATTTATAGAGGTATTCCTATTTGCGCAATCTTTCATTTTTATTTCTATGGATAATTCAAAGGTTGTGAATAGTGTGGATAGAGTGCAAGTCAATTTGAAGATATATTTGATGAATGTGTCAGAAGAGTCTGTTGGTCCATTCTCTCACATCCCTCTGAGAGTGTTTCCCATAGAGGATATCTATGAATTTATTTACACTATGATAGAATAAATGTCATCAGTTTAGTTGAGCATGCTTTTGAAGAGTGAATTGGAAGAGAACCATGGTGCCTATAGAGTGTTAGTTGATAAAAAGTTGGATGTTTGGAGGAAATTCCCTTTGTTTGAATTTGAGAAGAAGTATATTTGAATAGTGTTGAGCAGAATTCATGATGAATCTTTGTGGATTGATGAGGCAAATTTGATAACCCAATCAGAGATGTAACTAGTTTTTTCTCCTTCAGACCAGTTCCCAAATGGAATACTATGGAGTAGCAAGAGATAATTGATGTTATCAGTGTGAATCTTGAAGGGAAAGAGATTGATTTGAGATCTATTATGGATCTAGTAATAAGGTATGATGCTATGATCATCGGTCACAAATTTTGTTTGCCTAGCAATGAACTCATAATTTCTACTGCTACTATACATACTACTGTTGATATGGTTAAAAGAGGTATGGATTATGACTTATGTGAATTACTTTCTATACATCTTTAAAAGAATTTAAAGGAAATCAAAAAGAGTAAGAAGAATATATTTCGGTATGGCAATTTGGTTGTTTGTTTTCCCTTTTACTTTTTGAAATAATTATCGGTAATATGAAGGATAGAATGGTCAAATATGGAGCTTATTTCCCATCAAATCGGGAACTTCATGATAAATCTTGGTAGCTCAAATGCACAAGATACTACCCTTGTTGCATTCTTTAGAACATTTTAGATGAGGATGAGTAGAAAGTTTAGAATTCCAATAAGTGTTGTTGAAAGGTACTCCATAAGCATCAATTTTCTTGTGTCTACAAATTTCTATCACATGGAAGCAATTGAATCAAGGTTGGTTTGGATATCAAAATTATATTATGAAGTTTCAGAGGATGAATTTGATTATTATGTTAAAATTCTTTCAGAAATCCCTAAGAATCTCAATGTAGAAGGTACCTCTAGTAGCACAACCGGAATAGGAAAGAAAAGGAAGAGTGTTGTTAAACAAGAAGTTGCAGAAGGAAGTGAGTTTGAGAGAGCTCAACATTAGCATGAAATAATAAATATTCAAAGATATTTGGAAGAATTGTAGAAGTTTATTCTTGGTGCAAATTTTGATTCATCTATTTCTGTTGTGGAGAATCTCAAAGGCACGATTGATTCTTTGAAGGTCTACATCTTCGGACTTGAAGTGCATGCAGTAATTAGGTTTGATGAAGGAAATTTGGAAGATATTAAGGAAAAATGTGCAAATTCACTCAGACGAGTGATGAAGGAATTGGAGAGTGTACAAGGTTTTGAAGAAGAGGCATATGAACTTCTTTCTTTTTCCTTAGATTGGTCTGGAAGTACACTGAACATGAGAAATTAGATAAGGATGAGTGAATCCTAGATGTGCACTCGGTAAGATACATCTAGGTTAGTAGAAGATAGAGATAATCAAAGGTGGTCCTACATTGTGCAACTTTAGGACAAATTATTTTCTTTGTAGGATCAAAGGACAGAAGTTATAAAGAAGTTTGTGGAACTCAGAGACATGATTAAACTTAGGCACACTCCTATTTCTAATGCTCTTGGTTGTATTCATGAATTCTCAGAGATTAATCTTTGTCCCAATACTTTAGCAGATGATATAGAGTCCTTAACTAATCTTTAGCTATTAAACAAGACTCTTATAAGTGCAAAAGGTTCATTGGAAGAAGGCAAAGCATCATGGAAGGTCATCTTGGAGAGTTTTGAAAGTTCTTCTTCAGGTTAATTCAATTATGTGTTCATATCTTTTTGGTTACATTTTGATGCATATATACATATATATCGGACCCCGTCATTTTTCATTGATGTCAAAGGGGGAGAGATATAGAGATGGAGAGATAGAGAGATGAAGAATTAGAGGTTAATAGGAAAAACATTTTTGTGAAGAAAATTTTTGATAGGGGGAAAATTATGGTGCAAGAGCACCTACACCTTGTGATGAAACAAAATTGAGTCTTGAAGGTTTAATAGGTTAATTTGAAGTCTTTTGATTAATAAGCAACAAGGAAGTTGCAAAATATGATGAAATATGAAAAGTTGTTAATCAATGTCATGGATGACGAAGTTGTCTAGGTAAGGTTTTTATTGGTTTTTAAGTCTAATGTCTCATTAGAGGTTGAATAAGGTCTAATAAGATCATTTTTAATGTACTTGAGTGCTTGGGAGGCCATTTATATGGAAAATGTAATTTTTTTCTCAAAATTTCAATTCAGGAATGTAATGAGTCATTAAAGTTTGAAATGTGGTTAAGCATGGTTGGGAGGTAGTTGTGAGTTTGAAATGATATAAGAAGGCTTCTCCATGGAATTTGTAAGTTTTTTGATGAGATTAAGAATAATTTCCATCAATTTCATATGCTCAAACTGGTTATTCATTAATTTCCCTGAGTTTCTTGTGGCTATGTGATCCGTATAGGTGTAACATGGTCTGAAGTATTTCATGGTTGTAGGTACATGTATCTAATTTATTTTAAAGTTTATTTGAAGTCTTAATTTAGAGCTTTGCAAGAGATTTCTTCATTTCTTCAAGACTACCTTGGTTTGGTTGTGTAAGGGTTTGAAGGGCAAAATTTAATGAAAATGACCAATCCACCTACTGTTTGACCCTGTGGCTCAGTGGATTGGTTTGTATGATATTAGGATAGATTTTCCAATGCTTTTTGGGTTAATAAAGTGAAGAAATTTCTGGATGGTGTGATACCCTAGGTTGGGCAGTAGCAATTTTCTTGTAAAAAATGAGTAACCTAGGCATGATTTTGAAAAACTAATGAATGTAGTGGCCTTGTGAGTGTTTATTAATGTTTTGTAGGTGTTTTATGAAATTTTTGGAGCATTGGCTTGATTTCCAAAGCCTTGGAGTTGTGAATTCCACTAAACCATATGTGTTTGCATGGAAAAGTGAGGTTTTCATGGGGCAACAACATAAAAAACCTGTAGGTGGAAACTAATTAGAAAATTTGTGGTTTTGACACTTGATTGTTGACTGTTTGGGGTGTTTGTGAAGATATCAAACATTTAAAAGATACTTTCTTTACAAAAGTGGGCTAATTAACTAGCCTAGGCGGTGGTATGCTATTGGATCTCAAATCTGGTCCAAAGGAGTCAATATTGATTTTTGTACATGTTATGTAAATTTTAAAATGGTATCTAAATCATCCCTTTGTTTGATAAGTATTTTTGGAAACGTGATTGAAAAATCCCTTAAATTGGGTTGCAAATGCTACTAGGACAGTCATGCTCAAAAGTTGAATTTTGATGAGATCTTTTGAATCTTCTTTAAAAGTGGATTGGTGTTTGGTTGTTTTCCATTTTGAGAGGGTTTCCACCCCTATACTGCATCACATTCAGTTGCAGTATATTGGAAAAAAAAATTGTCATGCATGTTGCCATCAATGCCAAAGGGGGAGATTTTTGGGATTATGGAGCCTTGTAACATAATCATGAAGTATGGATGGTTTGTGTTGGTTGTTCCTATGTTTTTATTGATTTCAAAATGGTGATAACTATATAGGAAATCTACTTGGTTTATCAAAATTTATTCTCTATCAATAATACTCTTTTATGATGGATAAGTGTGTTGGTATTTGAGTCTGAAATTCACAGCAAGATTTTATATGACTCTAATCTCTTAACCATGTTATTATGACTAATTCAGATAGCTATATCCTACATCTTGAGATATTTTTATTTGTGATTAGAAATTTATCTCTAACAGAGTTCAACTTTGTATCTTACTATTGTTCTTTGCTTGTTATGTCAGTGTGGGAGACTTCGCATTTTATTAAGGTGAACATTCTTATGCTACGGTTTTTTTGGTAGTCTCTATGTTGGTAGTATGATGGGAAATTAATGTGTTCTCAGAGCTAGAAGGTGTTTTCTTTGAGGTTTATTTGTTGGTTTGGAGAATTATGTTCTAGTCTTGGCTGACCTAACGTATGCAATACATTGTGGAGACTAGTTTTTCTTTATGGATGTTAGCCGACTTGGTATAATGCACTACATGGATAAAATGTTTAAATTACATATGATGCCAACAAAGAGAGTTTTGATTATTTTGTTTTCATCTAATTAGGGTGACCTAATTAATGAATAAGATATACTTGTATATATATAATATGTTTTGAAGAAGTGGAAAAGGGGAGTGAAGGTGGTGTGTGAGTGTGGAAGAAGGTGAAAGAGGATCTGAGCCTAAATACTTTATCAATTATGGATAAGTATAGATTGGTTGAGTGATTTTTGTGTGAGAAAATACTTCATATTTTGAGCTTCATTAGAATTGAACCCTGTACATTGAAGGTGCATCCTATCAGTTCAATCTCTTGGAAGTGAGCCACTATCTTTGTATCTTTGTGGTTAGCCATCTTTTTTATTCAAGTAATGAGCCTTTTCAAGGACAGTGAGTCCTAGTAGTGAGCCCTATAAAATTTTGTATCTGAATATAATATATTATGAGTTAACCCTCATCGTGGTTTTTCCCTTATTGGGTTTTCCAAGTAAAAATCTTGGTGTTCATGTGTATGGTTGCATTGATTTTTTTTTGCATTCTCTCTTGCTAGTTTAGTCAGAATTGTGATAATGACTAGATGGATTTTAATGTGGTTTTATGGAATATTGATTCACCCCCCTCTTGGTATTTCGTATGTTCAACAACTTGAATGCATGATTTTTACCCTTTTTTATTTCCTTTAGGTTCTTCATCAAATGTTGTTGGAGTAACTCACATAGATCATAATCAGTGTGATATTCAAATATGGTATGTGCAATGTGAATGGCAATGGTAGAGACTATATATTCATTATTTAGTTGACATATTTTATGTCCAATAATCCTTGCAACAAATCGATTAGTCGGATTCCAAATTGTATTCAAGGTGAATTCATTTTCTTCAAGAGTAGCACCTATGTTCTCCATTAAGTCCTTGACCTTGATGGATTTTCATCTTGGAACTGGTCCAGAGGACCAAAAACAAGTTACATCACTAATAAACTCCTTGGTTATTGAGTAGCTATCATCAATCCACATGGATTCACCATGGATTTTGCTTAATACCATTTTGATGTACTTCTTTTTAGCTTCAAATAGTGGGAACTTTCACCATACATCCAATTTCCTTTCATTTATGGTTTTGTATTCAGGTTTTAAGGTTTCATTGTTTCCTTCCAATTCTCTTTTCCATAGAACACATAATTTGTTATTGGAAACTTCTATTTTCCCATGAATATATTCATTTATATGCTCAGTTGGTAACACTCCAAAGGGAGTGCAAGAAAATGCACCCACTGAATCTTCTAATAGAACTTTCCAAGAGTGCCTCTTCAATTTAGGTTGTGTTCTCTTTGAGACATTTACAACATTTGACCCTTCCATTACATCTAGAATTATTTCAAATTAAACTTCCAAAATAATAGGACCACATAGAATACCTCTTAAACTTTCTTGGCAAACATTAGGGTTTTGATGATCTACTACCAAGAGATGCATCGAATTCTTCCACTTCTTCTTCACTTTACTTCTCCTTCATATGCGTATAATGAAATAAATTTTTCTTATCAAGAACACTTTTAACTCCTTGATTTGACCCATTTTAGCAATAAAATGATTCAGATAAAAAATTGGTAAACTTCAAAACCTTGTATACATAGTCAACTTTTAGAAGGTCCACAAACTTCTAGATTAAAATATTTTATCCTACAGTTTTCACCAATGGCTCCATAATAATCTTCTTCATCTTGTCTCTTCATGTCAAGCCATGACACAACATATCAGCAAGGGGGATATATGAATTTCAATAAAGCTCCCCCTAAGCCATTGCTTTTGGTTAGTTACAAGAGGAAACATCTGGATCGAAGATAGGTATAGATTTTCCCATGTCCTCAATCTTTTCTTTATTTCTCCATACTCTTTCCATTTCCTCCTTTACTTCGTTCAGATCAACTTTCTTGACCGATTCATCATTCTTTGTAGGCTTATTCTTTCTTATGTTCTTTTTTCTATAGAATTTTACAATATGTCTAGGTTTATTGCAATTGTAGCATATAATTTTTCTCTAACCAATCTGACCTCCATTCAATCTTGTTATGCATTGGTTAGCCTTATGTCCAAATACAATGCATGTATAGTAGTATTCATTGAAAGATCTAGCTGTTAGAAATATGGGAGCCCAGAAACATGAGCATGAAGTATATATAGGTTGATTTGGTTTATCCAGTGTTATCATTGATGTCAAAATTGTGGAAACATTATGGGGACAACATTTGGTATACTAGATGTTGATCTATACCAGAAGTTCTCTTTACTGTTGATACAGTGTGTTGGTTTTTGAGTCCAAAATTTACCGTAAGAAGAGATATTACTCTTCTTTCTTAATATTATTATTATGACTCATTCAAATAGCTATATCCAAGATTTTGAGAATTTTTGTGTTGAGAACAAAAAGTTATCAATGATAGAGTTCAGCTCTGTACACTACAATTGTTTCTATGATCAGTATATCTATGTGGGAGACTCCACATTTTCTTAAGAAGAACATTCTGATGTTGGGGTTCTAATGGTAATCTCTCTTATGTTAATGTGATGAGAAATTGAAGTGATATCAGATCTGGAAGGTGTTTACTTTGATAAGTGTGTGTTGGTTTGGAATTTTTATGATTAGGTCCTATTCTTGGCCGACCTAATATATGACATGTATTAAGAAGATTAATTATAATTTTTGGATGTTATTTGGATCCCTTATAGATCTATGTTGACTTGATATAATGCACCACATGGAGAGAAATGTTTTAAATCCTATATGGTTCTAACAAGAGCTATTTTGATTGGTTTGTTTATATCTAATTAGGCCAATCTAATTGATGTATGAAATGTACTTTTATATATATATAGATGAGACTTTTTGGATTTGTTGAGACAAAGTGTGAGTAAGTGGTGAAAGGTGTGTATGGTATAGTGTGAGCTTAAATGATTTATCACATGTGAGAAATATATTATGGAAGAAATCAAGGATCAAAGTAGAATTATTATGTGATTTCTATGTAGAGAAGTACTTCTCATTTAGAGCCTCATTTGAACTGAACACAACACATAGAAGGTGCATCCCATCAGTTCATACTTGTGGTAGTGAACCATATATTTTTGCATCTTGGTGGTTAGCCATTCCACTTTGTATTTTGGTTGTGAGCCTTCTATGGATAGTGTGTCCTGGTAGTGAGCCCTGTAATATTCTATATCTAGATATATTATATTGCGAGCTAATCATCATCATGGTTTCTCCCACTTTGGGTTTTCCACATAAAAATATGATATTGATGTGTTTTGTGGTGCCATGTTCATTTCAATGTATTCATTCTTATTTACAATTATATGTTATTTAATAATTGGGTGATTTACAGCTAAATGGTTTAATAGAATAATGATTCACCCCCCCTCTCAATATTCTAGATAATCAACAATTGGTATCAGAGCTTGGTTCCTCTAAAGAAGTCTAACAACTTGAGGAAGGTCCCAGAATTTGAACACATGGAAGATCAAATATTTCTTATTCCTTCAGAATAAATATATACTGAGCATACTCAAGAAAATAAAGATTTGAAGGATAGGTTGAAGGAATAAAATGAGTGTATTAAGGATCTGAGGGAAAGATATGGAAAAGTCAGTGATCAATTAAAAAGGCATATAATGATATCATCAGACTACTAGAACAATTGGAAGAAAAGAAAAGAATTGAAGACTGTCATAAAACTCAAATTCAAAGGAAGATGGATGAATGTACAAAGCTTGAGCAAGAAGTGGTAATTATGAAATCAAATCTGGAAAAGGCAAAAGGACATGAGGATAAATTCAAGGCAAGCACTATAATTCTTTATGAGTTGATTACTTCTCATAGACCTACTATGGATAACATTGGTTTAGGGTTTGAAGAAGGAAAAAGTTCAAAGGAAAATCAACCTCCTGACATGAAAACTCAATACAATGGTGGAAAATTCAACGATCTAAGAAGCAATACTGGAAGGACCCCTATCAGACAACCTAATGCTCAAAGGTACTTAATTTTTAATGGTGTATGTTATTTTTGCAATAAGTTTGGACATAGGGAAAAATACTGCAAAAGTAGAATGAATGATACTTTATCATTCCTCAGTCAATGCTTTGAATGCAAAAAGATTGGACATAAGGTTATGGAATGCAGAAGTCAAAATTTGAACAAGGGATTTTATTCATTTAATGGCTACTATTGTCACTGCAACTTATTTGGACACAAGGTTAATCAGTGTGAATATAGATTAAATAAAAGAAGATTTGGATGGAAGAATGTTGTTTTCTATGACTGCAACAATCTGGAATATTCTCCTAGAGACTACAGAAAAAAAAGGATGAAAAATAACTATCCAATAAAAAGACATGAACCGACCATGGATTCGGAAGAAGTAAAAAAGGAAATAAAAATAATTTGGAGAAGGGAAGGAAAATTTAAGCAAAGTGAGTCAGAATCATTTGTTTTATCTATGTCGCCCTCTTGTGCAAATACCCCCATCAAAATTTAAGTCACGCAATGCCTAAGGGGGAGCAATAATCAAAAAATTTAATAAACCCCTAATTGATATATGATGTAATATCATAATAGAATTTCATTTAATAAGGTTATGAATTCAAGATTTCATGCGAAAGGAATTTTCAAACACGTGTGAAGAATGAAGTTCACAAAATATGAAAGGATGGAAGTGTACACGAATTTTGAGGTGATCTACTTGCAATTTGAAGCATTTATTGCAAAGGCAATTGGAATGAAGGAAATAAATTCAAAAATATTAAGGAAAATGCATTCAACAAAAGAAATTTGTGAAGAAGGAGAAGCATGCAAAGGAAGTTTGAAGAAACTAGGGCAATTCCATACAACAGAGTTTTGGGATTTGGTGAGAATGGAAGAGGAAATCGAAGTGGATTTGAAGTGTGCTCTAGAAGATAAACATCTAACCCTACTCTTCATTGACAAAATTATAAAGATATTATTCTTAAAAAATATTTTTAATTTATGCAATGGATAATTCAAAGGTAGTGAACATTTCAGACAAATTGCAAATCAAATTAAGGAAGTACTCTCTGAAAAATTTGTCAGAAGAATTTTTTGGTGTATTTTCTAGCATTCATCCTAGAGTATAACCTACTAGAGATATTTATGTGTATGTTTATGGGAAAATTGAGGAAATGTCACCGGTTCAATTAAGTGTTTTGTGGAAGAGTGAGTTGGAAGAAAATTTTGATGCATATAAAAAGTTAGTTGAAAAGAAGTTGGATGTATGGTGGAAATTCATGTTGTTTGAATTCGACAAGAAATACATATGAATTGATTTAGGCAGGATTCATGGTGAATCTATTTGGATCGATGAAACACACCTAATAACCAGAGAATCTATAAGAGATGTGACTTGTTTATGTTTCTTCAGACTAGCTCCCAAATGAAAAATGGTAAATTATCAAGAGATAATTGAGATGACTAGTGCGACCCTTGAAGGAAAAGAAATTTTTTTTACAACAATTGAAGATCTAGTTATTCAGTATGTTGCAATGATTATTGGAAACAAAATGTACTTACCAGTCAATGAAAACATAGTTTCTACTATTGCCACATATATTTCACTTGATATGGCTAGGAATAGTATGGATTATGACCTTTGTAAGCTACTTCGATTGCATATATTGAATAACTTGAAAGAAATAAAAAAGAAAAAGAAAAGTACATTTTGGTATGGTACATGTTGGTGTTTTAATTTTCCCACTAAGGCTTCATAATTCTCTAAGAGGTTGCCAACCTTTATATTCAAGAAATCACGAAGTTAGTGGCCAATTGACAAGATTCAGTCAAAGACTAAGATCTCCTACACTTCTGGCTCTGTGAAACCAAAGAGGGTTTTCCTATATGTGTTCATAACAATGCTTCATGCCTCAAAAGCAATTCTACACATAGATACATTCCTATAAATGCAACTAGATAGAATCTACCCAGGTTTTCGCAAACCAAAGAATAAGAACAATTATCTGAAGCTAGGAAAGCAGATGTAATATGAGATTTGCATCTCAAGATAGATAGAATTTTATTTTTTAAAATGTTCAAACTATGAACTTTCACATTTAGGGATATCATTATGTACTTTTAAAAGGATCTTGAATGAACTAAGCAGTGCCTCATTCATTGGGCAGGAGTCACATAAAACATAACCCTGATGTCATTTAACTATGATTATAATACCTTACATTATAAGATTTTACAGTATTCAAAACAGTACTCCTTAGCAAATCCTAAGCACATTACCATAGACCTATAATTCATTTTCAAGCATTTGATTAACTCATTAAGTTAAAGAAGGAAAATGAATCACACATTCAAATATACAATTGAAGATGAATGAAGCAACCATTGATAAATCCATTCACAATCTATCATACATACACAGGAGAGAAATTGTCTTAAATTTTAGATTTGTTTCGATATCAATAATTAAAAAAAATCATAGTATGCTTATCTTATGCACATACCCGACCTAGAATGAATTCCTAGCTACAACTTTCTAGATACTACAATATATTCCTGACTGTACACCATCTAAACATCAAGACTCAAAAATCCCACCTTAACAATGAGCCTTGAAATCTCCTTTATAGATCAGGAGAGCAACAAGCATCAGGCTCCATTGTTCATTTAAAAATTAATTTCATCCCAACCAAATGAAATTCATATTACATTTCAAAATTCCTCATCATCAAATATAGCCATATTATGAACAGAGGAATCAAAACAGTTACACCCCTATAACCAACTGAATAGAACAAAAACCACTGCATCACGTGCAAGTCCACATCCGACCCAAATCACAAAAACAACAACAAAAATAAAAAGTAGAACCCCAGCAACCACATCATCATCTTGCACCATGAGCAACCACGCGACCCCAATACAGGCGACTGCTCCTGGTCCTCACTTCCATATGAAGCGAGACCATTACCTTACCTTTGCTTGCACCAACACCAGACCCACCAACATCACACGGTGCCACTGCAGCAATTGGAGAAACTACGAGGACCTCCTCATCCACTCTCACAAGTTTAGTTAGGGCCACAAGGTAACTACTATAGTCTAAATCATTTTCGGACCCTTCACCACCAAAACCTGTAGAAATCTCAATAGGTGACCTACAACGTCCAGACCTCTTTATCAACCCCTTCAGCAACTATCCTAGAAGCACCAGGAATAGTACTCTATTCAGTATGTTTCTTCTCCCGCTACAAATTCTTTGTGCCCATCCTAGTGCTTCATCATACCAGGGAAGTAGGAAACACTGACTTATCCATCCAATTCACAAGTTTAAAATTCAGCAAGAAAAACCAAACACCTGCAGATAAACATAAACTCGAAAATGCAATGATGCTAATGAGAAATTAGCAACCATTTTATCGAGCAATCTGGTGCATGGAACATTAATTACTCCAATTTTAGTACGATCAATCAAGAGATTAGTGGTTGACGTTGCCACCACAGAATATCTCCAATCTGATGGAAAATGGTGCACAACCCATCATGATCATCAGGTGAATACTACTCGCATGCATGGAAATCAGGATGAGATCCACTAGAAAGACCTACGCCATTAATGAATATAAATTGCAGAGCACAAATAGTCCTCACATGGGTGGATTAGAGAATTTGAATTTAAATCATCGATGTGATAAATACCTAGCATGTTGGATGACTTAGATCAAGTCAAAGATCATTGAAGAACCCACATCACTACCTGGAAAACCCGACAGCCAATCACACTCCTCGCAGTCAGAGACATGTGAACCAACAATGGGCCCCATCTAGCCACCTTGTATAGCAGAACCAGGCAATGTGTCACTAGCTCGCACACCTCACAGCACTTTTGAAAACAATAATCCGATCGTGTGAGGCCTGCGAGGGACGTTCATCATTAATCCTTTTCATTAAGCATCTGTCATTGAAATGAAATCCACTTGTCACCACTAGTGCATCAGGATAGGCCCCACCCCATTGTACTCGATAGATGGTGGCATCTCACATACCTCACACCACTTTAGTGATGTCAACAAGAAACCTTGCGAGGTACGATCTAGATCTTAACCCCTTGATCCCACAGCCCACCAACCTGCACATGGAAAAGTTATTTATAACAGTGGGGTCGACTAGGAGAACGGGAAAAGACCCTTGGAGGCACAAAGTTTTACGCCAAATTCTAAGCATTGGAAAAAACCACTTGATTCAGGAAAAATAATATTAAAACCCGAACATGGAGAAAGAACCAATAGGTCAGGTGAAGGGGCCGGTAACAGTATGATAGATAAGGCTCAATCGAATGACTTAAAAGATCGATAACCTCCAATAATAGGTCAACACAAAATTATAACGTAAGGGTTTAAATGGTAAAACCAATTTTAACATGGGTAGCAAAAAACCCTAAACCCTTAACATTAGACCCCCAGTCACAACAGATGAACAAACATGCCCAATGCCAAGCAAAATTTTGACAAAATTTTAAAATTTACATCAGTGGCTTCGACTGGGGATGTTTGCCCCCCTGTGGGCATAGCAAGAACCTAGATCTCTGGGGAGTAGACCCAACATTGAAACACACAGGTGCCCTGAAGAATTCTCCACCATGCTGCCATTAGAAACTTGTTTACATCCAACTTGGTGGCCCCAAGCCCCCAAACAAGGGAAACCAGAATTTACCCTAGTCAAAAACAAAATTCACTGCTACTTGGTTTAGACCAAATCTACAAATTTTTCCTTTAAGTGCCCATATGTCATTCAAGTAATCAGCATGCCACAAAGCATGATAATGCTTTCCAATATTTTTGTCTATTCCATCAGTCAACAAATTGTATCCAGACACTAACTGCAACCCATGACTATAATGACACCTTACCTTGGGCTGCTCATGGTCATGTTCCATTGAATTCTTATTCATTTGAACTGAGAAACAAAAACATTCATAATCTATTTGATCTTTGACATCACAAAACGTGGCATCAAAATCAATTTGCACATCAAACTAAAAACTCTCACAGAAAACTTTGTGTGTGTCGTGTAAACCATCGTTGCAAAAAATAGAAGGTGCCCATTTTGGGGAATCCTCACCCTGATGGTTACAACATAAGCCTACTTTCCAACATCTGTGTCTAGATGTCATAGAACATTTCCTGATATTATAGAAATGGGAATCATAAGTCACATCTTTCTCCAAGAAATATGTGAATACATTCATCTCAGGCTTTTCACAATATATTACCTCATGTATCCCATCATCCAACTCCAAATGAAACACCTCAAAAATAGTCTCTAGCAAACCAACTTCAACAAGAGCAATAGAAAAATAGTTGTGTGCACTAGCCTCCTTATGTTCAACACCACCTATTGTATGTGTTAATTTATAAGTGAAAATTTCAGCACAAGCTGAAAACTTTTCACCAGCAATATCAATAACACTTTCATTACAATCTGAAAACTTTTCACCAACAATATCAATAACACTTTCATTACAAGCTGAAAAAATTTCACTAGCAATATCAATAACACTTTCATTACTGGTCTCAGAAAATCTCAAGGGGTGACAACAAGTCCATCTCAGCTTCATACAAATAGTCAGGAACATCAATAACACCAATACATTCATCAATGAGTTGGTTACCTTCAGTATTGTTCTTTAGATCACAGTATTGAACACATACCTCATTTTCTTCAAGCTCCTCATCATTTACACAATAAGCATGCTCCATTGATAGCACATCTGGAGTATATTCCAAATATTTATCATGTGAAATTTGTCCCTTCACTTGTAAGAAAATGACATCATGAGGCTCTGTATTACCACAAACCTTTGGTAAGGAAAAAATTTCCATATCATCTTCTAAGAGGAAATCATTACTTCTAAATTCATAATCACTAGCCTGTAACAAAACCTCAGTAACATGTGTATTGTAATCATGACATGGAAAATCACTTGGTGTCTCGCTTAGTTCTCCACCATCTTGATCCTCAAGCTTTTGCATAGTTATCCAACACTCCTCAAAAGGGTAAGTGTCATTTGCATTTTGTACATATACACACTTTGTTGATTCAACAATCTCTATCCATTTAAGGACTTGGGTGAGGTTACCAGGTTTCAATTCTTCTGGAAATGCACTCAACCCAGGTTCATAAATCTCACAAAAAAAATCAATGCATGCAAAATCATTAGGTCTGAAATCTTTGGGAACTTCTATCAAAGCATCCAAAAATCTCAAAAATAGCTTGTATGGTGATTCTCCCTCTTGTCTCTTCATCTCATACAATTATTGTACAAAAGAGTTTTGATCATCACTAATCAAATAGAGTTGGTTTTCAACTTGGGTTTCATCATTACCTTCATACTGTAATGATTGATACATCACTATTGCCAAATCATTCTTATCATAATAAGTGTCTTTTATAGCTAACTCTAAAAAATTTCTAGTATGAGATGTGTCAGGGTAACCAACACTTGCAGCTAGATACCCTTTCATCATTGAGTATTTTATGTTGTTCTCAATGTCCAGAGCCATTAGATATGCCTAATATAAGGTTGTAGGTTCCTTATCTCTTAATAAGTAACTCATATTTTTTTCAAAAGCACCAAGATATACAACCAGCCATTCGGCCTCATTTGGTCTTATTTCTTTAGGAATTTCTCTTACAGCTTTTGAAAACCTGAGATTGAAATATGGAACTAGCTCATATTTTCTTATGTGGATTACCATAAAACCCTTTCTTACCATGCTTGGGTTTACTCTTTCGCCAAATTGTTCAATAAAAAATATCACCAACTAATTCCATGAGTTAATATAACATGCAGGCAAATATGAGAACCAATCCCTGGCATCATCCTTCAAGGATTACACACAAAGCTTCATAACAACATCCTCATGACTGACTTCATAATCCCTATCACATCCATGAAATTTTGCAGATGCTTAGAGGCAGATTCTGAAATTTTCCCTACGAAAATGGGCAAATATTTCCTAATCTTATTAGGAATCAGATTAGGGAAACCCTTAATACCACTGAAAATAAATGGCATATACCTTTGAATCACAAAATCCCCTGGAGGGCTTGGTGAAACTTGTTCCCTTTTCATACTTGTATTTTACATTTCACAAGGAAACCTTCTTATACCCATTCAATCACTATCAACTTCATACATGGTTATCAATTACATCATTTACTAATCCAACCATGATTTCTAAAATATTAACTGAAATACTTATGCCTTGAGCTTTTTTAAGAGGCATAATTCAAAATAAAACATACTTCTCATATCATATTACATATTACATTGTTATAAGTGTGGAAATACTAACCACTGTTCCTTTCTTAATGCTAAATCATCTAATTAGGAACCATTCATCATCCCTAGCTATGAATACTTCTCATAATCAAAATATTGATTTGTTTAGATTAATTAGAATACCTGGAAATTAAGCAGCACTTGTTAACCTTCTCTCCCTGACTGTAAATGTTACAGATCTAGGAATTTTCCTTATATATCAACTAGTTCTTCAGACAGAGTTGCCACCTCTTCAACAAAGGACTGAATTTCAAAAGAATATGAAATTCCTTTTCAAAAATTGATCACGTTTTGGGTTTTCGTCCACAACAGAGTCACACTCAAATGCTTTGATATTACGCTGCTACCAATCCTTTCCAAATCCATAACCTCTTAACATCCAAACTTAAATTTTGGATCCACCAAACAAATGACTCTAGAAGGCCACCACCTAATTCTGTGGTTTCTTTCTTCTTTAAATTTCTCATAAGTTCTCCCCAATGAAATCACCATTCAACTAGTGACTTAGGCGGAAAAATAATGCAAAATTGTCTATTCTTGGTTACAAACATGATGATAATTGAACCTATAATAGCACGGTCTATAACTAGCACTTCTGAATTCCCCCCAGCGGAGTCACCATTTTGTTGGCATTTTAATTTTCCCACTAAGGCTTCATAATTCTCTAAGAGGTTGCCAACCTTTATATTCAAGAAATCACGAAGTTAGTGGCCAACTGACAAAATTCAGTCAAAGATTGAGATCTCCTACACTTTTGGCTCTATGAAACCAAGGAGGGTTTTCCTATATGTTTTCATAACAATGCTTCATGCCTCAAAAACACTTCTACACACATATACATTCCTATAAATTCAACTAGATAGAATCTACCCTGGTTTTGGCAAACCAAAGAATACGAACAACTATCTAAAGCTAGGAAAGAAGATGTAATATGAGATTTGCATCTCAAGATAGATAGAATTTGATTTTTTTAAATGTTCAGACTATGAACCTTCACATTTAGGGCTACCATTCTATAATTTTAAAAGTATCTTGAATGAACTAACCAGTGCCTCATTCATTGGGCGAGAGTCACATAAAACATAACCCTGATATCATTGAACTATCATTATAATTCCTTACATTTAATATTTTACAGTATTCAAAACAGTACTCCTTAGCAAATCCTAAGCACATTACCACAGACCTATAATTCATTTTCAAGCATTTGATTAACTCATGAAGTTAAAGCAAGAAAATGAATCACACATTCAAATATACCATTGAAGATGAATGAAGCAACCATTGATAAATCCATTCACAATCTATCATACGTACATAGGAGAGAAATTTTCTTAAATTTTAGATTTTTTTCGATATCAGTAATTAAAAAAAAGCATAGTATGCTTATCTTATGTGCATAACCGACGTAGAATGACTTCCTAGCTACAACTTTCTAGATACTACAATATATTCCTAACTGTACATCATCTAAACTTCAGGACTCAAAAATCCCACCTTAACAATGAGCCTTGAAATCTCCTTTATAGATCAGGAGAGCAACAAGCATCGAGCTCAATTGTTCATTTCAAAATGAATTTCATCCCAACCAAATGAAATTCGGATTACATTTCAAAATTCCTCATCATCAAATATAACCATATTACAAATAGAGGAATCAAAACGGCTACACCCATGTAACCAACCGAATAGAAAAAGAAACCACCACATCACATGCAAGTCCACATCTGACCCGAACCGTAGAAACAACATCAAAAACAAAAAGCAGAACCCCAGTAACCACATCATCATCTTGCACCATAAGCAACCACACAGCCCTGATACAGGTGACTGCTCCTTGTCCTCACTTCAGTATGAAGCAAGACCATTACCTTACCTTTTCTTGCACCAACACTAGACCCAGCAACATCACACAGAGCCACCGCAGAAATTGGAGAAACTACGAGGACCTCCTCTTCCACTCCCATGAGTTCAGTCAGGGCCACAAGGTAATTACGGTAGTCTGAATCAGTTTCGGACCCTTCACCACCAGAGCCTGCAGAAAGCTCAATAGGTGACTTGCAACATCTAGACCTCTTGTCAACCCCTTTAGCAACTATCCCAAAAGCACCATGAACAATACTTTGTTCAGTATGTTTCTTCTCCCGCTGCAAATTATTTGTGCCCATCTTGGCGCTTCGTCATACCAGGGAAGCAAGAAACACTGACTTATCCATCCAATTCCCAAGTTCAAAATTCAGCAAGAAAAACCAAACACCTGCAGATAAACATAAACTCAAAAATGCAATGATGCTAATGAGAAATTAGCAAGTATTTTATCAAGCAAGTCGGTGCAGGGAACATTAATTGCTCCAATTGCAGTACGAGCAATCGAGCAATTAGTGGCTGACATTGCCACCATAGAATATCTCCAATCTCAAGGAAAATGGTGCACAACCCATCATGATCATCAAGTGAATATTGCTCGTACGCATGGAAATCGGGATGAGATCCACTAGAAAGACCTACACCATTAATTAATATAACTTGCAGAGCACAAATAGTCCTCACATGGGTGGATTAGATAATTTGAATTTAGATCGTCAATGTGATAAATACCTAGCATTTTGGATGACTTAGATCGATTCAAAGATCATTGAATAACCCACATCACTACCTAGAAAACCCGACAGCCAATCACACTCCTTGCAGTCAGAAACACGCGAACCAGCAGTAGGCCCCATCCAGCCACCTTGTACAGTGAAACCAAGCAATGTGTCACCAACTTGCACACCTTGCAGTACTTTCAAAAAAATTAATCCGATCATGCGAGGCTTGTGAGGGACGGTCATCATTAATCCTCATCATTAAGCATTCGTCATTGAAATGGCATCCACTTGTCACCGTTGGCGCATCGGGACAGGCCCCACCCCACCGTACTCGACAGATGGTGGCATCTCACATACCTTGCACCACTTTAGTGACGTCAACAAGAAACCTTGTGAGGTCTACGAGGAACGGTCTAGATCTGAACCCCTCAATCCGATGACCCGCCAACTTGCATATGGAAAAGTTATTTATAACAGTGGGGCCGACTAGGAGAACAGGAAAAGACCCTCAGAGGCACAAATTTTTAGGCCAAATTCTAAGCATTGGAAAAAACCACCTGATTCAGGAAAAATAATATTAAAACCCAAACGTGGAGAAAGAACTAATAGGTCGGGTGAAGGGGCCGGTAACAACACGATAGACAAGACTCAGTCGAATGACTTAAAAGACCAGTAACCCCCAATAATAGGTCAACACAAAATTACAACGTAAGGGTTTAAATGGTAAAACCAATTTTAACATGGGTAACAAAAAACCCTAAACCCTAAACATTAGAGCCCCAGTCACAAAAGATGAACAAACATGCCCAATGCCAGGCAAAATTTTGACAAAATTTTAAAAGTTCCATCAGTACCTTAATAGTTTGTTTACTCTTTTACTTTATGAAAGAGTTACCGATAATTGGAAGGGTAGAATGGACAAACATGGAACCAATAGCTCACCAGATTAGGAATTTCATGAAAAATCTTGGTGGTTTGGATGCTCAAGAAACTTCTCTTTCTGCATTCTTTGGAACATTTCAGATGAGAATGAACAAAAGAACAAGAATTCCAGAAAAATTACTCTGAAAATATTAATTTCTTGGTCTCTATAGATTTTTGTTAAATGGAAGTAGTGGAATCCATACTTGTGTGGATTTCTGAATTGGATTATGAAGTAACTGAGGCAAAAAATGATCATTATAAAAAAGTACTTCTAGAAAGCCCTAAGAATCCTAATGTAGAAGAAATTTCTATGACTAAAGCCTTCGGTATTGCAACCAGAATCAAAAAGAAAAGAAAAGGTGTTATTATCAAGGAAATATTACAGAACCAAAGGAAGTGAATTAGAGAGCTCAACATGAGCATGAAAGCACAAATATTCGAGAAGAATTAAAAGAGTTACAGAAAGCAATCCTCGGTGCCAACTTTAGCTCATCTATATCCATTATGGAAAATCTCGGGAGTATGATCAACTCTCTAAGAGAATACATCTTCGGACTAGAAGTGCAAGAAAGAAATAGGTTTCCAGAAGAAAATCTAGAAGACATCAAGAAGAAATGTGTAGATGCACATCACAAAGTTGAGAATGAATTAAAGGTCATTCAGGTTTGTGAAAAATAAGCTCAAGAGTTTCTATCTTTCTGCTTGAATTGGTCCAATAGGATATTAAATGTAAGAGATGAAATAAGGAAGAGTGAAACTTGAATGAGTACTCAAGCATATGTATATAGCTTGGCAGATGATAGGGACTATCAAATATTGTCCTACATTGTGCAGCCACAGGACAAATTATTTTCCCTACAAGATCAAAGAATAGAAGTAATTAAGAAGTTTGTGGCACTTGGAGATATGGTAAAACTCAGGCATATTCTTGTATCTAGTGCCCTTGACAGTGTTGGTAATCTATCATAAATTAATTTGAGTCCCAACACTATGCAAGAAGGTATAGAGTCTTTGACTAAGCTTGAACTACTATACAAGACTCTTGCAAGTGTAAAAGGATTGTGGGAAGAAGGAAAAGCTACATGGTAAGATACCCTAAAGAATATCAAAGCATCTTCTTCTTCAGGTTAATACTTTTTTTATCATGTTTGATCAATTTTTGGAGCATGTACATATTTTGAGGAATTATACCAGACCCCTTCATTATCTTTGCCATTGATGTCAATGGGGGAGAGAGAGATAGATATATGAAAATCATTTTTTTCAAGAACAATTTTGTAAGGAGGAGCATTAACCTTGAAAGGGGGAGTATTCAGTTGCATTATATTGAGATAAAAATGTTTTTGATATGCATGTTGCCATCAATGCCAAAGGGGGAGATTGTTGGAAATATGGGAGCCCAACAAAATGAGCATGAAGTATATATAGGTTGATTTGGTTGTTCCCATATTTTCATTGATGTCAACATTGTGGAAAAATTGTGGGAAGCATATTTGGTATACTAGAAGATGATCTATACCAAAAGTGTTATTTACTGTTGATACAATGTGTTGGTTTTTGAGTCTAGAATTTACCGCAAGAAGAGATATGACTCTTCTCTCTTAAAATTGTTATTATTATGACTCATTCAGATAGCTATATCTAGGATATTGAAAAATTTTGTGTTGACAACAAAAAGTTATCAATGACAAAGTTTAGCTTTGTACACTATAGTTGTTTTTATGATCAGTATATCTATGTGGGAGACTCTGCATTTTCTTAAGAAGAGCATTTTAATGTTGTGATTCTAATGGTAATCTCTTTGATGCTAATGTGATGATAAATTGAAGTGATATCAGATCTAGAAGGTGTTTACTTTGAGAAGTATGTGTTGGTTTGGAGTTTTTGTGATTAGGTCATATTCTTGGCCGACCTAATATATGACATGTATTAAGAATATTAATTATACTTTGTGGATATTAGTTGGATCCCTTACAGATCTACGCTGACTTGATATAATGCACCACATGGAGAAAAATGTTTTAAATCATATATGGTGCTGACAAGAGCTATTTTGATTGGTTTGTTTACATATAATTAGGCCAACCTAATTGATGTATGAAATATACTTGTATATATATATGAGAGTTTTTGGATTTGTTGTGATGAAGTGTGAGTAAGTGGTGAAAGAAGTGTATGGTATAGTGCGAGCTTAAATGATTTATCAGATGCAAGCAATATATTATGGAAGAAATCAAGGATCATAGTAAAATTATTATGTGACTGCTATGCTATGCAAAGAATTTCTTCTCGTTTAGAGCCTCATTGGAACTTAACACAACATAGAGAAGGTGCATCCCATCAGTTCATACTTGTGGCAGTGAGCCATATCTTTTTGTATCTTAGCAGTTAGCCATTCCATTTTTGTATTTTGGTTGTGAACCTTCTAAGGACAGTGAGTCCTAGAAGGGAGCCCTATAATATTCTATATCCGGATATATTATATTGTGAGCTAATCCTCACTGTGGTTTTTCCCATTTTGGGTTTTCCATGTAAAAATTTGGCATTGATGTGTTTTGTGGTGCCATGTTCATTTCAATGTCTTCATTCTTGTTTGCAAATATGTGTGCTTTAATAATTGGCTGAAATTTACAGTTGAATGGTTTAATAGAATACGTATTCACCCCCCTCTCAGCATTCTAGATAATCAACACTAGTAGCATTAAATTTATTCATTATCTGACTTCTGCACTTAGTAGTTCTATATCCAAATTTCTTGCATATAAAATATTGTCTAGAAAAGGATCCAACATTTTAATTCATTCTACCTCTACATTCTATAGCCTTATGTCCAAATTTATTGCATGAAAAGAAAATACCATTATAATATGGGTACCTTTGAGCATTTGGTAATTTAATAGGGAGTCTTCTAGCATTGCTTTTCTGATTCTAAAACTTGGCATAGTTCAGTTTGCCTTCACTAATCTTCTTTGTACTAGATGTATGTTTTTCTTTAGAGCTTTCTCCTCTTTCAATTCCCAAACCACCTTTATCTTTAGATGTTTTTTTTCCAAAAATTAACTCATCAAACATTGTAGAACTTGTCTTAAATTTATCCTCATGAATTCATGCTTTTTCCAAATCCACTCTTAGATTTACCACCTTCTATTCAAGTCTAGTGAATTCATTAGTCTTTCTTTGTATCACTACATTCAAAAAATCCCCAGTTTTCATCTTTTCTTCCACTTGTATTTTCAATTCGGTGATGTGTTCATTTTCTTTCTTCAATTGTTCATTAACTTCTCTATGTCTTTTTCTAAATTTCTTGATTTTCTCTCTCAACTTATTGATGCATTCATTTGACTCTTTTATATTTTCCTTCATATTTCCATTCTCATTTTTAATTTTGTTAAGATCTTCAAGTGCAGTTTTGAGTTCTTCATCCTTGTCCAACATACAGTCTTCTTCTATATACTCAATTGCAAAAAAATATTTCAGAGGAGTAAAGTACTTCCTATCAGCCATATATTCAAACTCCAAGATCTTCCTAAAGTGGTCAAGATCCTTCCAAGGAACCAAGCTCTGATACCAATTGTTGAACACCTAGAATATTGAGAGGGGAGTGAATCAGTATTCCTCTAAACCAACTAAACACAACCCATCAAATTAGTTGAATATAAATAACTACAATGAAGAAGGAAATCATGAATACAATCATAGAATCACATGACACATGAACACCATTATTTTTATGTGGAAAACCCAAAAAGGGAAAAACCACGGTGAGGGTTAGCTCACAATATATTATATCTAAATATAAGATATTACAAAGGCTCACTGCCAAGACACACTATCCAAAAAAAGAGCTCACATGAGTAAGTACAAAGAAGGTTTGGCATTACTACCTATTTGAACTAATACAATAGAATCTATCATATGCTAGATTTCAATTCCATTAACGTACCAAATAATCTTCACATAGTCTACTTATCACTGCATCACAGACATGTAGGTGATTCACCATACATGTCATAGATCTTCTCTGCTCTACCACATTTGTCTATCATATATTCCTTTTGCAATTTTTTGTACTATTCTTCTCACTCACCATTCTCTCTCTCTCTCTTCTTTATCAAAAAACTCGATAATGATCTCATATATATACCCACATCAGGTGAAACTTCAATTAGGTCGGCCTAATTAGAAGTAACACACAAAAACTAAACATGTCCTCGAAGTATTCTATCCACACTTAGCACCTAAATTCAACACTCAATTTACATCAATATAGGTCAGCATGGACCTAAATATAAATCCCACATAAGATAGAGTTTCTCAAATATTCTCCACAAAATATCAACCATGTTAGGTCGGCCCAAAATTGACCTAAACACAAAGTCTTCAAGAGTTCATATAATTTCATCAATCATGTTATCTCAAAAATCAATCTCCCATCTAATTCTAATTCAACCAACATTCATTAGCTTATCTTCATCATCACAAGAAAAAATAATTATTTACAAAGAGGTGCAAAATCTCCCACATTGGTACATTTTTCAGAATATAACTGCAATATACAAAGCCACACATTGTTATTCATATCTTTATGGAAACTATACAAAATGTCACAAAAACTTGAATTTTGCTCCATCTGATGGACTCAAAATTATAGTAATGATTGTAGAATATTATACCAACATGTGGTGAAGTGTGTACACAAACACTTACACAGTGAACCACAATACTGACAAAGGAAATACTTGGTCAAATTCCTGATAAAACATGCTTTCTGAATTAACTGGTGTTGTACAAAAGTCACCAAAAATACTTCCCTTGTTATGCTAGGATGATCATTACAATTTTGACATCAATGAAAACACTAGATCAACAAATATATGTACACTTCATGCTCATGTTTCCAAAATACATCATCAATGATAGACTTCCAACTTCCAATAGCCTATAGAGGCATGGTCAAGTCACAAGCCTTCATTAAGATATCTTATATTTTTTAGTTATGAGGCATATGCACATCTACGAAAGGAGAATTAAACAAAGTTAGAGAACAAGGCTATAAAAGGTATCTTCATTAGATATAGTTATGGTGTGAAAGGATACAAGCTTTGGGATTGTTTTGCACAAAAGTTAATATATAATAGAAGTGTTATATTTAGATAAATTGAGCCTTATTCTATTATATTACAACCAAAACAAAGTAAACAAGAAGATTTTATTCAATTTCCTCCTACACCTAATAAAGTTGAATCGAGGCCCATGGATAAACAAGAATCTAAGGAGAGCTCATCTAGCTTTAAATCTTTAGAAGAGGAGGAAGAACCTAAAACTCAGCTTGTCTATATGTCTACAAGGTATAGAAAGCCACCTAAAAGGTATTCACCTGATGATTGGTGATGTATTTTTTCTTGGAATACTAACATGGATGAACCCAAATTAGTAAAGAAGCATTAGGTATGAATGATGTAGAATCCCAAAATATTACTATGGATGAAGAAATGGTAGCTTTGAAAAAGAATGATACATGGGATCTTGTACCATTTCCCAGAGGAAGAAAACATGTTGGTTACAAATGGGTGTTCAAGAAAAAGATTGGTTCATATGGAGGTACTAAGAAGTACAAAGCAAGGTTGGTTACAAAAGGTTACTCTCAAGTTGAGGGTGTTGATTATGGTGAGATATTTTCTCTTGTTGAAAAAATAACATCAATTATATTTTTTCTTTCTATTGTTGCTACTTAAGATTTATAGGTTGAGCAAATGGATGTGAAAATTACTTTCCTTCATGGTGACTTGGAGGAGGATATTTATATGGCACAACCAAAGCATTGCATGGTGAAAGATAAAAGTAAATTGGTTTGCAAATTGAAAGAATCTTTGTATGGCCTAAAATAAAGTCCTAGGATGTGGTACTAGAAATTTGATATATATGTGTTGAGTTTTGGATGTGAGTGTTCTAAATCAAATAATTGTGTTTATTGTAAAACTGATGGTGATCATTTCGTATTTATTACATTATATGTTGATGATATGTTATTTATTGGTAAAGGGAAAGGTATGATTTCATAACTAAAATCTCAAATTGCTACTAAACTTGAAATAAAAGACCATGGTGTAGCTAGACACATTCTTGGGATGAAAATTAGAAGAGATAGAGTGAATGGAAAGCTATAGCTTGTTCAAAGTAAGTATGTCAATTTAATTTTATAGAGGTTTGATATGCAGGATGTAGACCATTGTGTGTTCCTTTTTCAGCTAGAACAATGTTATCTATTTCAAATTGTCCAACATACCCATCTAAGATGGAAGACATGAGTAGAGTGCCTTACCAGAGTGTCGTTGGAAATTTGATGTATGCCATGGTTTGTACTAGACTAGACATTACCCAAGAAGTGGGGAGTTATTTATAGATATATGTCTAATCCTCGTAGAGTTCATTGGGATGTAGTTAAAAGAGTCTTCAAATATTTGTGTGGTACCTCATAGTATTCCTTGTGTTATCATATTAATTTGATTGAAGACAAGATTTCCCTTGATATTCATGGTTATGTGGATTCAAACTGGGCAAGTGATGTTGATAGTAGACAATCCAACAGTTCTTATGTGTTTTCTTTATTTGGTGGTGTAATTAGCTGGATGAGAAAGCGATAGGTTATGGTTGCTTTGTGGACTATGAAAGTTGAGTATATGGAAGCTACTCATGCTTGTAAAGAATTCATTTGACTTAAGAGACTTTGTTCAAATATTCAAATAAAACAAGGTGCAATGACAATTTATTGTGATAGTCAAAGTATGATATGTCTAGCTAAGAACCTAAAATTTCATGCCAAGACCAAGCACATTGATGTATAGTATCATTTTGTTAGAGATATGGTCAAATATGGTAGGGTGAATCTAGTTAAGGTAGATACTTTGATGAATTTTGTTGATTCTTTAACTAAGCCTATGAGCATAGAAAATTTTAGATAATGTTCAAACTCTATGGGCCTTTCGGCCCCTAAAAAATTAAGAGATGATGTTTATACTCCCTCCCATTTCTCTTGCAAGGTGTTCGAAAAGTAGGAGATTTGTTGGAAAATGTGTCTCAACCTTGCAATTACATAAGGTAATATTGATAAGTAAGCACGAGGGGTGCATGGGGTAAGGAAAGGTTTGGGGGATCATCCCCCTGGCAGGGGGTCCAAGGGCTACATGCCTCAATAGAGGGTCAAGGGAAGTGCCCTATAAAGCCAAATTTTATGTATATTTTATTATTGTAAATTTGGACCACTCATCATTAGGTCTTAGATTTGATGGTCAATATTTTTTTGGCTTGACTTTCCCTAGAAGGAAACCCTATTTTATGAGGATGTTGTATTATGGTTGTGTGTTGTGATGTATTCTAATATTCTGATAGTGTTCATGTTGTCTTTAGATCTCTGGGTGGTGATACTCCTGTGAGAAGCTTTCTCTACAAGTCTATTGTAATATTTTTGATTTCTGAATAATATATTGGGTGGATTTTGGAGTGGGTTTTTTCTCTTGAAATTGTTTTCCCCACGTAAATCACTGTGTTGTGGTATGCATGATATTTATGTTTATTTCCATTTAAGTTTTTGTACCTATTGTAAATATCTATAAATTTTTGTATTTATCCTCCTCTCAAGATTAGTGTAGGAAGTTGTTCTATTGCAAGTACGAATGTGTTTTCATTGATGTCTACAGGTTCATGTTTTCATTGATACCAACTATGTGTTAAAGATGTTGAGGATATTAAGAAAATTGTGAAAAAGAGGAAAGCAAGTTGTTGCAGGTTTTGCGTGTGTAGTTGCGATATTGAGGAAGTGTTGTGAGTAAATGGAGCTATCTTTATGTTCCAATGTCTGGAGATGTGTGGAATGAAGTAATGAGCTGAGATGATGTCTCTAGTACCTGGTTTCCAAGTGCTTTTGAGAGAATTTGATAAACAGGTAAAATAGTATTATGCAAGTGTTCAAAATGTGCTCCGATATGTGCTCTGTGGTTCATCTGTGTTGATGTTATGCTTGTGTGGATCTGATGTGTTTTTCTTATTTGTTATTAGTTTCTATGTTTAGAATTTTGGTTTATGAATTGTTGTACAGAGAGACATTTTCACCAATGTGTGAACCAATTTTTCAATGATATTTTTTGTGGCCTAGGAGAAATGTATTTTCTCCGTGTTTCTCTATAGTTTGGCTTCAAGTTGTGTGCATTTGGGAAGCTTCTTATAATGTTTGTATCTTTCAAAATTCAAGGTTTTTCTTGATTTAGTATAGTACAATGTGTGTTTCATTCATCAGTGTGCAAATAAGGTTTACCAAATATTTTGGGATGAATTATTTCTATTATGTGAGTTTGGATGAAGTCTTTATTAGATATCATGTGGTTTTTGGATTATTCTAGATCATGTTCAAGTGAATTTTGTTATCTAGAAGTTTCAGATTGATTTAAGGAAGTGTGTACTTAATGTTTTATGGTGTTTAGCATGAGTATTGGCTGACCTTGTGTTAGCAAGTTACATGAAAAGTTTATGAAAGCATGTCAAGGTGTGTTAGGATTAATTTGGGTCTTAATTAAGGATTTATATGGGTTTCCTTCATTCCTATCCACCACGGGAATGTCTAGGTGCCAACCTGATTAAAAATTTTAAATGTAACAAATAGTTGTCGACCTTGGAGAAGATTTTGAAGGTTGAGATTGATATAAATGAGAGTAATGTTGTTGTAAGATGCAAGAGAGAGGCAAGATATATGTGAGATCGATGTGAGTGATGAGTGTGATACAAATTGTAGAAGTATAGATGTGAATTTGAGTAATGTAGTGCAGACTTCAAAGTGTTGGATTCCTAATTGTAGTGAGCTAAAGGTGTCTACAATATTTCATGCAAGGATATGAAAGTGCTAGAGCATTTTTGTTGGATTCCTTGTTGCATTGAGAATTTTTTCTCTATGTAACATTTATATTCTATCTTCTTATATTATTTTTGTGGTAGTGAGCCATGGTTGTGAGCCTTTTTGGATAGTGCGTCTTATTCTAGCAATGAGCCCTTGTACGGGTTTTGCAATTACTTATATTATGAGCTAATACTCACCATGGTTTCTCCCTTATTTGATTTTCCATGTAAATTTGGTGTTCTCTTGTGTATGGTGTTGTTATTTTTGTTTATGTTATATGTATTTCATGATTAATCACTTTAACATAATAAAGGTCTAATGAATGCATGTGGATCTGATTATTGTTGAGGGTTTTGATGTTTTAATTTTCTACAATTGATTCATCCCCCCCCCCCATCCCCCCTCCCGCCCCTCCCGCCCTCTCAATTTTCTTGTTCATTCAACATGTTTCACTACCTTAGCTTCCTTATAGTAAAGATATAGAGATATAGTGAAAGATAGATAGGGATATGGGTAAGTGCAAGATTATGGGTTCACTTTTTAGCCAAAAGTGAAAGTATTTTTTTCTCCAATAAAATTTTATATCATAGTTACAATAAAAAATTGAAGCACTTATACATAGACTCTTAACATGGTCCAACAATATGAAATGTAATATTTTGTGTCTAGCTTTCAAATATGTAGTTTATTCTAATATCTAGATGATAAAAGTTAATTTTTATAGGATTTACAAAATCGACTTTTTTAAAGTTCTATTTTTTGAGCCAAAACATTTACATGTATGACCAACATAATTAATAAAATTATTTTTATATAATCCTTTTTGAGGAAAAATATGTATTATGGTGGAGTTTGGTCATGATTTTTTTTTTTTTTTAAATAATTTTAAATTGGCACTAATTGTTATTTTTGAAAACCTTTTGTGTACAATCAATATAATTTGATCTAAACTAATCATAAAACAAATTATTTTTTATTGTGCAGAGAATTTTTTCTAGATTGGTCTCAAAAAATTTAAAAAGTTTAAAAATCAAAAGTTATTAAAAAAATACTAATACCTATTATTTCAAGTTTATGAACCAAATTCCTCAAAAATTAATTAATAAATAGAATAACATGTCCAATCATTAAAAAATTACATAATTAAAAACAAGACACTGTCATCTATAATGGATTTTAATTTCATTAAAAAAAATTGAAAAAATGTCATCAACCATATTGCTAAAGTTAGTTCTCTTGCTCTTTTCATGACATTGTACTTGTAGGTCCAAAGATGAGGGTTAGGTTTCCAACCCTAAAACAAAATAAAAAACATAGGTTTCAAAATTTAAATTTTATAAAATGGGTACTTGCTCCAAAATGTGTACCCATTCTAAAAATGAACATGTATATGATGTAAACAAAAACTAGTACCTAGTTTAAAAAATAAAACAAGTACCCATTTTATACAAGAGTTTAGGTTTGGGAGCCCAATCCTAAATAACTTTACCCATTTTCAATGAATCAAGTACCTGCTCTTATTAATTTTTTTACTCATGACTTCCACTAAAAGTGGATTCATTATCTTGCTTTTACCCATATATAGAGGGAGATATAAATAGAGTTATAAAGAGAGAGGGATAGAGGGATAGAGGAAGAGATAGAGACAGTTATAGAATGGGATATATAGGGAGAATGTGATAATGGTTTATAGAGGTATGAATAGAGTGGGAGAGAGAGAGATAATGAGAGGAAAAGAGAGGGAGATAAAGGTAAAGAAAATGAGAGACAAAGAGGGAGAGATAAGATATAGAGATAGAGGGAGAGATATATTGAAGAAGAGAAATGAAGAGAGATAGGAATATAGAGAGAGGAAGAGATAGAGAGATAAAGATAAAGAGAGGGGGAGATAGATAAATGGAGAGAGAGAGGGAGAGAAATAGAGAATAGGAGAGATTTAGAGAGGGATAGGAAGAGATAGGGTGTTACAAGAATGAAGGTGTTGTCATTGATTTCAACTAGTTAACTAGTTATCAATTGGTTGCTATTGTCATTGATATCATGGATGCAAGTAGCTGGTTGTATATGTAAAGGATATTGAGAAAATTATAATGAAGAAAAGTTGCAGGTGTTCATTGGTTGCTCTGGGTTTTGCTCCTATGTTTGTGTGATTCGGATATGGTGATAATGGTTGTTGGAAGTTGTTATATCCATATTTTTGGCTTATGATTCATTGTACAGTGTGAGTTATGTTCACCATTTGTGAACTATGGTTTTCTATGTATCTGGCTGAGGTTCAGGGGAAATTTTGTTGGTCCATATTTCTTTTTGGTTGAGTCTTATGACTTGTGGTTCTAGAGTTAAGTTGTTATGATCATGTTGAAGATAATTTTGGTGTCTGAAAAGATAGGATCGTGCTAAGAGTTGTGTGTGCTTAATTGTTCTATGTTTTTTACATTGGTTTGGTTGACCTTGTGTTGAACACTACTTTCAAAGTTCATGAAGTGTGTTGGGACTTATTTGGGTCCTCATCAAACATGTGTTTGGGTCATCCTCATTTTAATTCCACCCTAGGATGTTTGGCACCAACCTAATTTTAATTTAGTAATGGATGGCCGACTTTGGATATGTTTCAAAGTTGAAGATGGTATAAATAAATGATGAGTTATTGGTGAAAGATGGAACAAAGAGATAAGTGCAAAGAAATAGAGCAAATAGATGTAAAATCATGTGTGTATGTGATACGAGTGTGGCATATCAATGCAATTTCTAAATGTTAAGTTTTTGGATGCACAGTGAGCTGAAGGTGTACTCTATCATTCATGCATGTCTACAAGTGTTTGAACAAATTGTGGTGGAAATCTTTGTTGCATTGATATTGTCTTCTCTCTATAACATATCTCTTCTATCTTATTTTCATCTTTGTGGCAGTGAGCCCTCCGGGTGGTTAACCCTTGTTGGACAGTGAGTCTTGATTCAAATAATTAGTCTTGTTTTGGCAATGATCCTTTATAATCAATTTTGATACTCTTTATATTGTGAACTAATCCTCACTGTGGTTTTTCCCTCATTGGGTTTTCCACATAAATTTGGTTTTATTGTGTTTATGTGATTCTTTTTCATTTTTTTCCCTTCCAATTAATGTTTGATCATTTAGCAGAGCAAAGGGTTTGTGATTGATCCAAGTTTTGGTGAATTTTTTAAAGGTTAAATTTTCTACAACTGATTCACCCCCCTCTCAATTTTCTTGTTCAACATAGGGGAGAGGAAAATATATAGGTATATAGAGGGATAAAGAGATATCAATATATATGGAGAGACAAAAATATTGAGAGAGGGAGAGAAAGAGAGTAAATATAGAGGGAGGAAGTATGTAGAGACATAAAGAGATAGATATATAAAGAGGAGAAGAGAGATGGATAGACAAAGATAAATAGGGGAAGAGATAAAGAGATAGAGAGAAGGGGGGGATATTTAGAGATAGAGACGGAGAGAGATAGAGATAGAGAGAGGGGGAGATATATAGAGGGAGATATATATATATAGATAGGATAGGGAGAGATATAGAGAGAGATGGGGAGAGATAAAAAGAGATAGAGGGGGTTGGAGACATAGAGATAAAGTTAGAAAGATGGAGAGATAGAGGGTGAGCGATAGATCTAGAGATAGAGAGGGAGATACATATAAAGAGAGGGGGAGATTGTTTACATAATTAACATGTGAATTTATTATAATTGAATCACGTATGACATTTTATTGTACTATTGGAGTTAAATTATCTATAGAAATATTATATGATTACATATTTTTTCTTCTTGTATGGATTCACTTACCTTAGATCTTTAGTAGGCACTTTTTATTCACATATTCATGATTATGACTTGGTGCATCCTTCTATGAAGAGTGATAGTTGTGTACATGATTTTTCATGAAAATTATCTTTGACCAAAATTTTCTTACAAAATACACCTATTGGTAATGAGATAGTATAGACTTGTGATCATATAGTTTATGCTTCTCCATTTTTTACATATATAGTAGGCTTAATCATGTTGCTAGAGATTGTGATAATGATGAATACATACATAGTAATGATTTACCTTGTAATACATCTTGTAGGATGAGCATCAAGGGCATAATTTTACATTTACTTATCACATTGTTATATTTGATGGCATTCCTTCTTTCATATGCCATGATAACATCAATTCCATAGTTGTATGCAATTTATGTGAGTTACCTAAGTTTATGCATAATAATGATCCTTGTGATAGTTATTTTGTTTCTTCTCTTATTTCATGTGATTGCTTGCACATTATGAGGATGAGTCATTAGATTCTCACATTGATACCCATTTCCTTTGTATAATGATATTATAAATATTTGTGAAGAAGAATGTAATGATGATTGCAATGAATCTACAAATGTCTCGGTGTATGTTATTTTTTCTTTTGCTTGCTAATTGTATTCATTATGATGCCATCTTGATTAGTGAGTTTAGATTTTAACTAAAGGTTAGCTCCTAGTTTGGTTTGGTAAGTGATTCAAGCACAATGAAGTCACACATAATTTAAGTGTGTTATATAACATGCTTCTGTTATGAAAAATGTGGGTTACATAATGTACTCACATTATTTAGCATAACATTCTTACATCATTTATTAAAAAATACTTTTATTTTAGACATGAAATAATCTTAGATGACCAAGCCCAAATGTTAGACTTCTACACTTCATCCTTTATAAATTAATTTATTTATTTTTTTATTATTTTTATGTAAATTATGCAACATATATGCTCAATGATGTAGTTTTCATGATGCATCCACTTTGAAAATTTATATAAAACAATTCAATGAAAAATACAAAAAAGTAAACTTCTTGTACTTAGTCTTGGTTGTATTTCTTCCAACCAATTTTAACCTAGCACAACAAAAAATATGGGGCACACACTAAATGCTATGTTATACTTTAGTGATAAAAACACAAATAATTTTGCATGCATAGAGAGATAGATTAGGTCCACAAACAAAATTTTGATCGCAAGGGTTTTAAATTAAAAAATCAATTTCAAAACTTTCCTTGCTCTTTCCACTAATTGTTATTATCTAAATAAAGTACAAATTACACCAAACTACTCACTAAGGTGATGTATTTAAGGACTAACCCTAATTTGAAATTAATGTTTTAACACATATTTAGAAATTGAAGATCACACTTATAAATTTGATTACATATGGGTAAAATGGTTTACATAAAGATTGTGATCATCGTTTTAGAAACATATTACACACTCTCATTTTCTACTCAATTTCTTGCTCAAAGATATGAAACCAGTCCACTAGTGATTCGATTGAGGAGAACACAACCCTCACAATTTAATAGATTCCTCAAACGTGTTTGTAAACATTATAGTCATTACATGCATTTAAACATTATAAAATCAAGACAAGCAAATTTTAGCAATCTACAAATTCCAAGATCAATCTTATCAGTTATAAAATCACTCTTGCACATAAGATAAGATGAACACTAGCAAAAATCACCTCCAAAATCATAAATCTAATTTTTACAATACACAATTAAATTTTCAAACTAACATAAAAAATAAATAAAAAATAGTAAGTATAATTCTTAATACATAGTTTCAATGAATTTTCCTGGACGGTGAATTGCTGGCGATGAATTTTCCATAACCGTGAATTGCTGAGGTGAATTTCCCTTCAATAAATTGATAAATTGTTGACGATGAATTTGTGGATGCCATAGTTTCTATATCACTAACAAAACTAAATATCTAATACATTTAATCTATTAATTTCTATATTATTGTTTAGAATTTTTTAGAGCATTGATTTCATTTATTTTGATTGACCTAACTAAAATTTATATAAAAGTACTTTAATACTTTTACAACAATGAACCAAAAGTTGTGTATATTGATATCTACACCATTACCGTTCAAAACATGTAGCCGTTATACAGAGGCGCCCGTCAAATTTCTGGCCTCTGTGGGGAGGACCCGTCAATTTTTGTGGAGTTTGGGATATCTGTCTGTGACGAAGACTTTTAGTTTGTATACAATTAGAACTCCTCGAAGATGAGATTGTACTAGTCTGGATGCACGCCTCTGGTACTTTATTTTTCAAAAATGGCGCTGCTTTTATCAGAATCAGCAAACCCAGAAAGTTTAAGCTTTATCAAGAGTATTTTCCAATAAATGCAATACAAATGTTGGGGCTTTATTGAGAATTTAGTCAAGCTTAGTCAAGCTGTACGTTCATCTTGTTATTTTTTTATGGAATTGGGGGACAAAAAGAGTTGTAAGAAGTTGTCTTAGAAGTAATTTTCAAAAAAATATGTGCACATTTTATGTAAAATTTCACATCACATATATTATATAACACACTTGTATTATGTAGTGGTTTGAAAAAAAAAAAAATCATATGTAGAAATTCTATGAACGGATTTTGTGTGGGAGCTTGCAATAGTATATGTCAAACGAGAAAGATCTTGTAGTTGAATATCATTGAGGAGAATTCATTGTTCTTGGATTGCTAATTCGTTTAGTTGGTAAGTCAATTCATCAATATTGTAAGTGTTGCTCTAAGTCTAGCAGAGATAATCTAGGGTGGTGGAGAAGTTTTAGCCTAGGCATATGCCTAATTATTTTTTCAAGAGGGAAAAGCCTTGTAGGTCAACAATGAGTGAGAAATATATATTTTCTAGGTTAATAATGAGTGGTAGCTATATGTTTTATTAGTTTTTAGTAGGTGTATAACTCAAGCTTATGAGCTTAGAAAATAATATTGTTCTAAGAAAAAGAATGATGTAAGAGACGTAAAGACTAAGATCAATATAGATAATTATGTAAAATTGTGTACATGCTAGTAAGCATCCAATGAGCAAGCAATAAGAAAGAATGAATGTTCATCTTGAGAGAATCATACAAGTGAAGTTAAACGAGTATAAAATCATAGCCCAAATATAGGATAGAGAGATAATAATTTAGGTAAAGAGAGGAAGGGAGAGAGGAGATAGAAACAAATAGAGGGAGAGAGAGGTAGAGGGATAAGTAGAGAGATAGAGAGATAGAGAAATAGAGATAGGGAGAGGGAGATATAGAGCGAGAGGGAGGGAGAGATAGAGAGGAAGAGGAAGGGAAAGATAGAGATAGAGATAGAGATAGAGATATAGAGAGGGGATAGATAAATATATACAGTTGGAAAGAGGGAGGAAGATTGAGAGAGGGAGAGATAGAGAGAAAGTGATAGAGAGGGAGATATAGAGAGAAAAAGATACAAATAGAGATGGAGAGATATAGAGAGAGAGGGGGGGGGAATATAGAAAGAGATGGATAGAGGGAGAGGAGAGATAAATATATAGAGTTAGAGAAGGAGAGACAAATAGACAAAGACATGGATAAAGAGATAGAGAGTGATAGAGGGGAAACATATAGAAATAAATGGAGAGAGATGGAGAGATAGAGAGAGAACATAAATAAATAGATAGAGAGAGGGAGAGGTAAACAAATTTAGTTATAAAGAGGGAGAGATAGACGTAGATAGATAGAGATAGAGATAGATAGAGAGATGGAGAGAGGGGGAGACATATAGATATATTTTGAGAGAGAGAGATAATTAGATCAAGATAGATATGGAGAGAGAGATATATATAGAGAAATATAGACATAGATATATATATATATATATATATATATATATATATATAGAGAGAGAGAGAGAGAGATATAGAGAGAGGGAGAGATAGAGATAATATGAAAGAGAGAGCAAGACATATCAAGAGATAGAGAGGGGGAGAGAAAAAATAGAGGGAGAGATAGGGTTAGAGGGAGGGAGAGATAGAGGGAGATAAAGAGAGGGAGGCAAAGAGGTAGATATGGAGAGAGGAGAGAGGTAGAGAGGAACAAAAGAGTTAGAGATAAAGGGGGAGATGGTGAATGGGGAGAGAGAGATAGAGATAGAGAGTAAGAAAGATAGAGAGAAAGAGAGAACATAGAGATATAGAGGTATAGATGGGGAGATAGAGATAGAGATTAAGAGAGATAAAAAGGGAGGGAGGGAGAGATAGAAATAAAGAAAGAGAGAGAGTTGTAGAAATAGAGATATAGAGAGGGAGAAATAGAGATAGGGAAAGATAGATAGATATAGAGGGAGAGAGAGATTTAGAGAGGGGGAGAGAGTGGGAGAGAAAGGAAGGGAGATAGATAGAGACTATTTGGTTGGGAAAAGGATTTAAGAGCCTCTTCCCAATTGTTTTGGATTGGATTAAAGATGACCTCAAGGACCACTTGGCTACCAAAAACCTATTGGGTGCAGCCAAAATGGTGGATCAAGGCTTTAATCCAATGTTTTTTTGTTTGTTGATGTAGGTGTTGGGGAGAGCCAGAATGGTGGATCGCAGCTTTAATCCAATGTTTTAGTGTTTGTTGATGTGGGTGTTGGGGAGAGCCAGAATGGTGAATAAAAGCTTTAATCTAATTTTTTTGTGTTTGTTGATGTGGGTGTTATGATGATTGATTTCTAAAATGAATGATCTAATTATGAAAACTATGAGAATGTAGTAGTTTATCATAAATTATAATAAACTAATCACAGAAAGATAAAATTCATATCCAAAAGTGTAGAGGGTAAACACAGAAAAATTTTGGATTCAAATTTGGTGCAGATCTGGTTGGTCTAGGGCACCATGCACTTAAGAATGTCCTCTTTTTTGGAAACTAAAAATGCAAGCTTCAAGATACTAATTTTCATCTTTTGCACTCCTCTTATTCTCCATGCTAATGTCTCTAAGCTTCGCAACTCCTCTGGGATGTATTCCTATCACAATCTCAAATGGTGTCTTCCTTGTGCTCTGGTTTCCTGAATTATGGTATGCAAATTTTTCTTGCAGTAGAACTATATCCCAATTTCCTACTTTATTTCCCACCAAACACCTTAATAAGTTACCAAAACTCTTGTTACTACCTCTATTTGTCCATCATTTTATGGATGATATATTGAACTGAACTTCAAGTTTGTCTTTGTCTTCTTCCATAATGTCCTCCAGAAGTATCCAATGAACTTAGTGTCCCTTTCTGAAACTATACTCCTTGGTAATCCATGCAATCTCACATTCTCTTTTAAAAATAGGTCAACAATATGCACAACATCTTTAGTCTTCTTTTTTTTAGTCTACGAGAATCGGGTAGCCCCCTTTAAAAACTACAGTGTGCTTGGTAAAAAAAAATCACATGACTGGTGACCCTAGAATTACACACCCTCCGATACCATGGGGATGGGGGCAGACTAGACCTCTTGACCTCTTTCTTGCAACAAGATGCTTTAACCACTTGAGCTAGGCCCCCTAGCCCAACATCATTAGTCTTCTTGCAAGGAATGAAATGTGCCATTTTAGAAAATCTATCCACTACTACCATTATAGAATCATATCCTCTTTGTGTTCCTGGTAATCCTAATATGAAATCCATACTTATATATTTCCAAGGTATCTCTGGTATTGAAAAAGGTTTATACAATCCAATATTCTGACTATTCCCTTTTGCTACTTGACGGATTTTTCAATTTTGAACATACTTCCTGACATCCTTATATAACTACAACCAAAAATAGTGTTCATTCACCAAATCTATTTTCTTATCTACCCCAAAATGTCCTACTATTCCTCCATTATGTTTCTCCTTAATTAGATTCTCCCTCATTAAACTCCTTGAAATACACAACTAATTTCCCTTGAAAAACATGTCTTCCTGAATGAAATAATCCAACTATTGACTTCTATTTATCACTAGTGGCTCTTTACATACCTTCCATGCTTCAACAAAATCTAGATCATCCTCATACATGTGCTTCAATTCTTCAAAACACAATACTTCGACCTTCATTGTTGCCAACAATTCCTTCTCCTACTCAATGCATTTGCAACTTTATTTGACTTGCCACTCCTATGTTTCAACGCAAATGTATAACTCTAGAAGAACTCAACCCATCTCATATGTCTCTGGTTCAACTTCCCTTGACTGTTCAAATACTACAAATCTTGATCATCGGTGTACAACACAAACTCCTTAGGCAACAAATAATGTCTCCACTTCTTCAAGGCTTGAACTATGGAATAGAATTCTTGATCATAAACTAAGTATCTTCTTCTAGCATCATTCAACTTCTCACTAAAATAAGCTATTGGTCTCCCTTCTTGGCTCAACACTACTCCTATTGCATTTCCACTAGCATCATAATCAACTTGAAATACTTTATCAAAATCAAATAAGGCTAACATTGGTTGCTTTGCCACCTTTTGCTTTAGCAATTCAAAGCTTCTTTGTGCTTCAAATTTCCACTTAAAGTCTTTCCTATCTCCCCTCATTTTTTATGTCATGGGTGTGAAAATTCTACTAAAGCTCCTGATAAATTTTTAGTAGAAACTTGTCAATCCATGAAATGATCTTGCTTCTCCAATATTCACTGGTGTAGGCCACTCAACAATTGCTCTAACCTTCTTAGGGTTCATCTTCAAACCTTCAACAAAAATGACAAAACCTAGATACACCAACTCTATCTTCATAAAGTTACACTTCTTGATATTTATCAACAACTTCTCCTCCCTTAGCCTTTGTAATGCTTGTCTAATGTGCCATAAATTTTCTTCTCTAGTCTTACTAAAAATTAGAATATCATCCAAATAAACAATAATACGTATAAACTAAGTCTTCGACTTTGTCACCATCCTATCCCATTTTGTGATTTTCTCTTTTCCCCTCCTATTCCTATGCAATTGAACTTGTTTCCACCAGATAGCAGCATGTCCTTTCAACTTAGTTTTCAAAAATCTCACTCTTTCAGGATCTTCAATTTCTTCATATTCAAAGTATTCTTCCATATCATTGATCCAATCAATCAATTCCTCTAGGTTTAAATTTCCCGTGTAATTTTGAATTTCAATTCTAGGTCTCTTTCCAATCTTGGAAATAGCTTTCAACATTTTTACCTAATCTAAATCTTCTTCTTCTAGGTTATCTTAATTTTGATTTGTAGCATGATCTAGGTCATCATCACTTTCAGCCTCAAGTCTAGGGTTTAGACCTCTCCTTCTATATTCTTCTACAACATCCAATCAGACTCTCATTTCCCTCATATCTCCAACATTCACCATAATAGGTGCTCTTCTTGGCGGCATCTCTTCCCCTTGGATCTGGTGCAACTACCTCAATTCAGCGATCCATCTATAAGGTCTAAACTAACTCACTGTCGGTGCTTGGTTGAAAACACTTGTTGGTTGCCTCTGGTTAACGATCTATTCACCACAAGGAATGAATTCTCTCCCAAAGGACTCACAAACACACTCTGATACCACTTGGTGTAGTTACGAATGGAGGGTCCAAAAAGGACTATCCAACCATGAAGCCTAGAATTCACATAGCATAAATAACATAAGAAATACTCATCAAATATGAATTACCATTGATTCAACAGCTTGTAGTCTTACATGCGTCATATGCCATATATGTGGAATGACTAGGGCTCACAGGCCTGCCACGGGGCATTACAAGATGTTACAATTGGCACAAGGCCTTATTATGAATATAAAAACCATCTAACTCCTACTCTATAACTATCTGAACTCCTTCCAGAGGATTACAAATGATCTTAAATATGAATCTCTCCAATTATGATCTACACCAGCCTCCAAGGCTTACAACCCTAATGTAAGATCAAACATGTAGGTTGGCCTAAGAACAAGAGAAGATAACCCATCGGGAGATGGAATGTATGCAGATCTCCAAAATAGTTCCCTTGGACCTAAAATGCCTTGAATGATGTTCCATTAAGCTCCACACATTCCAGAAGAGGTCCACACAACAAACCTGAGCCAAATAAGCCATGAATGCTCCAACTGAGAGTTGACAATGAAATTATGTGAGCGATAACTTCCTACAAATGAATGTAAATCACCTAAAATATGGATATGTCGAAGATGGCCTCTTGTAAAATTGATATCCTACTCCACGAGCTAAGAAATGATGATGCAGTAGAACTTGAAAGAAACTGTTAAGACAGTTATTGCAAGAAAAGAAATGTTGTTGGTTGATACAGGATTGCTTTACAACCAGGATACTCCTACATCAACAATGGATATTGAAATATCTTGTTGCAAGAGCTAATGTTTCACCATATATTGATGCAAGGACTAGTGTAGTTGATGTGATTGATAGAAGAGATTGAATAATGATTTTGATCTATCCATTGTAAAAAATATATGTAGAGAGGTTGTCTTAATGATAAATGGTAATTTATTTTGGAATGACTTAAGGGTGATTTCCTTTTATACTTTTTCTAAACACAATTTGGAAATGTTTGATGTGAGAAATGATCAATAATGACTAGTTAGAGGTAGGTCAACTTGAACTTGAGACTAATTTTAAATTTTGAAGAAGTGGACCAATCTTATATGTGTGGATATACTCTAAGTCTTGTTGTATCTAAACACAAATTTGACTTATATATCAATATAAATACCAAATCAATCAAAACCATGTACTAATATAATATACTTAAATTTGTCACATGAAATAATACAAAAAAGAAGTAAACACACTTACACAAATAAAAAAATAAAATTAGAAATACAACCCCATAACTTTCTTATGCCAAATTTACAATTTGTATTTAAATACACATTGTAAACACTTAAAATCATCTTGATCGATATTGCACATCTGAATTTGATTAATAACATTGTTTTCATCTTGATTCACCTCTTTTCAACCATTTAATCAAATAATCTTAATTGTTTAATTAAATTCATCATTTTCTTCAATTAATCGAATAATTAGTTTTATTAGGTTAATTCATCCCCTTCCATGCTAATTTTAATCCTATTTAATTAAATTCCTTAAGTCCTCTCATTTGATTAAATAATCTTAAATATTTAATTGAATGTCATTATTTCCCTTTTTAATTAAATGAGTTAATTTTTTAATTAAATCTTCAAATTCATCCATCATGCACAGTTAAATAATGTTTTATTATTTAATTAACTAATTTCTTTCATCCTCCTACTTGCAAAGGAATATTCCCATGGAATATTCCTCCATTTCCACTCCCTCCTAAATGGAAATATCTTGTAACAACCTCCTAAATTTTAGGATTTGTGCTTCTTCAAATCAATTTGAGCCATTGATTAAATTGGTCAATCCATGTCAACTTTCAATCTCATCCATGGATTGAATTCTTGATCCATCCCAACTCCTCTCCTCAACTTTCATCCATTGATTCAACTACTTTTCCTATAAATAATCCTCATTTCTATGAGGAAAGGATCCACATTCATTTAGAGCAACTGCACTATATTGAATTTTAGAGCATTCTTCATGAGCATTTCATCATTTAGCATCCATTTTTAGTTAATCATGCATCTATTTTCATCAATTTCCATTAATGGCATCCATATTCAAGATTTTTTCAACCAAGGGATTGGGAAAGGGCTGAAATTCTACATCAATTCAACATCAATCCCCCAATGGGATGAGGTTTGATGCATTTAGCTAGGTTTCCTTTAAGTATTTTAGATTATTCCATGTTTAATGGCTTCTTAGAACTTAATGTTTTCAAGAATTTTATTGGGAGCTTGACTTAACTAGTTAGATCTTGGTTAATTCTTGTATTTTAATCATGTTTAGCTTAGGTTATGATCATGCTCACATTTTGGTGCTAGAAGAAGGGCATTACTAACCATATTTGATGAATTTTCTTTGATTTTCCTATGTTTTGTAGATTGCAAGGCCCAACGATGCAATTGTTTTTGGGCAGGGCAACACAATTGCAAAATTATGATGCTATTATTTGCATTTTGACACTATTTTCTTTCAACCAGGGTGACGCAATTGTGCATTATGACACAATTGTGGGATTGTGATGCTATTGTTTGCATTGCGACGTGTTTTTCATCTATCCAGGGTGACACAATTATTTATCTAACGCAATTGACATCTCTATTTTTTTGTGTTTCAAGTGAACTGGAGCGACGCGGTCATACAGCACATTTTCCCTGAACTAGACCCGACGTATTTTCCAAACTCTGACATAGTTGTTTGAACCAGAATGGCATATTTGTTCAACGACACAGTTGTCTTAAACCAAAGTGACATAGTTGTCAGAACAGCGACACAATTGCCAAGTAAAAATAAAGAGTTAAATCTTCATGTTTACTTGAAATTCTCAATTTGATCTACTCTCTAATCACTTACTAACTTCTGGTTTTTTTGTGTAAGGCTAACTATTTTACATATTTGAAGTGTAGCATGAAATCTTTGTAATGGTGTCATTTTATTTTTTCCTCTAATAGTGTTTTTTAAACTCATGGAAGGATAACCTAAATTGTTGTTTATGTCATGTTTAGAGTAAATAACTTTCAATTTGGGCTTTAAAACTTACAATGCTATGATTTTTTCAAATTTGGCTTAAAATTGAACCCATAACTTTCAATTTGAGGCTTCAAAACTTACAATGCTATGAGTTTTTCAAAGTTGTCTTAAAATTGAACCCAAATATCCTCACACTTCAATTTGATTTAAAATTGAACAAAAAAAACTCACACTTAGTTTTGGTGCTATTAAAATGAACATAACATCTACTTTTGGTGCACTAAAATTAATCATTGTCTTCTTTGCTTACCATGATTGTGTAAATTTTTAGAGTGTATCCTCTCCCCTTGCGCATCGTGTGATCTTGGGTGAAGAGAAACACTCTAAGTTTACAAACTTTTTGAGTCACCTAAAGGCTTGCTACGTATCATCTCCCCGTGTGCTTCGTGTGATCTTGGGTGATGAGAAATAGAATTCCTTTTATTTTGTTAGATATGGGCCTACCTATAAGACACATCGCGCAATGGAGAAGTCATAAGTAACCCTAAAATCATGTTTATCAACTGGCTATATTAAAGCATGTGAAATTGAAAGAGTGTGAATTCCATAACGTGTCAATAGTCCTAATGCAAACATAATTACTTGCACAAGCTAGGCTAGAGTCTTAAGTGGCTCACGTATTTGATGCATACCTCTGGTGTTCACGGTGTCACTTAAAACCTTTGTATCTAGAGGCCAACCAAGTTTTTCAAAATGTTCTTTGAAATAGTGCATCAGAATAGCATCATTCTGAAAAGTTACTTACCATGTCCGATTTATAGTTGAGGCATAAAGCTTAAGAGTTAATTCTCTTGTACAAATCTAGGCATATCAAGATGGTACATTTCCTTGATATGGCCTATTTGACCCCTCTATAAATTTGGAATAGCATCATTCCTTCGAGGGTGAGGTAATCCTACTAAAATTGGTGTACCTTTATTCCTCTAGATTTTTATTGACTGATTTTATTGAGCTAAACTAGTAAGTCTTATGGAATAAGACTTGTGAAATATCTCTCATACCCATTGAGTCGATTAAACACATTGTTTGGAATTCAAAAAAACTCAAACAAACATCAACATGATCAAAAATTTATAATCCTTTTATTATATTTGAGTGCACTTGAAGGACAATATATTGTTTCATGCCTCTAAATATATATTTTTTATCAAAACAATATATTAGTGGTTTCCCAATATATTTTCCCACATCTTTACTCACTTATATCAAAGTTAACCTAGGGAACTATGGCTTAGCTCTTTGATTTCCACAATTTCAAGCTTTTGTGGAAAGCATTTTCTTTGTCATAGACATTCTCAGTTTAAAATTTAATCAAGACATTTGATGTGGTAAAAGCAATATGGGTATCTATAGGATCATCATGGAAAAAATAGGCCCTTAAGTGGCAATAAAATTTAGAAAAATTAGAGTTATGAAATTTGACATAAAAATTTGAATAAGTTATCTATATTATTTCAAAAATATGTAAAAATATAATCTATAGCAAATTGAATGTAGTTTCTAAACTACTAGGTTTTTTTTATTTTAAATCTATTTGGTGAAATTTTGAAATTTCAATGCAGTAGTACTTAAATTTTAGGGAAAAAATAACAAGTAGGTGTCTATCTGACCACCCTAACCACAATAAAATGATAATATTTTTTTATAATATTTTAGATATAAGTAGAGGACTCATGTCCTGATGTGATGGATAATTTTTTGTACAAAAATTTCAAGTAAATAATTAATTATGATTTTTTAATTACAACTTTTAAAAAATATAAAAACTCGTATGTTTGACCACCTTAACTTGGTAAAAACTTCATGAAATTCAATTTTTTTCTTTTTAATCCTATATTATGTGAAGCATAGAATGTGACGCATGTTTCAGATTCAAAAAATGTGATACCGTTTGAAAGCTATAGATGTTTTTCAATCAACCTATGAATCAGGACTTTAGTCATAATTCAAATAGAAAATTAATAATAATTATTTATTAAATTCAAAGTAAAGCATAATTTATATTGGTGGAAATATGAGAATATCCTTTAAAAACCCTTTCGTTTCATCAATTTTGGGTAAAAAAAAGTCGTCAGCCATATGGGCCATCATATCACTTACATATTGCCACTTTTTGGCCCATCATGATCCTGCACATACCCATATCATTAAATCAAATTTTAAATCAATTGAACCCATAAAGTAGGCATACCCTGATCTTATTTTCAAAACATCTTGACTTCCAAACAACACAAAGAGAAAACAAGAAAATGCATACCAAACATTAAACCAAGGTTTTATCCTCAAACAAACATTGGCCTCTTAGGTTTAAACACTCCAAGGAAAAAGAATGTATTTCAACACTTTGATCTTGTAAAAAACGTCACTCTTAGGTTCAAACATTAGGATCAATCATCACATTAACATCAAAACATTCGACATCTCATCTCATCAACAACTTTAAATTTTGAACACAACAACCTCCTAGACTTGGGTTTTCATCAACCAATCACCTAGTTTAGCTATATGTTTGGAAATGAATCCTTTTTCATACATTTAGTTAGATTAGAAAGCATAATTTTGAACAAATTATCCTAAAGTCACAAGTCTACTTTTAGGATTTACAGGTTCATTAGCATCCTTATCAAAACACAAACATCAAAACCTAAAGTCTAGTATTTCCCAAAATTGAAAGTTCTTTACCATACACATCACTCATCCTTTCATCATCCATTCACATCATTGGTCTTAAACACCTTAGAGGGACACTTATACCAAAATTTGAATTAACTCAAGAGTTTCAAAAATACAAATCCCATCACACTACTCCCAAAGTTGATCCAAAATTTATGGTAACAACAAGGTCACAATACAAGAAAGACGTGGAAAAAAACCAAAATTTATCTACCATGAGTGATCCAAACCAACAAGAATTTGATCCTAGAAGTTACTCAACCCCATCACAAAATCCACCTCAAACTTCACTAGAAATGGGGTATGAAGTAGTGGATGTTACCAATAATCCAAAAGAACTCACCGCAGAGGAACTATTTGAGTACCAACAAGATCCCAAGACTCGCCATCTTATCACCACTTTGATGAAATTGAACCCAACTCAATACATGTTAGCCTTGGAAAAAGAAGGATAAAAACTCCATTCCTCATTTTATTTGGACAAACTTAGGGAGCAACCTTTGGGAAATGTGGCATATATTCCTCAAACATATATCACACAACCCTTAGTCCAAAGTGTTGTTCAATCTATCACTCAACCATCTTCATCACATGTTCCAAGTCAACCTTTAACTTCTAGGTTGGTTTCATCTAGTCTTGCAACTCGACTAGGATCCCAACTTAGTCTCACTCCAAATATAGGAAACAACACAACTTTGGGTACCCAAGACACAACCATTCCCAAAAACATCTCCATTCCACAACACTCTCAACATCCAAACATTCCAATAACATCCAATATCCACAACATAAAGTGGGCACCAACATTTCATTCCCAGCCATATTCTTTAATTACAACAAGTATCCAAAGTGTTTCTAATGTTCCACAAAGTCAAGTGAGTCAACCACCCCAAGTGAATTTAAAAGAACAAGTGAACACTATAGTGCAAGGTCAATCACACAAAACTATCCAATTGACCCTCAAAATAAAATGGTTCCACAAGTCCCTCAAATCAACCAAGGAAACACATCAAATGAATTGGTTCCAAATCAATTCAATCAAGGAAACAAATTGGTCTCAAATCAAATCAATCAGGGAACTACATTGGTCCCAAATCAAATACATCAAGTAAATGCATCCAATCAATTGATCCCAAATCAAGTCAATCAAGGTAATCCTTCAAACCCATTGGTCCCAAATCAAGTTATACCACTAACATCACAACACCAAGTGGCATCATGTCAAATATATCAACCTTTGGTCCCTCAAATAATGCAAAATCAAATGGAACCTCAAACTTACATTCCTCAATCACAATCCCAAATTTTGCAAGGATTGATAGCACAAAATCAAGGATAAATTTCACAAGGTCAATATTTACCAAATACAAATCAAAATTTGATCACAAATCAACCACCCAAAAATAAATTCAATCCACCTTCACAAGTCACTAACAACATGGTTCCCCAAAATCCACCACTCATTCTACAAAATCAAAACATCTCGAGCCAATACATTCAAACAAGTAAATTTGTCCCAAATCAAAACACCATCCAACACCTCAAGAATAAAATGCCTTGGCTTGTCAACAATATATTGTGACTCAACAACAACAACAAGCTCAGTTTCTAGCACAACAAGAACGAGCTCAATTACAAGACCAACAACAACTAGCTCAATTACAAGCCTAACAACAAGCTCAATTTCAAGTGCAACAACAAGCACAATTACAAGCCCAACAATTGCAAGCACAACAAGAAGCATAATTACAAGCCCAAAAATTGTAAGTGCAACAAAAATGTCATTTACAAGCACAACAATATTCTCAACAACAAGTGCTTGCACAACAACAACAACAAGGCTTGTATTACAACCCATAACTATTAAATATCCAATATACTGAGAGGGGGGGTGAATCAGTATATGCTTAAACTTATTGAATAGATAACATCCAATCAATCCAAAACATATGATAATTAAGATAAACATAATCATCAACAGAACGTGAACACAATGCACAAGAGACACCAATTTTTTTCATGGAAAACTCGAAATGGGAAAAACCACGGTGAGGATTAACTCATAATGTAGTATAACCGGTTATATGATAATACAAAAGGGTGGCTCGCTGCTAGGAATCACTGTCCAAAATGGGAGGCTCACTGCCTAAAAAATGAAGTAACAAAAATGGCTAACCGTCAGAATGACCTAATAAGAATACACCTCAAGTGCAGATTCAATTCCTTTGTAATTCAAGAAAATTTACATGCCAGTAGATTATACTTCGCCCTATTTGCTTCCATCTATAGCCTACTAATATTCACTCAACACAATTTCTTCTTATGTATTATCAACTCTACAAAAGTATCTTGTATATATATTTGATTGTAAAAGATTACAATCAAGTCGGCTTGAAAAATATTCTCAATTGATAATCCAAACATGTGGCATGCTATAGCTTTCGGCATGGATTACACAAACAAAAACTAATCCATTACATCTTTATCCATTTGATAGGTCGGACAGCAATAGACCTAATAACCAAGACAAAAATTGATACCAGAGATAACCACGAACATCTGCACTTATGAGTTCCTATCAATGTATGCATTTCTCAATCACAAACTATTTCCCAAAAACTAAAGTAGCAGAAATTTATCGGAGAGGATTCTGGAGAAAAATATCGAAGGCTAGTTATGTATTACCAGTTACGAATATGACTTAGAGTCTTCATATATCATGGTGACATCAATGAAAACTAAACTATTAACAAGGGATGTGATCTTCTTCATTCTTCCAACAATCTCCCCCTTTGTCATTGATGGCAACATGTGCCAAAAAGAACATACAAAATTGTGTAGACTATGCTCTACTTCTCATTCCTCTTCTCCCTCTTTGACATCAAGGACAAAGATCAAATAATAGAAAAACATGAAAGATATGTAATTTTTATCTGGAATGACCAAACACATGGAATCAACTTCTAAACTCCCCCTGAGGAGTTATCTCTTACTAATAATTGGAACAAAAAAAATTACCCAGAGGAGGGGGCACTTTGCAGTTCTTGTAGAATGCCTTGCCAAGCCATTTTTCCATCCTCCCAACTCTTCTTAGCAGACATCAGCAACTTGTTCAAGGATTCTAAAGCAATAAAATTTTCTTCAGCTTCATCTAGAGTATCCAGAGATAGATTTATCTTTTCCAAATTCTCATCTTTAGACAAAGAATTGGCTACCAGGGCATACTCCATTATCACATTATCACCAAGTAAGCCGAATTTTTTGATTATCTCTTCTTTCTGCTTTTGTAGCATAAAGAAATTTTCTCTGTGCATAGAAATAGTATTCCAAGTTGATCTATCTCTGTCCATTGGTGCATTATAGGTGTCAGAGACAATGGTCAACTGGGACTCAATGGAGTCCATGAGATATTTTATGCTTTGAGTGGCATCAAGCCACCTTATATAGTATGCAAACACAGAATTGGCTTTAGCTTCACAAGCCTTCACAGCTTCAAGACTTTTCTCTACATTGGCATGTGCTGAGGCACATTTGTTGTGAAGGATCAGTAGCCTTTTCTCATTTAGCTTCTCCTCTGCATCCTTTTTCTTTTCTCAATAAGACTTGTAGCATGCTCCTTAAAGGAGTCCAATAGAAGCTTCAAATTTTCAACCGGAGAAAGAGATGTATCAACAAATATATCTAGAGTAACATCTTGTAGGGCCTTAATGGAATCTTCAATAATCTCAGTCCCTTTCTGATGCATTTCTAATATTTCTCTCCTACCGGATGCATGAAATACATCACCTAACACCAATGTATGTACGATAGAAATCTTATTCAGATCTGCATACCCTTGATTCATTGGAAGCTATAGGAGTTTCAGAGGAATTACTAGTTGGAATCTAATATGTTTTGATAGCAATCCTTTCAAAACATCATTATCGGAGGAGGATTCTCTAGTGGAATTTTGTGATTCTACCATTTTTTGGGTTACTTCTTCATTATTTCCAGCAACAGATTTCGTACTTCTATTTTCTACTTCCTCCTCTGCTTTTTCTTCCTCAGCATTCTCCTTTTCTGCATTCTCATCTTCTGCATTCTTCTCTTCCATTTCCTTTTCTTCAAATTTTTGTTCTTCTACCTTATCCTCTTCAATTTTCTCTTCTTCTTTTTCTTCATGCTTTTTCTCTTCTTCACTTGGAAGTACTGGAGGGGTAGAAACATGCACTTCTGCTTCAATATTTTCTTCAACAGTTTTTTCATTTTCCGGATTTTCATTGTCAACATTAACTTCTGATAGAATATTTGAACTACCTATTTTTGGAGGCATATTATTGTCATTCACTTTCAAAGGTTCATTTTTATTTGTAGCACCGAAAGGAGGTTCTTCTATGAATTATGTATAAGTTTATTTTCTAGGTTCAGAGGTCGCACTGGATGCACCAATCATGCCATACTTTTCTACAGTGTCCTTGATAATTCTTATTGTTTCCTTCCTTATTTATTTGATTTCTTTCTTATCTCTTGTCATCAAGACATTGAATCTTCTTTTCTCCCTAAATTTTTTAGCACAAATCTTCTTCAAATATTCTAAGTTATCCAGAGTTAGAGAGGGTGCAATTCTTTTATAGGCTTTATTTCTTATTTTCTCTTCTAACTCGGCTACCTCTACTCTCCTTTTCCTCAATCTTTCCCACAAGTTTTCAAGAACATCACACATGATGTTGTCCCATTTGGCTTCCAAAATGATAACATATTTGATAATAGCCAGAATTATTGTTTCTTTATATTCTTCTTCTACAAAATTATACACTTCCGCAATGGACTTCACCATATCATCTTGATTCACCAAATTATTTACCAATACATCTAATTCAAGAGGGGGACCAGGCCTTACCAGAGAGGTTTTTTTCTCTTCCTGGTCCAATGGAATTTCTTCTGAAACTTTGGCATTCTTTGCTTCATGATCATTTGATTCATCATCTGAAGATGATACGTATTGAACTTTGTTGGTTTTCTGTGATGCACCTTCACCAAAGGAGACACTAACCCTTCTCTTTCTTGTCAATTTTACAACAGATTCTTCCTCTTCTTCCTGATCATTTGTAATGCTCATATTATTTTCTCTAGTATCTTTTATTTTCCTTCATTTGATAGGGGATACCAGAGGAACACCTTTCCTCCTTCCAGATCTAGTAGTCGGTTCAAAGAGAATTAGGCCTTTGCCCTTATCAATAGTGTTGGGCACTGATTTTATTCTAGCAAGTCTCTAAATTGGTATGGAAGGAGAGGTCTTACCATATCTCCTTACATTGGGTAGTTTTGTAGACTTTTGTCCTTGAAAATCTCTTTCTTGAGCTAACTGTTCAGGTGTGAAACATTGATTAAGCATTTTCTCCACATTTTTCTTACTTTGAGCTTTGTGCTACTCCAAGCGAACTTCTTTGGAGTTTTTTGCATAAGTTCCAATATGGGGTTCATTCGAATCTTTAGGACTCTTCAACAATAGTTGCACATATCCTTCAGCAACATCTTCTGAGACTTCATAACCTAGAGGTTGAATCCAGATGGTTTGAGGTTCAACCACTTCTATCATACATTCATTAGAAGATATATGAAATATAATTTCACCTTTGTATTTCTCAACAAACCTCCTCAAAATTCTATCCCTCCTATTCATATTCTTCTTAAAAACTAGAAGAATGTCGTCGTGGAATTTTCTACATCATTAACATCTCCCAAAATCTTCATATGCTCAAAAATTTCATGTGCAATAGGTCAAGATGGATCCCAACACACAATTCCAGATCTCCCTAGAAGCATTCCCAGAAAGTAGAATAACAAGCATACAATTAGAGAACCAAACTTAAGTGGGTACTTCTTCTCCTTTGGCATTATCAAGTTCTCAAGCAACTGTTTCCAAATCAATTCGCATAGATCATACTTTGTACCATTCATGAACATATCATAACCAGTATAGATAGTTGTGGAAGACATAGAGTTCTCTCTGTTAGTGAAGTAAATTTTTTGGCAAATCATGATCGATGCATACTTCACGGGCGGATTTGTGATAGTATTTGTAGCAAGATCCCTTATGCCATTTGTTGCACTGGTAAGAATCATTATTGTTTCATTCTTCACTACTTTCAGTAGAAGGACTGGTCTTGTGTCCCTTAGTCTGGTGGCAGCCCTAATTTCTTCCTTGGTTATCAAATGCGGCTCATGGGTCCACAAGAATTGATCATGCATTCTGCTTAGGACCTATTTTACATATAGATCATCTACTATAGAACTAAAATTCAAAAATTGTTCCAACGATCCAAATTCATCTCCACAAGATTTGAATATTCAGGTTTTACCAAGAATTCATCATCAGTGAGATTATTCATCCACATATCAATTAATTTGATATTATTGAATTCTTTTGACTTAACCCTAATATACATCCTTGTATCTTCTATCGGCATGATGCCATGGGGAACTAAAGAAAAAGTTCCCATAGGGTCATTCTCAAATACCTTCATCAAGTATTTTTTGTATGAGGGTCTAGGTCTTTTTGTTGTGTTCATGACCACAAGAGTTGCCATTTTCTATGTTCTAAGCTCTTAAAATGATTCAAGAAATAACTTTTCACAAGCCCACAATAACACAAAATCAAGAAATACCTTTTTCTTCACAATCCACCAAAACAAGGGTTTGCACAAGTCGCACTTCAATTCACTCCAAATCGCTCTTCACCTTCTTTGAATACACAAGTGATCAAAATTCCTTCATAATTTTTCTTTATACACAAATGTGATGCCCTAATTCACATTTAATGCACTCGAAATTCAAAAAAGCTGCTAAAATCCTTTAGTTGTGTTGTAAAACCCTAATATGCTCTGTAAACAATCATTCAAGCCTCTTTTCATCTGCATACTAATTTCTTACAACTCTATTTCATGTCACAGATCAGACACGCTCGTAATTAGGGGTTTTAAGAATTTTCTGCTAAAGCTCCCCCTAAGACCATGCTAGGTCTAGTTACTAGAGGTATCATTTGCACCGGATGAGGGTACAGATGCATCAGTAGTCTCTGATTCTTCTTTTTTTTCCATACTTTTCTCATTTCTTGCTTAACTTCTTCTCAGGTTCATTCTTCTTTTCTAGAATAGATTGTTTTCCCTTTTAGCTTTTGCATACCTTTGAAATATGTCTTGGTTTGTTGTATTTATAACATACAACACTTATGTGAATTGATTGACTTCCATTAAACCTTATTATACATTGATTTACCTTATGCCCATATTTATTGCATGTATAGAAATAGCCAGCAAAGGATTGATTCGTCCTTCCTCCACTAAACTAGTTTATCATCTGAGTTCTTCATTCACTAGTTCTATGTCCAAGCATATTGCAGGCATAACATTATCTAGGAAAAGGACCAAAAAAATGATTCATCCCGCTTCTACATTCAATTTCCTTGTGCCCAAAATTTTTGCAAGAGAAACAAGTGTCATTGAAATTTGGGTACCTTTGTGCATTTGGTTGTTTGATAGGTGGTTTTCTTCCTTGATTCCTTTTCTGCTTTCCTTTTTCTTGAGTATTTTGATCTTTTGACGCTTTAGAACTTTCACCTGTTTCCAATCCTAGTCCTCATTTTATCTTTAGAGGGTTTCTTTCCAACAATCAATTCATCAAGCCTGGTGGAACTTGTCTTGAAATTATCCTCACATACTTTTTCCTTTTTCAATTATGCTCTCAGATTTACTCCTTCTTGCTCAAGTCTGGAACATTCATCAGACTCGTTCTTTATTTTTGTATTCAGACATTCTTTAATTCTTTTGTTTTCTTCCACTTGCAGCTTCAGTTTGGTAATGTCTTCATTTTCTTGTTTCAATTGGTCACTAACTTCTCTATGTCTCTCTTTGAACTTCCTTAATTGTTCCTTCAACTTCCGAACACATTCATTCACCTCATCAAGATTCTCTTTTAGATATTTATTCTCATTTTCAGCTTTATCTAGATCATCAAGAGCAGTCTAGAGTTTTGCATTATCCTCCATTTGTTCAATCTTAAAGATCTCCCTCAAGTTGTTAGACTTCTCTACAGGAACCAAGCTTTGATACCAATTGTTAAATATCCAATATACTGAGAGGGGGGGTGAATCAGTATATTCTTAAACTTAATGAATAGATAACATCCAATCAATCCAAAACATATGATAATAAAGATAACCATAATCATCAAGAGAACATGAACACAATGCACAAGAGACACAAGATTTTTTATCAAAAACCCAGAATGGGAAAAACCACGGCGAGGATTAACTCACAATATAGTATAACTGGTTATAAGATATTACAAAAGGGTGGCTCACTTCAAAGAATCACTATCCAAAATGGGAGGCTCATTGCCTACAAAATGAAGTAACAAAAATGGCTAACTGCCAGAATGAATTGATAGGAATGCACCTCAAGTGCAAATTCAGTTCCTTTGTAATTTAGGAAAATTTGCATGCCAATAGATTACACTTTGCCCTATTCACTTCCATTTTTAGCCTACTAATATTCGCTCACACCATTTCTTCTTATGTATTATCAACTCTACAAAAGTATCTTGTATATATATTTGATTGTCAAAGATTACAATCAGTTCGGCTTGACAAATCTTCTTAATTGATAATCTAAACATGTGGCACACTATAGCTATCAGCATGGATTATACAAACAAAAACTAATCCATTACATCTTTATCCATTTGATAGGTTGGCCAGCAATAGACCTAATAGCCAAGACAAAAATTGATACCAGAGATAACCATGAACATCTGCGCTTACGAGTTCCTATCAATGTATGCATTTCTCAATCATAGACTATTTCCCAAAAATTGAAGTAGCAGCAATTTATCGGAGAGGAATCTGGAGCAAAATATCGGAGGCTGGTTCTATATTATTGGTTCAAAATATGACTTAGAGTCTTCATATATCATGGTGACATCAATGACAACAAAATTGTTAACACGGGATATGATCTTCTTCATTCTTCCAACAATAACAACCATACGCAAGTATGAAACATAATGTATTGAACCAAAACTCTCAAGGAGCATACAACACACCACCACCATTATCACCATTACATATGCAATATCAAAATCCATCATACACACCATACAGCATATTCAACCCAAACAAACCCCTTATCAAAATCCCACATTTAATTCATCTACCATTCCACAATATAACACATATGCTCCACCATCAAACAATCCTCAAGATGATCTTTCCTCACAAATAAGAATGCTTACACAACAAATTCAAGACATCCAAGTGGGGAAAACAAATAAATCACATGCACAACGAAACTTGTGTCCATACCCTTTTGATAGAAACATTGCAATGATACCATTCTCACTTGGATTTGAAATTCCCAAATTTAAAAAATATAAAGGGAATGGAATGTATGGAAGTAGCATACAATGACTCCTATTTGATGCATATTTTCCCACATAGTTTGGGAGGCCAAGCAACAGAATGGTTCTCGCACTTACCTCTTGAAATCTGAACTCTCCAAGAGAATAAATCAGTTTGTGGATCACTTATCCTATAACCTTGATACGGACATACGTTTGGAGGAACTATACACCCTAAAATAGAACAAGGGTGAATCACTTATGAATTTCTTGCAACGATGGAGGCATAGAGCTAGTAAATGCAAATGACCAATTCCCAAAGAGGAAAAAATAGGGATCATTATTGCCAATGTGGAAACAAATCTATCCTTCCAACTAAAAATACAGTGTCTCATCTTACGAAGATCTCATCCCTATGGGTCTTAACATTAAAAGATCCCTCCTAGCATAAGGAAACACACAAGCATACAAGGACAACCTCCCATCTACTAGTTCCAATAACAAGCCTCGTGTTGGGGCTAAGAACAAGAATGTTATTAATGATGGTGTCATAGATCTAAAAGTGGTCCTAAGTGCTCCAAAATTTTAAAAAAACACCCAACCAACCAACATGCAACAAAACACTCAACCACCAAACACGCAGTTGCAAAACAACCAATATAATCAACAATGCTAACACTCAAGGGGGACCACCCGCTAAAAACAATTACCCTCAACAACACAAGTACACACCTTTGGTGGAACCTATTGAAATGGTCATGCAAAAATTAGTGCAATCCAATCTCATCACGCTCCCTAATTATCAAAATTACCAAGAACCTCAATTCAAACCACCATCATATAATGAGAAGGATCTTTGTGATTTTCATAAAATCAAGGGACACAAGACAGCAAGTTGCGTGAAACTAAAAAACATCTTTCAAGATCTTATTGACAATGGATATGTGACTATAGATCAACAATCAAGAAATAAAGACCATAAAATATACAAGAACCCGATGTCGGACCATATCAAAGGGAAGGATTACACTAACGTAGCTCATGTGTATAACAATGTGGTAGCATCATGTGATAATTTTATAACCATAATCACAATCAAAGGGCCTAGTGCAGAGTGTGGAGTCACCACACATCAAGGAAAGGTCGCCATCCAAGGAGCACCATCACAACCTAGGGCACCACTCTCACTTATGAAGTCAAACCTTAGTGATTATAGTCTCTTGGACCAATTGAAGAAGACCCCTACCCAAATATCCATCTTGGAGTTACTAAAAATATCTCCCACACATAGGGACATCTTAGAAAAGGCTTTGCCAACTTCTTTTGTACCTGAGAATCTTGATACTAAATAATTTTAGGCTACTATCAGACACATTACCACTCCTCATGTTCTCACCTTTTCTGAGCAAGACCTCCCAATGTAGCCATCACACAATCGTGCATTGCATCTTGAGGTCCTTGTTCATAAAAATAAAGTCAAAGGAGTCTTGCTAGATGGAGTTGTTGGTCTCAATATTTTTACCCTTCAACTAATCAAGAACTTGGGTTACTCTAAATATGTTATTAAAAGGAAAAAGGTGTTACTATTAGGGAATATGATGATCAAGAATGGGTTTCTCAAGGCACAATCAAACTCCCCATCCAAGTAGGACCCACAATTGTAGAAACTACTTGCCAAGTGCTTGAACTTGACCTTCCTTAAAATATTCTTCTAGTTCATCCATGGATCCATGTCATGCAAGCCATAGCTTCCACATACCATCAATGCATTAAATTTCCCTATGAAAATAGAGAAATAATAATCCATGGCAATCTCAAACCATTCTATTATTGCAAAAATCTAGAAGAAAAGTACTATAGAGTCCCACAAGTTCCCAAGAACAATGAAGTGCCAACATCATCCTCATTCATTGACCCATCTTCCCTAGTTTCCAGCTCTGAATCAAAAGTACCTATCATACAGAATATCCCTAATATCAAAGCAATAATCAAAGACAATAGTTGTGGAGACTATAACTTGAAGAAGGATTTATTGTAATTGGAGAGTTGTGTCTTTTTCCTAGATCTCATGGGAAGCCTCAACCTATTAATAAGGTATATAAGAAAATCAAGGTAGCATCTACCACTTTCACAAAGTGGAGAGATTTGAACAAAGAATTCAATGATGAGGAGAATGTATCTGAATTGTTATACCAGGATAACAGACCCAAGCTCGTTCTTCCACTAGAATATGACAATAAAGGATTGCAATTGATGATGGGTTGGGGAAACAACAAGAATGAGAAGTTGGGCCAAAACAATAATGGTTTGATAGAACCCCTTGCTCTGAGAAACAACCTAAGAATCTTGGTCTTGGATGTAACTATAGACACTAAAAATTGTCCTAGGCCCGTGACTCTTAAATTTTTCGTCATTTCCCACTTCATCATTGATAATTAAATAATTTTAATTATTTAATTAATTTCTAATGTCATATGTCTTCTATTAATTAAATAATTTTAATTATTTAATTCATTCATTGCTTGCTTTATTTTCCTCCATTTATTAATTAAATAATTTTTTATTTATTTAATTACGTCACTAATTAAGTCCCTTTCTTTCTAAAATTAAATAAATTCTTATTTATTTAATTTTTATAAGACTTTCCACTATAATTAAATAATTATTTTAATTATTTAATTATTCATTAGCCTCTTTTATACTAAATTAAATAATCTTTATTCTTTTAATTTGGTCTACTCTCTTGAATTTTGAATTAAATCATTATTTAATTCAAAAGGTCCTCTTTGTCACATTCTTCTAAAATTAAATAATTATTTAATTATTCATTGGCCACCTAAATTAAATATGTGTTCTTATTTAATTTCCTCTCACCTCTTTATTTGTTTCGATCCTTATCTATCCTTGTCTCAATTAACCTCCGCCCTTGATTAAATTATTTATAATTTAATCTTGATCATCAATCCTTACCATTTTCCCTAACATTATTTCATACTACATCTTTCATTCTTGGCCATTGATTATTGACTTTCAATCTTAGCCCTTCATTCAAAATTGTCTTTCCTAAGAAAGACCTTGTCATTTCCATTTTGTGATTTTTCTACAAGCAACCTAAACAAGCTCATGCAATCTTATGCTATCTTTCTATCAATTCTATCAACATCAAGTCAAGTGCATCCATAGTCAATTAGAATCTTCAATATTTTGCTTTGTCGTTATCATTAGGCCTATTTTCCTACTCAAAAATCTGAGGGCAATTATCACATTCAAGAAAAATGGAGAAGTGCAATGAAGGTGAATCAATGGTGGTATGAAGACTCTTTGGTAATATTGTTTCATGTTTTATTTATTTATGCTTATTTATACTTCATTGTTTATTAGGGTTTGATTTATATGCTTTATTCCTTAACCTTGATAATTTTAGCCCTGATTACATTGGTGAACTCGACGTGAAAGGACAAATTTGCAGAATCCATGTGGAAATTTTAGTTTTATAGGTAGTAGGTATGGATTGACGCAATCCCTAGTTGAAATGATGCAATCACTTTTTACACAGTGTCGCAACCATGACGTCGAACAATGCAATTGCTTCAAATTAGGGCACATTTTAACTTTGTCTAATTTCTCAATTTTCCAGAAAATTTCTATTATCTATTTTTTGGTTTTCATAAATACATCTTAGTTGCATATCATATTAGTTTCTAGTTATTCGGATTTGGTCGTATTTTTTGTTATTTTGCAGGTCTAGGTTAAAAAGACATAATCGAATGTCATTCACCGCAACCGCTAAGGATTCATCACGTCTACTATCAACAAGATTCGTAATTGATTTCCTAAGCCGCAGTCGCAATTCCTGTGATGCAATTGGTTTTGGTTGTGAGTTGCAACTAATTTTTCTATGACACAATTGCCTGATAATTTAAATTTTAGGTTTTTACTCAAAAAATTTAGTTTAGATCTCTTGCATTTCATATCTTAGGGGTTTTTTTTACTGACATTGGATTTTCAGCGTGTGGCATAGGTGGAAAGGATGCATTTCACTTGATATTACTAATATATCTATCTTCTCTTCTTTTCATACATTCATTGGGACATAAAATTAACCTTGCATTTGCATGTCATTGGGCTTACAATTTACAATAATTTGCATCTTTTCACTCATTGGTTAAAAACAACTTTCATATCCACTCATTGGTCTAAAATTAACCTTGCATCAAGTGTCTTTTTCACATATTTCTTTGAGGGTTAAAAAGAACAAGTGTCTTCATTGTCTTTTGGTTTGCATTTTGCCTCTAGGTGTGTATGCTCTTCTTTTGCACCATTTGGTGATCTTGAGAATCAAAAACATATCTTGGAATTTGTATAATCACCCACACATTTATTTTTGGATTTAAAATGAACATCATGCGAGTTTGAGAAAAAGGTGTTTTGTATGCTCTCTCCTCGCGCTTCGTGCAATCTTGGAGATTAAAAACAACATACTTATCTTGCTTTTTTTACCCTTAGAGGGACTTCCTCAAAAGGGGGAACAACCCAATCGGTACTTTATTTCGGTTTTCTATATAAATGTTCATGATTTTTGGGAAAATTTTCAATCACCTTGTGTGAATATCTTATACAGACGATTTTCACCCTCAGTATCCGTGAGATACATCAAAATCCTTTCTAACAAAGGGATCAAGAGGCCTCTTTATAGAGCTAATATTTCCTCATATATAGGCATCATTATCACTCTGAAACACAAATTAAGAACCACTTGTTTTAGAGGCCAAAAACCCTTTTACTTCCTGGTGCAGGAACGGTCGTTTTGAAGTTGTTCTACATTCCACCATTCATTATGGAGACAAAAAATCCCTTGGTTCATAAGATCTTAGGCTCTTCAAGGGTAAGATATTTTGGTGTGCATGTGTCGTGTAAGGGGGGGGGCAATGTCACCAAGATATCTAGTTGTTTGCTTTGTTTAGTTGTTTGGAGCAATCCAAGTAGGGACTCAGCAAATAGTATCCTTTACAGCTTAGGTTGTGCATTGTATATGAGTGTCTTCTTACACATTTAAATATTTTTCACACTTAAACTAGACCAAAACAAGTATTTTTAGACTATTTTTTTTGTTTTCCAAAATCAAACTTCACAAAATCACCTCAAAATTTAGTCAAAACCAAGCAAGATTACACTATGAATCGTAACTGACTATCATTCACCACAACCATGACACTAAAAACCACAACTGCCATTTCCAGAACAATGCAAATGACTATCATTCACCACAACTAAGACCTAGAATAATGCGATTGCCTATCATTGAAAATTTTAGGGGAAACCGAGAAAAAGCCATTTTTTATCAATCCTGAGCATTACTTGGTCCTTTGATCACAACCTTGCAAATTTCTATAACTTACATCCATCATCCATCCATCCATCCATTATTGCATACCTTGCATTGACCATAGGCAAAACATTAGGACATCCTTTAACTTGCATTCACCTTGTTGTAGACCTTAGCTTTGGAAACTTATCAGACTTGAGTCTAGTCCATATTGACCAAATCAGATTTGTCTTGAATTCAACCTTTTTCCATCACCTTATTCCTTTATCATCTAGTTTGGCTCCTCAACTCACAAGGCTAGTTGGAAACCACCTTTTTCAAAACTTTTCATTTAGTCATTACCATTATTGAAGTCTTGATAAACCAATTTTTTTACCTTGGCTATCTTAGATTGATTAAGTAACCTTAGTTTTGGTTTTTGCTAAGATGCTTAATATCCATACCTTTAGTCATCATCCTAGGTCATATTACCATTTTACCTATCATCCTTTCACACTTGCATTCCATTTGGCATACCTTAGATTTTCTCAAGATTTTGATCTCATTGTGGCACTCTTGACATTTGACTATTGTCACCTTGGTTGGTTCCTTGTCTTGACACCATCCTTAGACAGCATTTATACCTTCAAAAATCTAAAAAAATAGTCATCTTGCATAGACACTACCATAGCTTGGACTTCATTGTGACACTATCCTATTGAAATCTTGGCATCTTGTCACATTGAATCCATATCATGGTATCATCCTTAAGCATATTCTATACTTGAAAAATCCAAAAAATATAGTTGCATAACCTTGGTCTTAGATATACCTTGTTCATACCTAGACATAATCCTTGCATATTCATCTCAAACATCATACCATATCACCATCACATTCATTTCCCTCTTGCAAGTCTTATATGGTCAAAGTAAGGTTGCAAAGTAAATGAAAAGAAATGGCCTTTCAACAAGATGATGAGTTTTTAAACCCCTTTGGCATGCCTTCTCAAGGGGCACCTATACCACAAAATTCATTCCCTAATCCATTCAAAAAAATTATCCTTAGAGATCAACAAGGAACTGTCACCATAAAAGAAGTGGAGGCCACCACACAAGATCCTAAAGTAGCCTCTTTTGTGGATGAAGTTGTGGCATTAGACCCTCAGCGCTTTCTAGCTAAAGTTTTGTCAAAAGGAGCCACATTACCTCTTGGGTTTGATTTCAATACCCTCCAATCAATTCCTACACCAAATAAACAAAACCAAGGACTCAATACACCCATTTCTAGTGGTCCCATCCCACAAGTCAACACATCTATTCTATTGGGAGGATCTACTCAAGATGCAACCACAATCCATACCTCACCACTTGGTACCCAAAACATGACACAAGGCATGACACCAAACATGACACAAAGCATAACAAAAAACATGACACAATCCAAGTCACAACCCTTTCATACCACATTTGCTACATCTAATACCATAGGGGCATCATCCTCGAATCCATTTGGCACAAACATTTCAACTAAGAGACCAAAGATTTTCATCAACAAGACTCCTAAAGCAAATGCAATACCAATCATAGGGGCCTCTCAACATACCATTGTGTCACAACAAGGGCCTATTCCCCATACATGTGCAAAACAATACCCAAGGCTCCACTCTGCAAAATACACAATATGGCAACCAAGGATCCTTTACACCTCATGGTAACCAAAATCCACATGGTCATACTTTTAATAGCTCATGGCATACACAATCCAATCCCCTCCATAACACTCAAATTTTGACCTATGACCAAAACATCCATAACCAAACACCATCTTATACACACATGTAAAACCAAAACCCATCATATACGCACATATCAAACCAAAATCCATCCCATAACATTGGATTGCAACATGGAAACATGAACTCTCAAATTTCACAAGACCCATCATTGACTCAAGTAGAATTATTTACCACTCAAATTCTTGCCCTACAGCAACAAAAGGAAAATATACAAGTGTCCAAAAAGAAGACTTACACTACAAAAGACTTGTGTCCTTATCCATTTGAAAAGGGTCTATACATGCCACCCTTCCCACATGTCTATACCATGCCTAACTTACCTAAGTACAAAGGGAAGGGAAATCATATGAAATATATAAGAGAATTTTCCATAGATTGTATAGACATTGCATACGAACCAACATATTTAATGAGACTTTTTCCATGAAATCTTACAGGCATAGCACTTGAGTGGTTTGCACACCTACCAACTGGCATAAGAACATGGGAAGAACTAGAAGATAAGTTTGTAGAACACTTCGCATTCAAAATTGACAATGAAATTACCATTGTCACCCTATGTCATACCACACAAGAAGATGGTGAAAACTTTGTAACCTTCTTCCAATGATGGAGGGGTTTGGCTAGCCGATGTCCCGTCAAAATACCAGAGAAACAAAAAGTTGTCATGTTCATTGAAAATATAAACTCAAAATTGAAACATGATTTACGAGTGCAATGTTGTAATTCATTTTCTAACCTAGTGGAGAAAGGCATTATCCTTGAGAAAGCCCTCATTGATAAGGGAGAAATCAAGACTACCAACAAAAATATGAACACCCAAAATACATCAAATGACAAAGGCAGGCATTCAGCTTGTAACAAGAATGTGACCAATGATGGAGTTTTTGATGCCAAGACAATGTACACATGCCCTACGATTACACTTAGAGGACCAAATACATCTAAAAATACACCAAGACCTCCCAATCAAACTACAAATTCTATCTAGAAAACTCAAGAACAGAGAGTCCAAAGAAAGTTCCCTACCAGACACAAATACACTCCTCTTGGGGAACCAATTGAGTCAGTCTTTAGACAACTCCTACAACATAATTCCATAAAACTTCTTGAAGTAAAACCATATGACCTTAGATAGTTCAAACCATCATGGTGGGATGACAATGCCTTTTGCGATTACCACTGAGGTAAAGGAAATTCTACTGCATAATGCCGACAATTGAAGAACACGATTCAAGACCTTGTTGAAAATGGTACTAACAAAGTGAATGGACAACAACAACAATCATCTAATAGCAACCATAAAGTCTTCATAGATCCTTTACATGACCATGGAAAAGGAAAGGCCTCCAGTTTGGGCAATAAGACCAATAACAATTCAACCAATTACACTAATGCCAAATATGAATATAACCATACCACTATCATAAATTACATTCAAGTCACTGATGAACATGTCGATGCCATTATCATTAAGAAACCCCTTGAATTTTTTGTCAATACTCGTCAAACCAAGGTAGCCATCCAAGGTCCTCCTCCAAAGCAACAACAGCCACCAATTTCCCAATACAATCTATTTGACCATTTGGGAAAGACACTCGTGCAAATCTTTATCCTATATTTATTTTGTATCTCACCTAATCATTGCGCTATCCTTGACAAAGCCTTGTAGGACATAATTTTTCCCACCGACCTTGATGTCAACTAATTCTATGAAATGGTAGGTTATTTGGCTAATTCACATCACATCACCTTTTCTGACCAAGACTATTCAACTAAAAAGATAAACCATAACGACCCTTTGCACCTTGAAGTCCTCGTCCATAAAACCAAAGTCAAATGAGTCTTGGTAGATGATGGAGCATGGTTAAATATTTGTACCCTCGAATTGGTTAAGATGTTAAGCTTCTCATAAGCATGTGTGGACACAACCAAAAGAATTGTTATCAAAGCATATGATGATGAAGAACAGTCTTCTAAAGGAGTTATCACATTACCCATCAAAGTTGGACCCACATTTTTGGACACCACTTTCCAAGTCTTGGATCTTGACCTCCCATACAACCTCCTCCTAGGCTGACCATGGACTCATGCCATGAAATCCGTACCATCCACATATCACCAATGACTTAAATTCCCATACAATGGCATTGAAATCACAATAGTTGGTGATCCTGATCTATTCCAATATTGTACCAATTTACGTGGAACACCTCAACAATAAGTGCCCATCAATCAAGAAGCTTCATCATCCAAGTCATCTCACTTCATTGACCCATCTTATTTATCCAACACATCCACTTGCAAATCCCCATCGTCTGACCCTAAGGTTGAGGTCCAAGACAAAGGATGTGGTGAATATTGCATGAAGACCTCCTACTGTATTAGCAAAAAAAAACCCTTAAATCATATGGAAAAGTGGTAGCAAATAAAAGATAACCTAAGGTCACCATTCACTTGCCTCCCACAAATACTTTCACAAAATGGAGGGAGTTAAGAAAAGAAGCAATCAATGAAGAGGATGTGACCTCCTGGCTCTACAGAGAGGACAATGAAGAAGCTCTTCCACCCACAGAAATACCCACAAAACAATATGGAAAAGGTTTCAAGATCATGCAAAGTAAAGGCTATGATAGACACAGTGGATTTGGATTGAATAAAAATGGGATGACTGAACCTTTGTTTGTGTCTAAATGACCCAAAGGTCTAGGTCATGGGTTTAAATTGATTAATATTGGTGTTTCTAGTACCACGGTACCTTTAAGTAAAGAAGTGAATGCTTCTAAGGTCATTGATACATCTGCAATACCCAACACCCATGAACAATTTGACCTATACGATGATGACTACATTGAAATTGATTCCAATGAGTATGAGTGGGACTCTTATACAACTAGTGAGTATGAACTAGATAGAGTCATCACTGACCTTGACCTATCTGATACCATGACTTGAAACCCCAACAATACCTTTTTCTTTACCATATTTTTCTTGAACCTTGACAATACCAATGATGTCATACCCTTATTTTACCCCCAACTCATTGATTGGGACCAACAAGGACCTCCCATCTTGGACGTATTCAAGAATGACAAAGAAATTGTTGAGTTCATGGGACTGTGTGAAGGAATCCCTAGTGGTGATCATTGTTGGGGATACGAGATCGGTTATGTCATCATAGATCAACATCTAAGACTGGAGTGCCTTAGTGATTTTCATTTTTCACTTCAAAGACACAAACAACTATACCATAAAGCAGAAACATGCATAGTAAATCCCCCATTGATTCTCTGAAAAAAGTAAATGCTTAACTTATAACAGATTCAACACAAGCATGGATTCAAGAAACTGAATCAGATAACAATGAAAGACAAAACTATGAACACATAGATTTACGTGGGGAAAACCCCACCCTCCAAAACACTCAGCTCACATGTATTATTCAGTAACTAAAATGGTTACAATACAAACCAGAGCTATGCTCTTCAGGAGATTACATCTTGATCATCTAGAGAATACAGGCAACAACAAAAGAGAATCTTCACATGATTACAATGTCCTCAATGACATATCATGTAGACTCCCTTCAGCTCCTCACAAAGCACTCTCAGCCAGCCTTGCAGCCATCCCAGCCTCAAGGCAGCACAGGTTCACATCGATCAGAAATGAGAAACTAAGTGTTCACAGTCAAGACTGGTCAAACACTCTCAGCCTCTCTCTAATCGCTCATCATCTTGATCGAACTGCACACAAGAATACTTATAATCTTACACTGTTTGCTTACCTATTTAGCCTTTCTCTAGCCTTCAATGGTCATCAGGATAATAAATTATCCACCTGCAAGCTTTCCATTTCTGATAACGTGCACTGCTTATTCAACATGCATCAATTCGTGGAGTAGTCAATTGGTCTCAGACATATCTATCAACCTTGCTTTAATAATGCAACTCAATCGCACATCAGAAAATAACCATTCAGCCAATGAGATCTCAAAGAAGTTTCCATGTGTCGCCAAACAATTCGTTTGTTGCTTCTGACAGTTGGTCAAACCTATCCAACTCAGTCAACCGAGTTCTGAGCTCATCCAAGCTCTTATCGTGCAACCGTTGAGCTCCTTTGACCCAATCGCGGTATAGCGGTGAGCTCGCCCGAGCTCACCCTCATCTTCCCTACACTACAAATGCCCCATCCGACTCGCCTAGCGGTATGTCGGTATCCCATCTGGGCTTGCACTACCACGCCCCTATCCGATTTGACTCGTAGTATGGTGGTGAGCTCACCCGAGCTCACCCTTAGCCATCTCGCACTACCACCAAGTCAACCATGCCTTACTGCGGTGCAGTGGTATCCTCTGGGAAAATCGCTGGCGGTCACACCATGCTATCGCAGGGGACACCAAGCCACCCCACGATAGGGCGGTAACTGCCAGGCTGATCGCTGGCAGTCTCATCGCGGACACCGTCATGAGAGGAACCACCACCTGCGGTATGGCAGTAACCACCGAGCCCACCATTGGCGATCTCACCATGGACACCGTGGTGAGAGGGACCACCTCCTATGGTATGGTGGTAACCACCAAGTCAAGTTGTTGGTGGCCATATTGTGCCATCACGGTGAGAGAACTCACTGTGCGCGGTAAGGCAGTAACCGCCAGTGCAGGCTGCAGGCGGCCTTACCGTGCGCGGTAAGGTGGTAACCACTAGATAGACATTGTGGTACCACCAAGACCAAGCCAAACCATCGTGGTAAAGGGCAGAATCAGGAAGAAAATGCCTAAGTCCAAGAAGAAACAAGCCAGAAAGTTGAGGCATAATTTTCCAACAATCTCCCACTTGGTGAAGACTTTCAGGATTCCTCCAAACACCCGAACAAGGACCAACACCATGCATCCATGCTCCAAACAAGACCCCTGTAATGACATCAAAAAATTTCCACCATCTCAGGAAACAGCTCCAAATACAGGATCACGCCAAGGCAAAAAAGTACCAGTCTCAGGAACGCAAACATCTGACCCTTCAGGCGGAAAAGGCACAATAACAGCAGCAACAAAGCACAACGTGAACACAGAATGAGAAATAATTCTCCAAAACAATAAACCATTAGCTAGAACAGCAACCACAAAACTAACTGCCCTCATCTGACTAATCAAACCCACACAGCTGAAAAAAAACACCCACAACTCATCCTAAAACATCTAACCACCCATACCTCAAAGGTATGAATATTAGTAACCTCATGCCATCATCTAACCACCCATCAGTAGCCAAGAACAAGCACCATGTGTCAACCAGTCAAAAAAAGACCAAACACATCCAGGTACTCCCACTGCAAGGGTATTGTCAAGATGAATGCAACCAAAGCACCATCTCAAGTGATCCAAGCATACCAATTCCACCAATCACCTGAACAAAGAAATGAGGAACCATGGAGTTCTGAGGAACAGCCACACTGATCTGCACCACTTGCAACCACCTGTTGCAAGAAAATTTTCTCTCAACTGTCTTCCACATTCTTCAAAGGTTCCATATCTGACTAAAGAAGGAAATAGCACGGCTCCACATACATCTAAATTCAAATGAACATTCAGGAAGAAAAAAGATGAGAATAGAGAGAAAACAACAAATCATAACATGTAGCATCCTCCTACATACACTTTTGAATGCCAGCTGTGTCAAGAGAGATCTTCTTCACATCCCAAAGGGAAAAGCCATAACAACACCCAAAATATCCATGGATGTAAGCAACTCAAAGAAGATCAGACTAACCCATATTAATATTTCCTATCAATCCTCAAAAGAATGACGAGATAAACTATGTTTTCCACCTTTCATAATGAATCCTCCAGAATCTCAAAAAAACTCAAGATTCATATCATGAACAAAAGCATAACACACATCTGAGAGATATAATGGGTGAATACCTTTCAAATAAACCTTGCTGCCGAGTAGACCAAGAAGAAAATAAAAGATGCTCCTCCAAGATATACAAGCCACCATGACTTACCCAAGAGCATTCTCCTTCATGGTCTCTATTGAACTCGCATTCAACCAAGGTGCAGGCTACTCATACTTTCAGCTGTAAACAACAACATTCTTTAAGAAAATAGCCTCACCTTATTCCATGCATCCATGAGCACCAGCAACCTATCATCTCATGCTAACTCCAAACTGCATTAGTGCACTTATCATGAAGTCCTCCAGCATCTGACCAAAGTACTCAAAACATAAAGAAACACCAAACCACTATCAAAGCTCCAAACCAGCTGAACAGGAACTTATCATGACACGATGATCTTACACATCCACCTTAGGAGATACCATGCTTCAGGTAAACTATCCATGGTCTCAAGAGCCAAGCAACATGTCAAAACTCTAATGCACAAGCAAGAGTATACATGACATCAAGTAAACAAACTCTAAACCAACATCACCTGTCAAAAACCACCAACATCTCAACCAAAGACAACCAAGGTCCTTCATGGCTCCAAGATGTTGCACATCTTCAAATAGTGACCATGCAGATGCGAGAGAACTCTTATGTAGCAATAGGATCTAAGGTTCCCCACCAAAAGCATCTACAACACCAAAGAAGATCATTCACCACCAACTGTGAAACTACAGTCACTCCTAAAGCTCCCACTAAATTGTGACACTGATATTTCCAAGCACCATGACCGACCACCCCATCATTGTCAAAATCTTACACTAGCCAGTGTACTAAAGCTCTCCATGACATCATGATTCACATGCTATAGGTCCCTGTCACTGACTATTCAGGTACTCAAACATTTTCCATCCTCTTATCTCAAAACAACCACACCAATCCACAAGTGACCATAGACAAGGTCAGCTAACAGATCTGCACCAACATAGAAGCAATCTTGTGGATAATGATAGTCCACTTTCAAGTTGACTCATGGCAAACATGTACGTAAAGACAACCCACAAAGATGCACAACTCATAGATCCACTTCAATGAAAAACCCTACAAATATATCATCACACTAGAAATTGAAAATTTGAGATAATCAAAGAGAACAACCCACATAGACAACATCAATCAAACACCAGATTAGCAATAGACCTGATTTTCCAATCATGTCCACAACTCAAGCACCATAGTCTAGGAAACCAACAAGCACACCACAATAATGTTGAAAGAGAAACTCATACCAACACTCCCATGCAGAGAAGACATCACACCTCCTCAAACATGTTGAACTACAGCTATCTCATCCAATCACACCCTAGAAGCCAGGGTCTAGAAAATAGTTGAATAGCAGCTCCACACACCACAAGTTTTTCTTGACCGTGTAAAACCTGCAAAACCACAGTGTTTATAAAACACCCACGCATCTCCATATTCACTGCTCATCTAGACGACTCAGGAGTTTGCACACAACCATCTAGGTTAACCAGAAAAATGAAAAGAAACATGAATATGCATGATAGAATTTTTAGGAAAATCTACATAAAACCTCCAGAGCCAAAGACATGAATCTAAACCATGCGAGTGCAAGACACAGGTAAGAATGGAACAGCAAGTCCATTTCAGACGAGTTCCAAAAAACACAGTCATGCACAAGCATACGAGAGATCCAGGCTATTTAGAAGTTACAGACCACCAGGATCATCTTCATAGCCTCCATGCAATCAGAGCAATAGAGAAACTACCTTTAGTGCTAAGTCAGAACACCCAACACAAGCACAATACTCCATGGTTGAACAACAACATAATAAAATCCATACCGCCAGGGAGCCTCTCACACAGACACCCAATATGAAACAACACTTCGCTGCAACACAACCACAAGCACATCTCACACCCTTTGCATCAAAAACATTTGTTGTGAGCCAGGAGCCTCTGACCATATTGCAACAATATGATCAACTCCAGGAAACTGCAGTCTCTTTCAAAACTATGTGTTGAATCAAAGAAGTAACTTCCACTCATCAAAGGATCAATCACCAACCAATTTCTCCATATTTCCTAAAGCTTGTCAAGCTAAGAAATCATCATAGGAGAAATACCCTAAACTTTAGTAACCAGGAGAAGGCTTTGACACCACTTGTTGGTATCATCAAGCCTTGACCTCCTAAGACCAACTTTGATACCACTTGTTGGGGATACAAGATCGGTTATTTCATCATAGATCAGCATCTAAGACAACAGTGCCTTAGTGATTTTCATTTTTCACTTCAAAGACACAAACAACTATACCATAAAGCGGAAATAGGCACAGTAAATCCCCCATTGATCCTCTAAGTAAAGTAAATGCTTAACTTATAACAGATTCAACACAAGCATAGATTCAAGAAATTGAATCAGATAACAATGAAAGACAAAACTATGAACACACAGATTTACGTGGGGAGAACCCTTTCGGGTAAAAAACCCCACCCTCCAAAACACTCAGCTCACATGTATTATTTAGTAACAAAAATAGTTACAATACAAAACCAAAGCTATGCTCTTTAGGAGATTACATCTTGTTCATCTGGAGAATACATGCAACAACAAAATAGAATCTTCACATGATTACAATGTCCTCAATGACATATCATGTAGATTCCCTTCATCTCCTCACAAAGCACTTCAGCTAGCCTTGCAGCCATCCCAACCTCAAGACATCACAGGTTCACATCGATCAGAAATGGGAAACTAAGTGTTCACAGTCAAGAATGGTCGAACACTCTCAACCTCTCTCTAATCGCTCATCATCCTAATCAAACTGCACACAAGAATACTTATAATCTTACACCGTGTGCTTACTTGTTCAACCTTTCTCTAGCCTTCAACGGTCATCAGGATAATAAATTATCTACCTGCAAGCTTTTCATTTCTGATAACATGCATCACTTATTCAGCATGCATCAAGTTGTGCAGCAATCAATCAGTCTCAGACATGTCCATCAACCTTGCTTTAATAATGCAGTTCAATCACACATCAGAAAATAACCATTCAGCTAATGAGATCTCAAAGAAATTTCCACGTGTCGCCAAACAATTTGTTCGCTGCTTCTGACAGTCAGTCAAACTTGTCCAACTCAATCAACCGAGTTTCAAGCTCATCTAAGCTCTTACTACACAACCACCAAGATCTCTTGACCCATCTATGATACAACGATGAGCTCGCCCGAGCTCACCCTCATCTTCCCCATGCTACCGCTGCCCCATCCGACTCACCTCGTGGTATGGCAGTAAGGCCATCCGGGCTCGCACCTTGAATCCACTGTACTACCATGCCCCTATTCGAGTTGCCTCACGGTATGGCAGTGAGCTCGCCTGAGCTCACCCTCAGCCATCCCACGTACCGTTGAGTCAACCGTTCCTTATCGCGGTGCAGCGGTATCTGTCCGGAAAACCGCTAGCGATCACACCACACTACCACGGGGGCCGCCAGCCCACCCTGCGGTAGGGCGGTAACCACCAGGCTAACCATTGGCAGTCTCACTGCAAACACCGTAGTGAGAGGAACTATCACCTGCAGTATGGCGGTAACTGTCGAGCCCACCGTTCGCGGTCTCATCATGGTGAGAGGGACCACCGCCTGCAGTATCGTAGTAACTGTCCAGGCAGGCCATTGGTGGCCTTAACGCACCAACGCAGTGAGATAATTCACCATGCACGGTAAGGCGTTAACCGCCAGCTCAGGCTACAAGTAGCCTTACCGTGCGCAGTAAGGTGGTAACCGCCAAACCGCCGTGGTAAAGCGGTAAAGGGCAGAATCAGGAAGAAAACACCTAAGTCCAACAAGAAACAAGCCAAAAAGTTGAGGCATAATTTCCCAACAATCATAAGGCTAGATTTACCATTGACTTGGATCATATGGCATACTTTGGGGAGTCTTCCCACCCCTCTAGTCACAAAAGTAAAAATAATAAAGAAAAAAATGAAAAAAATAATAACAAGTCTCTAGGTGAAAACCGAAAGGCACCTTTAGACCATGAAAAGTAAAAAGAAAGGACGTATCCACAGGCGAAAACCTCTTTGAGGCACCCAAGGATGGAAGGTTGTATTTTCTCCCCATTACCCAAGAGAATTCACCAATACTCATTAATAAATCTATGAAAATCAACATTGGCACAAATATAAATCCCAGAATAATCCACTTTGCCCCATCTTTGACAAAATCTGAATAGCCAAAATTATGGGTTTTCTTTATAGATAGACATATCAACTTCGCTTGGTCATATGCTGACAAGCTTGGATTATATCCTAACTTGATATTACATCATTTTCCATTACATTCGTATGCCAAACCTATCAAACAAAATCTTAGAAAGATGCATCCAAAAATTGCTTTATTGGTCAAGGTTGAACTAAAGAAATTACTAGGCGTTGGCTTCATCAGATCAATCGACTATGTAGAATGGATTTCCAACCTTGTACCAGTGACAAAACCAATAGGTGGCATCCACATTTGTACTGAATTTCGTGACTTAAATAAGGTGAGTCCTAAGGATGAATTTCCTTTTCCAAACATTGACATAATCATGGACTTGATAGCTGGATACAAAATGTTGTCCCTTATGGATGGCTTCTCAGGGTATAACTAGATCAAAATAGCACCAAAAGATCAAGATAATATAGCCTTCACTTGTTCGCAAGGAACCTATTGCTAGAATGTCATGCCCTTTAGACTCAAGAATGCTGGAGCAACATATCAACAAGCTATGACAACAATCTTTCATGACAAGATGCATACTCTAATGGAAGATTATGTGGACAATCTACTAGAAAAATCATTAACAAGAGATGACCACTTGTGAGTCCTGGAAAATATTTTCAAGAGACTAGAAGAATATAAAGTAAGAATCAATCCCAAAAAGTATGTATTTGGACTGACATCAGGAAAGCTTCTAGGTTACATAGTCTCTAGACAAGGCATTGAAGTGGACCTAGTAAAAGTCAAATATATAATGGAAATGCCTCCACCTAATAACATCACTAAATTATGGACACTATAGGGATGACTCCAATCCATTAGACAATTCATAGCACAACTAGCTGACAAGATACATTCTTTCCAGCATTTGCTTAGAAAAGGGGTGTTGATGGTGTTTTCTGCACAACAACAACTACGACAAAATATGATATCGTATCTCTATTCAAAGGTAAATCTCTATCAGCAAAGAGATAACCCCAAGGTCTCTAATGTCGGGTCTTGACAATGCATAAACAACTCAAATAATATGTGAAAAGTTTGGTAATCACAAGGGGCCTTACAAACAAATACTGGATCTTCAAACTTATCATATTTTTCAATATGTTGATACCTAAAATTCCTAAATCTAACCCAGATTCAAAGAAATGGAAAAAGATAAGGGCTCAAGAAAGATCCTAAGATTAAAATTACTCCTAAAGTCAATCACAACAATGATGAATGTTGCAAATGGATAGATCTCCAACAAAACCGATCTCTGCTTGATCAAGGACAAGCTTTCAACTACACATAAATGGTGCAATATTCTAAGGAAACTGAATATTTTTTAGACTGTGAACATTCATCCACATACCCAGTAAATGGCGCAATGTAAACAAGCATTCACAATTGAACTTAGCTCGATATGAGGCCCAGACTAACTTTACACAGCAATCTACAATCAGAAAATTGCTAAACGTATGGACTGGAAATCGATCAACATCATTCATATTTCAACATTGGCATGAAGAACTGAAAACTAATATCTAACATTGAGAATTGAGAACAAGAAACCATAACCTGTCAAAGGTAAATATAAATTTTGTCAAATCAACAACTCAATTGCATTACTTATCCAACATTACATAACAATTTCTAGTCTCTCTCCTCTCCTACAACTACTAACTTGGAGAATCTAACTTCTAACTTAGCCAATTCTGGCTTTGCGGCCTCTAATTAGCTATTCTCTAACCCTTTACAAGTGAGAAGGCACTGACCTTTTATAGATTTTACAATTTAGATTCAATGGCCAAGATTAAATCAATCCAATGGAACATATTGCTCATCTAGAAACATCCATCAATTACATTAGGGTTTTGGTATCTAGATACATCATCATCCAATTTCATAAAAGCAATTACATCCCTGACCAATGAGAAAATAAAAATCTGCCACCTCGATCTTGATAAAAATTTTGATTGGAGATTAAAAACAACATCACATGTCACTCCATGTTTGAAACATATCTTCCAGCTGTAGATAGGTTGTGGCCCAGATTCATAGGCAAGTGCATATTAAATATTTAATATTCACTCATAATCTTTTCCATATTTTCTTCTTGGCACGAATCCATATGCAAGTCCCCCTTCCTGAAAAACAAATAAATATAATCATTAATAGCTCACATGTGAAAATCCAAACCATAAAAAATTAAAATTAAGCATAAATAAACCCCTGGAAAATTCAACTTCGTCATAAAATTTCAAAAATTTAACTCTATTAATAAATTTCGGAGTTGAGGAAATTCACGACAAGAAGTTCAGGATTTACATGCCAGGAAGGAAATTCCGAGCACTAAAAAGATCGGGGATTTCTGCCGGGAAGGGAATTTTCCAAGCGCCAGGAAGGTCGAGGATTTCCGCCAGGAAGGGAATTTTCCGAGTGCCAGGAAGGTCAGTGATTTCCACCAGGAAGGGAATTTTTTGAGCGCCAAGAAGGTCGGGGATTTATGCCAAGAAGGGAATTTTTTGAGCACCAGGAAGGTCGAGGATTTTCGCCAAGAAGGGAATTTTTTGAGTGCCAGGAAGGTCAGGGATTTCCTCCAGGAGGGGAATTTTTTGAATTCCTTACCTAGTCGAAATCTCTGAAACCCCATAGATTTTTTTCTAGAAGGAATTTTTGAAAAGTTCAAAAAGCAACTTGGCCTAATTTTTTGTCCTCTATCCATTGGTGCAAAAATATATTTACACATAACATTGAAAATTCACTTCAAAAATCCCTATTTCCAAAATCCAAGGCCCTAAGAAGCTTCAAAATACCACCCTTATCAAATCAAATCCAAAATTAATCTCAAAATGACCTCCCAATAAGAGAAAAAATAGAACTTGACAAAGCCAAGACGCGGAGATGCAAAAGAAAATAGAGGGTCACTACCTTCAGCGGGGCGTGTGTGCACAAATTGCACAACAAATGGCGACTCCTGCTAGGGAAATGCTTCCAGAGCATTTCAATGACAAACTGGAATCAAGAACCCAGAATCTTTGGTTTTGATCCTCACATCAAGTCAACCAATAAACTAAAGTCCCAAAATCAATGAACAAGTCAGCCCTGCCTGTGCTAAAAATCCCAATGTGTGCAAGTGTATAAATTTTCCTCCTTAAGCTTCTACAAGAAACCAAGTTCAGTCATGTTAAGCTACATAAAGATTCTAACTTCAAAAGCAACCTGGATAGAGCCTCGCTGCCAGTCAGGCATCCATAGCCTCGATAGAGATATTCAAATCCCCCTACAAAATTGAACTCACTTTCTTTTGATACTCAATATTTTCTTTTCTTTTCTTTCTTTTATTTTTTATACTTCTTTTTGCTTCTTCATTTCATCCTATAAGAAATGAAGCTCACACTTAGGGATGAGAACCACAGTGGCACTGAAGTAGAAATATAAGATTTTTCACTTAACAAGACCTCGCGAAGAGCCTACAACAACCTCGGGATTTTTAAGATGTGGGTAAAATGTAAGATTCAAGAAAATTCAAGAGCTAACTCAATCCAATGACTTCTCCACTTTAAATATTTAGCACATGTGACAATGAATAGAAGACTTCCACCAACATATCCTAGAAGGATGATTAGTGTTTGTAAAAGGAATACCCAAAACAGTCCCAGATAAAATAATTGTTGTTGTGTGAATAAGACACTCCCATTATAAAATAAGGGAAACCAAGCCGGAGAAGCAAAACAACAACCAAACTAAAACCCAAAGCAAACTAGAAGCAAAGAAAAGTGATCTAAACTAAAGCCATCTATCCTAGAGAGACAAAAAAATACTTAAAGCAAAAGAACAGTAGGGCAAGATGCATTTATTCAAATCAGCATTATGTACAAAGAGACTCAAAATGACTTATGATCAGACAAGGTGAGTTGAGACCCACACCTATTTGGATTTTCAGTGCATGGACAAGTAGTAAGGTGATAGTAACAATCCTCAAGAATGCAAATTCATCCTTATATTCAACAAAATAAATCTCAATAATGCAGCATTCAAACTCAACCTCATCAATAGAAATAATCAGCAACTGAGGAAACTCATTGAAACCATGATAAATCCATATGCATGTTGTCTTCCCTAAACCTCCATAATCAAAATGATAAGCTCCAAAAAAATTAGCAAGGGAAGAAAAAACTTGGTGTTTTGCTTGTTCAGACTGAATTTTTTGTTTAATGTCCTTCAATCATGTAGAGTTGGCATCCATGAGGTCAAGAGGTCTCAACTAATGATGTAGTATCCCTCTTGCACTCAAAATATGCAACACGGAATTAGAGTCATCAATGAGCAGTTCAGGGTGAAAATTTGATTGAACAAATTCAGAATTAACATCATGGAACTTTTCACCTGTTTGAATATCTTCATGAGGAATTAGTGATGAATCTATGGTAATATCCTCATGTGCATCAACTTGTTTATGAATATTTTTATCAAAAGCCACTAAAGGTTGATCATCAAGCACATTTTTACTTCCAACTATATAATCATATCCATCCATCATGACTGCAACATCACTGTTTTCAGCATCACTTAGATTTTCTTGCATATTATCATGAATAAAATTAGCTACCTCATCCTTTATACATAAAATCTATGAATTTTCAATATTTAGCCCACCAACAGATAGAGCAAAAAATAGAATTAGAAGAATAAGAAGACTCCCTAAATTATTTTGTTGGCACTGGTTCAGGCTTGTAACTATAACCCTCAGGAACATCAACTTCTTTATCAGCAACATTAGCTCCTTCAATTTTCTTCATGGCTTGTTCATTGGCAATCTGCTGAGGCTCCTCAATTGAAAGCTCAACCTCCTTCGAGGCTGCCTCAGCATTTATTGCTATGCCTTTCTTAGATCCAATGCCAATTGACTCTTCTGCTAGGCATTCATCGATAGCTTATTGATATTATTTTGTTAGAGACTCATTCTTCATAGTTTTATGTGCATCCTTTGTATGATCTAACAACCATACCTTCTCTTCCACCTCTTCTACTAACTCTACCAATGCTTCAGCACTGTCAGATTTATGAGTGGGTTTCTTAGGCATAGCATGTAAAATAAGGATTTCATCAACATCCAATCCTTTGACTTTATTGAATCCTTCTACCACATACTCTCCTATTTTCTCTGTAGTAATGGCATAATAATTGTCCTTAGACTTTTCCACAAATTTATCCATGTTGTTTTTAGTGCTTCTGCCTTTATCAGCATCAGATTGTCCCCCATTTGTGAAATACTGAGTATGCACATGATGGAATGTTTGAACCTCTTCAATCATAAACTCTTCCTCATCTAGTAGACCATTTTCATTCTCCTCATCACTTTCAAAAGATTAAACTATAGATTCTTTGTTGTATGTATACTCTTTTTCAGCACTTTTGTCTTGTTCTTCTTCTGGTCCATTCTCTTTACTCCTTGGAAATGGGGCATGATCCACCACCAAGACCAATATTTCATAAGGATTAGATGGTACTATCTCTTGTCCACTCAAATTTTTGTTGGTATGTTGGACCTTTTGTTGGAAAATAGACGCGGCAGTCTAAAATTCTTGACAATCCAAATCAGAGTATTGATTGGTGTTATGAAGCCTACACCATCCAGATAGAGCTGTTTTTTCTAGATATACACTAGCTAGGTTCTTTTCTTGATTGTTTGGCTGCTCCAAAGATGTTAGGACTCCTTCATTGTCAAGCCTTATACCCCAAGTCCTATTTTGACGTGGTAGTTTCCCTCTATCAAATGTCAGCCCTGAGTGTTGATCTTTAAAATATTGTCCCCTATCAAGATTTTTCCCCTGATCTTGATCATAATTGGACTGAGTTCCCCTTTGGATGGCCTGAGGTCGATTATTTTGGCTCCTTAGGTAAGTGAATTCGGTGATCAACTTCTTTACTAGCTCTGTGAGTTCATCCAGCCTCTCCTTGTCTACATTGTTTGACGGAGGAACAACACCAGCTGAATTCTGCATATAAACATAATGGAACCCATGGTTCAAGAATTGGTTAAATATCTCAGAGCTCGGCAAGTAACTGGGTATATTATCTTGTTGATGAGAGAATGCAAGCTGATTCATATTTGGATGGTAATTTGACATGGGTGGGGCTTGATTCAATGGCTAACTCGGATGTGAAACCAAAGGTAATTGAGGGGTCGAACTCAACATAATTGTTTGATTAGCTAATGGAAAGGGTCTAGACAAGTGTTTCCTCAAATTTTTACTCACTTTAATAGCCACATCATAAGCTTCAAGTAGGCTGATAGGAGGGTTTTCTCTCCATTTCACAAAGGTAGATGTTAAACTATCCAAAGCCTCATAATAAACCTCCCTGGCAGAGGCATCATCTACAACATAAGGGGATTGTAGCCTAGCATAAGCCCTATGAAATCTATTATTGAAAGACCCTATTGGTTCATTCGCCTCCATCTTGACTCTAGTAAACTACAGAAGTAACTCAGTGGCACTGATTAGGATCTCAATTTTTTGTAAAAATACAGTCTCCAATTGAATCCAAGTAGTGATAGACCCAGCAGGAAGATGGTTATACCAATAAAATGCCTCATCCCAAAGGGAATATGGGAAAATTATGTATGCAACATCCTCATGATTAATTCCCCTATCCTTGAGGGTAGTTTAAAAAATCCTAGTGTGCTCTTCAGCAGTCCTTTTGGGATCATTAATGTGAAACTTGGAGTAGAAAAGCTCAGGGTTCTTTAGAATAACATTATAGTTGTTGAAGGATAGAGGTGATGGGTTGTTCGCCAAGAAATCCCCTTCTTTTGGTCCTTCTTGACCTGATAGGAGCTTGTAATTATTGAAACTCTTCTTCGCCTGGTGTAGATTTGGTTCTTCTTTTGAATCTCCTAGGAGAAAGAGCAACAAAAATCTATCCAACTTGCTTATTCATCCCTCCTTCTAGCGTCAATCCGTTGATGGTGTTTTCTGCACAGCAACAACTCTGACAAAATATGATATCCTATCTCTCTTGAAAGGTAAATCTCTATCAGAAAAGAGATAACCCCAAGGTCTCTAATTCCAGGTCTTGACAATGCATAAACAGCTCAGATATATTTGAAAATGTTGGTAATCACAAGGGGCCTTACAAACAAATACTAGATCTTCAAACTTATCAGATTTTTCAATATGTTGATACTTAAAATTCCTAAATCTAACCCAGATTCAAAGAAATGGAAAAAGATAAGGGCTCAAGAGAGATCCTAAGATTAAAATTACTCCTAAAATCAATCACAACAATGATGAATGTTGCAAACAGACAGATCTCCAACAAAACCAATCTCTGCTTGATCAAGGACAAGCCTGAAACTACACGGAAATGGTGCAATCTTCTAAGGAAACTAAAGATTTTCAGGCTGTGAACATTCATCCACATACCCAGTAAATGGTGCAATATAAACAAGCATTCATAGTTGAACTTAGCACAATATGAGGCCCAGACTAACTTTACACAACAATCTACAATCAGAAAATTGCTAAAAGTATGGACCGGAAATCAATCAACATCATTCATATTTCAACATTGGCATGAAGAATTGAAAACTAATATCTAACACTAAGAATTGAGAACAAAAAACCATAAACTGTCAAAGGTAACTACATTTTTTTCCAAATCAACAACTCAATTGCATTACTTCTCTAACATTACATAACAATTTCTAGTCTCTCTCCTCTCCTACAACTACTAACTTGCAGAATATAACTTATAACTTAGCCAATTATGGCTTTGTAGCCTCTAATTAGCTATTCTCTAACCCTTTACAAGTGAGAAGGCACTGACCTTTTATAGATTTTACAATTAAGATTCAATGGCCAAGATTAAATCAATCCAATGGCACAGATTGCTCATCTAGAAACATCCATCAGTTACATTAGGGTTTTGGTATCTACATACATCATCATCCAATTGCATAAAAGAAGTTACATCCTTGAGCAATGAGAAAATAATAATCTACCACCTCAATCTTGATAAAAAAATTGATTGGAGAGTAAAACAGCATCACATGTCACTCCATGTTTGAAACATATCTTCCAGTTGTAGACAGTCTGTGGCTCGGATTCATAGGCAGGTGCATATTAAATATTTAATATTCAATCATAATCTTTTCCAGATTTTCTACCTAACATGAATCCATATGCAAGTCCCCCTTCCTGAAAAATAAATAAATATAATCCTTAATAGCTCACATGTAAAAATCCAAACCATAAAACATTAAAATTAAGCATAAATAAACCCTTGGAAAATTCAACTCTGTCATAAAATTTCAGAAATTTAACTCTATTAATAAATTTTGGAGTTTAGGAAAATTCGCGACAAGAAGTTTGGAATTTCCATGCTAGGAAGGAAATTTTGAGTGCTAGGAAGGTTGGGGATTTCCGCCAAGAAGGGAATTTTCTAAGCACCGGGAAGGTCGAGGATTTCCACCAGGAAGGGAATTTTCCAAGCACCAGGAAGGTCAAAGATTTCCACTAGGAGGGGAATTTTCTGAGTGCCAAGAAGGTTGGGGATTTCGGCCAGGAAGGGAATTTTCTAAGCGCTAAGAAGGTCGGGGATTTTTGCCAAGGGGGGAATTTTTCGAGCGTCAGGAAGGTCGGGGATTTCCGCCAGGAAGGAAATTTTCCGAGAGCCAGGAAGGTTGGGGATTTCCACCAAGAAGGGAATTTTCTGAGTGCCAAGAAGGTCGAGGATTTCCACCAGGAAGGGAATTTTCTAAGTGCTAGGAAGGTCGAGGATTTCCGCCAGGAGGGGAATTTTCTGAATTCCTTACCTGATCAAAATCTTTGAAACCCCATAATGTTTTTTCTAGAAGGAATTTTTGAAACATTCAAAAAGAAACTTGGCCTAATTTTTCGTCCTCTATTTATTGGTACAAAAATATTTACACATAACATTGAAAATTCACTTCAAAAATCTCCATTTCCAAAATCTAAGGCCCCAAGACGCTTCAAAATACCACCCTTATCAAATCAAATCTAGAATTAATCCCAAAATGACCTTCAAAGAAGAGCAAAACTGGAAATTGACAAAGCCAAGATGCGGAGATGCAAAAGAAAAAAGAGGGTCCCTACCTTCAATGGGGCATGTGTGCACAAATTTCACAAACAAGGGGTACCGTTTATATAGACAAAAAAGTGTCAAGAAGCCTTTCAACAGATCAAGGAATATCTACTGACGCCACTAGTGGTAATGCCACCCATTGATGGGAGACCTCTCATCCTATATATTTCAACAAAAACATCTGCATTGGGGGCATTACTTGGAAAAAATGATGATGAATGCCATGAGTGAGCTATATACTACATTAGTCGCACCCTAGTTGGTTATGAATTAAACTACAGTTCAATTGAACACACACTTATCTTGTGGTAGTCTTTGCTACTTAGCGAATAAGGCACTACATGTTGAACCATCAAACAAATTTGGTCACCAAGATAGACCCATTAAAGTATATTCTCAGTAAAGCAGCTTTGACAAGACGATTGGCTAAGTGGGTCATGATACTCAGTGAATATGATATCCAGAATGCTGAAAGAAAATCAATAAAAGGAAAGGTCATTGTTGACCAACTCACAGATGCACCAACTAAGGTTGATCACCCATTAGTCTCTAATTTTCAAGATGAATCTATCTTCACTTTAGACACACAAACAACATGGAATTTGTACTTTGATAGATCTCACACCAACCATGGTTCTAGAGCAAGCATACTATTTATCACTCCTGAAGGTGATACCATTCCTAAGTCATTTAGAATTGTCTTTCCATGTACAAACAATATAGCAAAGTATGAGGCCCTCCTCATAGGCCTTGAGATGGAAATCAAATGGAAGATGAAACATTTGCAAGTATATAGTGAATCTCAGCTAGTAATCAGACAAGTCAACAATGATAACGACACCAAAGACAAAAAGCTAACACCCTACAAATGAATGGTGGATAGATTCAGGCAGTATTTTGACATAATCCTCTTTCATCAGGTACCCTGTATTCATAATAAAGTAGCAAATTTTATCGCCACCATCAGCTCTCTCTTGGACATACCAAACAACATAACTCAATTTGAGTTTCTGGTAGAACAATATTGGTCCCTGCCTTAGCTATCCCAAAATATGAGATGGTTTGTGAACTCATTGGCCCCAATTCCCTATGATACCAAGACATATATGACTACCTCCATGACCATACCCTTTCCCCTAACCTTTTCGCTAATCAACGTAAGACATTTATCGGAAAAGCCTCCAAGTATGCTATCATCGGTGACACCCTTTATAGATGTGCCCTGGACAATACCATTTTCTGATGTCTCAATGCTAAAGAAGCACAAACAACCTTTTGTGAGGTACATGAGGGTATATGTGGATCCCATTCTAGCGGTCCAACCTTGGCTAGGAATATCATGAGAGCTTGTTATTATTGGCATACAATGGAAAAAGACTCCTATCTCTTCATCAAAATATGTCAACAATGTCAGATCCATGGAGAATTGATGAATGCACCAACATAATAATTGTGCCCGATAACATCACCATGGCCCTTTTCCCAATGGGGACTCGACCTCATAGGTAAGATTCATCCCACATCTTCTAATATCCATAAATTCATCATTACCATGACCGAATATTTCAATAAGTGGATTGAAGCCATTCCTATGAAATACATCATCGACAAACAAATTTATAAGTTTATCCTCAACTATATCATTTTTTGGTATGGTGTCTCCTAGTCCATTATCACTAACAACAATCATCCATTCAAAAACCAAGAATTCTGCCAACTTTGTGATAAATTCCATATCCAACACCACTTTTCCACTCCATACTACCCACAAGGTAACAACCAAGCCAAGGCCTCAAATAAAACCATCATTTGAATCATTAAAAAGACTATCAAGGACACTGGTTGTGACTGGCACCTCCAACTTAATCCTACCTTATGGGCCTACTGCACTAGCATTCACACTCTTGTCGGTGCCACTCCATATTCCTTAGTCTTCGGTTCTAAATTTATCTTACCTATTGAGGTTGAACTTCCTTCCCTATGGGTATCCATGCAAGGGAATATTAATGATGAGGAATATAAAGTCTCAAGGCTACATGACTTCTAACTTTTAGATGAACAAAGACAAAAAGCATTGGACCATCTTCAAGCATATCAGAATCATCTTCATCATAGCTACAATAAGAAATTCTTGAATCGATATTTTGACTTTGGTGACCTAATCTTAATGGAAAATCCTAATAATCAAGTGGAACAATAAAAGCTAGGAAAGTTTGAGTTGAATTGGTTGGGTCCCTATATTGTCACAGCAATCTTTGGATTAGGAGCATATCAACTCTCAACGACTAAAGGGGAACCCTTGTTAGAACCAATCAATAGTCTACATCTGTGAAAATTCTACATATCTTCCAAAAACAATCTCATAACCATATAAAATACAAAAAAAAAATTTAAAAATTGTTATCTTGATGAAAACCTGGCAAACAGGTGTCTTGGTAACACCAAAAAAATAAAAAAAATCAAGAAAAATAGTAAAGAGAAATAATTCATCCAATAGTGAAAACCACTTCGGTGGCACTTTGGATAAGTACCATGGTGAAAACTTGGCAAACAGGCGTCATGTGTAGTTGACTTTTCTCTGTTGTCTACCACCATTCCAATCTGATTTTTCCCTGGCATTCACCTTTCCCATGTCACCCATAATAATGATTGGTTGTCCTTTCCATAACTTGGAATGATTGACATCATGTGTCCTTTCACCTTTTCATATTCCATTCCCCCACCCTTAATAAATTGGTCTTATACTTGATTGGGCGAAAATATTGGGCCTACATCATTGGATCTTGCACTTGCCATTGGAGGCCGCTATTATCAAAAAAGACAAAAAACAAATCATAAACTCTCAAAAATCCAAACAAATCAAAACATATCAAAAAGACAAAAAGATCCAAATAACTTGCAAAAATTCCAAAAATAGAGTCGAATTTAGTCATGTCAGGTCATGTCATGTCGAACTACATTGCCTCTATTACTTAACGTAGGCAGGGCCATCTATCGATGTGCCCCCGAGGCATTAGGTCAGTCCTCTTAGGTTTGTTAAATAAAATCATGACTCAATCCTTTTTCAATAAAATAAATTCAATTCATGTCAAAATATGAGGTCTCTACGCATTGTTACATAAGCAAGGCCATCTGTCGATGACCCCCTGAGGCCACCTAGGTCGTTCTTTTAGGGATTTGTCACGTTAGTCATAATAAATCAAACATCATCAACTTGGACATAAGCAGTCATCAACACATTAAACAAGGAACACATCAACGAAATAATAATTCAACAAAGTCACTCAGTCAAACCAAACAAATGGTCAAAACAATCAATGTCAAATCAACCTACAACATTAAACCGTCAAACTTATGTCTTATATAGGATGTTTCCATCTTGAAACCAAAAATTTTCATTAGTCAAACTTTGTCATTTTCCTTATACATGTGGCCACATGATTGAAACCAGACTTGCCATCTTATATGACATGTTTCCTCTCTTGAAACCAGGCTTCATCAAACAATCAACCCATCAATCACCTACTCAGTTGAATGGTTGTTGACCTTGTGGTCTATTTTGTCTTATCTTTTTCCTGATTTTGTCTTTGAGTCAAGTTACTAGCTTCCTTTAGGATGTATCATGAAGGATTTAGAGGAGTGATGATGTCTCATGACTCTTTTCTTTGACTGTTGTTTGTGGATTGCCTTGGCAAAAATATTGGGGCAACTTTTCCCTTAGTATGAGTCAGGACATTCCTTGTCTGTGACTGTCTGTTTTGGCAAGAGGATGACCTTGCACACCTTGGTCTATGTCATACCATGGTTTTTGGTGTACATTTTTCATATTTTACCACCCGATGATGATTAAATGCATGGCCTATTATTTATCTGGCAAAATATTGAAGTTCTTTTTGACATACTAACATCCATGTCCTCCATGCTAACATTTCTTCTATGTCACTTATCTATTTTCCTCTTATCCATTTCGAGAGCACACTCATATTCTTTGAACCCACATGTCCTCTTGAGAGGGCATACTACTACCTCCTCATCATCCTTCCTCATCCTATTCACACTAAGGCATATTTTGACTAAATTTCTTTGGCACAACACAATTAACTGCATTGTATCAAAGAGGGGCAAAATGTAGACACTAAAATTTGTCTTAGGCCTGCAACTCTTAAATTCTTCATCATTTCCCACTTCCTCGTTGATAATTAAATAATTTTAATTATTTAATTATTTTATAATGTCATATGTCTTCTATTAATTAAATAATTCTAATTATTTAATTAATTCATTGCTTGCTTTATTTTCCTCCATTGATTAATTAAATATTTTTTTATTTATTTAATTACATCACTAATTAAGTCCCTTTCTTTCTAAAATTAAATAAATTCTTATTTATTTAGTTTTTATAACACTTTCCACTATAATTAAATAATTATTTAATTATTCATTAGCCTCTTTTGCCCTAAATTAAATAATTTTTATTTATTTACATTGGTCCACTCTCTTGAATTTTGAATTAAATCATTATTTAATTCAAAAGGTCCTCTTTGTCATGTTCTTCTATAATTAAATAATTATTTAATTATTCAGTGGCCACCTAAATTAAATAATTTTTATTATTTAATTTCCTCTAGTCTATTTATCTATGTCAATCCTTATCTATCCATGTCTCAATTAACCTCCACCCTTGATTAAATTATTTATAATTTAATCTTGACTGTCAATCCTTATCATTTTCCCTAACCCTATTCCATACTACAGCTTTCATTCTTGGCCATTGATTATTGACTTTCAATCTTAGCCCTTCATACAAAATTGTCTTTCCTATAAAAGACCTTGTCATTACCATTTTGAGATCTATCTACAAGCAATCTACATGAGCTCATGTGATCTTATGCTATCTTTCTATCAAGTCTATCAACATCAAGTCAAGTGCATCCATAGTCAATTAGAATCTTCAATATTTTGCTTTGTCATTGTCATTAGGCCTATTTGCCTACTCAAAAATCTGAGGGCAATTATCACATTCAAGCAAAATGGAGAAGTGCAATGAAGGTGAATCACTGGTGGTATGAAGACTCTTTGGTAATATTGTTTCATGTTTTATGTATTTATGCTTATTTGTACTTCATTGTTTATTAGGGTTTGATTTATATGCTTTATTGCCTAACCTTGATAATTTTAGCCCTAATTATAGCACCAAAAGCAAAGTGACCATTCTTGGCAAGGGTGCTTCTATTAAGGGATTCAAATCTTCCTCTTGGTTACCTACATCACGTGATGATACCATCGATGACTTCCTCCTCAATATTGCAGACCAATTTGAGGATACTTGTATATTCATGATAACCACTGCATCCTTCACTTCAAATAGCCAAATCATTGAATTAAATCTAGTATACCCTTAACTCATAAACAAGGACTAACGAGGAACACAAATTCTAGATTCATCTGAAAATGATGAAGCTATCTCCGAGTTCATGGGAATTTATGACAACATTGTTTGGAAATCATGTCTCAATTTCCAGTTTGTACCTTTGCTTTCTTTGGACTTGGTGAAAAATTTGTGTTTCTGCCTTTACCGCCATACCATGCCTGCTTTTTGTTTGCCTTTACCGCTTTGCTATGGTGGTCTGTCTAGACTCTGGTGGTACCATGGTGATTGGTTTGGCGGTTGCTGCCTTACCGTGCGCGTGGTAGGCGGCTTGCATCCTACCTTGCCAGTCACCACCTTACCGTGGTCAGTGAAGTCCTTCACTGTGGTGGCCGTAGTGAAGCCGCTAGTAGTGTCCTGGTAGTTACCACTCCATCACGGGCGGTGAGTTGACTCACTACGGTGGTTGCGGTGAAGTTGCCAGTGGTGAGCTTGGTTGTTACCGCCACTCCGCAAGCGGTGGTCCCCCTCATCACGGTGTTCATGGTGAGACCACCAATGGTGGGTTCGGCGGTTACTACCATACCGCTGGTGGTGGTTCCTCACACCGCGGTGTCCGCGGTGAGACCACCATTGGCCGTCCTGGCGATTACCGCCCTATAGCTGGGTTGACTCGAACTGGGCAGCGATAGCATGGGGATGGTGAGTCTGGGCTCGGTGAAGACTTGGGTGAGCTCGGCTAAGCTCACCTCCATACTGCGAGGTGAGTCAGTGAGCTTGGTGGTAGTGCGGTAAGAGCTTGGACGAGCTCAAAGCTCGATCAACCGAGTTGGACCAGAATGTTAAAGTGACCAGCAAATGGCAGATGGACACGTGGAAATTTGACAGTAGCTTGATTGGCTAAAGGCCAATGTAGTAAAATAATTTATTGCATGACTTGTGCGATTGGTAGAATGAACCCGATAATGGCAAGGAATTGAATGCCTGGGTGGCTCGATGCAAAAGAGATCAGCAGATCGGATCAATTGTGTGTTTGGGCGATCAATGCATGAACCTAATGTATGTGATTGGTTGAGACATTGAATGTGATGTATGACTCTATCATTTGAATACAATATTTTATGTAAACCAAAAGGTGACAGTTTAAAGGCAAGTCGATTTAATAGATTGTGTGATTGATTTTATTGTATACTTTGAGAGTAAAGTATTGAAACAGTGAAAATAACTTGAAAGTTTTTGTGAACTGATCAGAGAGTAAGGGTTGATATTGTATGTAATTGATTATTACTGTTATACAATGGTTCTTGCTTGGTGTGGTGGGCTTTTTACCTGAAAAGGTTTTCCCACATAAATACTGTGTCAAATCTGTGAATGCTTATTTTTTGTTATCTCTTTCTTGCTGCTTGTATTCATCTTAGTAATTCTAGAAGTTATTAGAACCAGTTTTTTCTCTTCTCCTCTGTTGTATTAGTGTTAAGGGAATGTATTCCGCACTATTGGGTCATTAGATCCATCCCTATTTTTTCTTCAAGTGGTATCAGAGCTTGGTCAATTGTGTTATCCTTCAAAGAAAAGGTTAATTTTTTATGCTAATATTGTTTAAGTGGGAGTCTTGCATTGTTGAAACTTGTTTCTGTTTGAGATGGTGAGTACATTAGGTAAAGTAGAGATTGAAAAATTCAATGACAGCAACTTTAAGTTATGGAAACTCAAAATGGAAGACTTGTTGGTGGATAGAGACCTCTGGATAGTACTGTTCGTAACCATGCCACAAGGTATGACGCAAGGGGATTGGGACCTTGCTGATAGAAAATTAAGAGGTCTGGTAAGATTGAGTCTGGTCGATTCTATACTCCTGAACATCCATGAGGAGATGTCTGCAACTTCATTGTGGAAGAAGCTTGGTGATATTTATAAGGGAAAATCTCTGGTAAATAAGTTATTCCTGAGGCAGAAGTTGTACTCCTTGAAAATGGAAGAAGGTTCAACTGTTTCAGACCATCTGAACTCATTTAACATGAGTGTTACTCAGCTGATGTCTGTAGGTGTAAAGACTGAGGAGGAGGATTGTTGCATGCTCTTGTTGTGTTCATTACCTGAAAAGTTGTGATCATCTAGTGATGGCCATTGGAAGCACAACCATTGCATTCAAGATGGATGGCGTGGTTGCTTTGCTTATGTCTGAATAAATGTGAACGAAGTCTTCTAAGATGGCCAAAGAGGCTCTTGATGTTTGAGGTAGACCAAAGGAGAAAGGCAAGACGAAGGATAAGAAGTCAAAATCCAAATCTGCAAGGAGATCAAATTCTCCTAGTAAAAATTTCAAGGTGAGATGTTGGAACTATGGGCAACTTGGTCATATCCGGAAGGATTATAAGGAGAAGAAGAAGAAGAATGCTTTAGACAATGAATCTTCTCAAAGTGATGTAGATGCCTTCATTGTAGCAGCCTTGAAAACTTGGGCATCAGATGATGTCTGGCTAGTTGACTCAGGTGTGTCCTTTCACATGATGTCCAATAGAGAATGGTTCTCTAAATATGAGAAGTATGACGGTGGAAAGGTGTACTTGGAAAGTGATTCAATGTTGGAGATAGTTGGCAGAGGAAGAGTCAGAATTTAGTTTCCTAATGGAAGAGTCAAAGGTATTGGTGTCGTACTGCACATACCAATTCTGGCTCAAAATCTTATTTATGTCAGTAAGTTAAATGATGTTGGTGTAGAAGTTTCTTTTTCTAGTAGAGGATGTAAAATGGCTAGAGGTGCAATGGTGTTGGCTAAGGGTGTTCGTACTGGCACTCTGTATAAGCTGGATGCACGTCTTGTTCAATGTAATAGTGCCTTTGTAAAGTCAAGCAAATTTTCTCCTATAGAGGAAGATGAAAACTCTTCTCTATTTGCAAATGCTTTGGAGGTAAAACTCTCAACTGAGAAGACTATGTTGTGGAATCATAGACTAGGTCACATAGGTGAGAAAGTTTCAAAAACCTTGAAGAATAAAAATCTTGTAGAAGGGAGCTTGATGATTGTAACCTTGAGTTTGATTTTTGCGAACATTGTATCTATGGAAAATAGCATCGTGTTTCATTTTACTCTAGTCCTCATAAATCTTCTGGTATACTGGATTATGTTCATTTTGGTGTGTTTGGTTCAGTTAATGTTCCTTCATTATCAAATTCTAGATAATATGTTTCTTTTATTGATGAATGTTCGAGAAGGGCATTTGTATACTTTCTTAAAAGTAAATCAGAAGTGTTCAATCGGTTTAAAGAATTTAAATCTTTGGTAGAAAATCAGATTGGAAGGAAAATTAAATGTTTGAGGATAGACAATGGCGGTGAATTTTGTTCTGTATATTTTGAAGGGTATTGTACAGATCATGGAATTAAAAGGCATAAGACAACACCTTACACTCCACAACAGAATGGAGTTGTTGAAAGGTTGAACAGGACGTTGATGGAAAAGGCAAGGAGTATGTTGAGAAGTGTTGGTCTGGAGCAGAATTTCTCGACTGAGGTTGTGGCTACAGCTTGTTATCTGGTAAACTGATATCCTTGCTCTACTCTTGTTGATAAGACACCTTTGGAAGCATGGTCTTGTAAGAAGCCCTCTCTGAGGCATGTTCGTGTCTTTGGCTGTGAGGCATATGTTTATGTGCCAAATGAAAAGAGATTAAAATTGGATAACAAGGTTGTCAAATGTATTCTCATCAGCTATGGAGTTGGTGTGAAGGGATACAAGCTTTGGAACCCTATTATTGAGAAGGTTTTGTATAGTAGAAGCGTGATCAACAACTTGAGACAGATCAAAGTGACAAGAAAAAGGATGCAATTGAGATTCCCCAAACTCCAGAAAGGGAAGAGCTAAATAGTGTACCTGAGATTGAGGAGAGTTCAAGCAGCTCTAAAAGTTTTGATGATGAAGAACCACAACCTCAACCTGTAAGGAGATCTACATGAGAAAAATGGCAACCTAAAAGGTATGGTTTCTCATTGTTAGATTTGAACTATGCCTATGCCTTAATTACTAGCACCGATGAGCCTAGGACTATAAAAGAAGCAATCAGCATGTCTGATTCAAATTCTTGGCTGGAAGCCATGAACGAAGAGATGGATTCATTGAAGAAGAATGAAACTTGGGATTTGGTACCATTTCCAAAAGGGCGAAAGCCTATTGGTTGTAAGTGGATATTCAAAAAGAAAACAGGCCTTGATGGCAGTGTTGAGAATTATAAGGCACGACTAGTTGCAAAGGATTTTCCCAAATTGAGGGAATTGATTATGGAGAGATTTTTTCTCTGTAGAAAAGCTGACATCCATCAGATTTTTGTTGTCATTGGAAGCTATGTATGACTTTGAAATTGAGAAAATGGATGTGAAGACAGCGTTTCTCCATGGTGAGCTGGAAGAAGAAATTTATATGTCCCAGCCTAAGCATTTCGTTGTGAAAGGTAAACAAAATCTGGTCTGTGAGTTAAATAAATCTATGTATGGTTTGAAGCAGTCTCCTAGAATGTGGTACCATAAATTTGACACATTTGTGTTGTCTATGGGATTTGTAAGATCAAAATATGATCATTTTGTTTATCATAAATATGAGAATGATTGTGTGCTTGTTATTTCACTGTACGTGGATGATATGTTATTCATAGGAAATAGCAAGACTATGATTTATGATCTTAAATATCAGTTGTCTGCAAAGTTTGAATTTTAAGATCTTGGTGCAGCTAGGTATATTCTGGGAATGGAGATAACCAGGGGACAGAACAAGCAAAAAGCTTTGGGTAAGTCAGAGTAAGTATATGAACACGGTTCTGGAGAGATTTGGGATGAACGATTACAAGCAGCTAGTTGTTCCAGTCATGTAGGGAACAAAACTATTTACTGAAGACTATCCAAAATCTGCTGCTGAGATGGAGGACATGACTAGTGTGTTGTATGCAAGTGTTGTTGGCAGTTTAATGTATGCTATGGTCTGTACAAGACCAGACATTTCCCAAGCAATGGGATTTCTAATCTGTTTTATGGAAAATCTGGGAAGATCACATTGGGATGCTATGAAGAGAGTATTCAAGTATTTGAAGGGGACTTCAGATTATGCTCTATGTTACCATGGTAGTTTGGTTACATCACAGAGGACTCTCAGCATTCAAGGATATGTTGATTTTGATTGGGTAGGGGACATTGACAGTAGGAGATCCACCAGTGGATACACGTTCATGCTTAATGGTGGAGCAGTCAGTTGGGTGAGCAAGCGACAAGCTGTAGTTGCTTTATCCATGATAGAGGTAGAGTACATGGCAGAAACTCATGCTTATAAGGAATCAGTTTGGTTGAGGCATTTGTGTTCAGACATTGGTTTTAATGCAGGGAAGATTACAATTTTTTGTGACAGTCAGAGTGCCATTTGTTTGGCAAAGAATCTGACTTTCCATGCTAGGATGAAGCACATTGATGTGCAGTTTCACTTCGTGAGGGACATGGTGGAAGATGGAAGGGTTTGTCTTGAAAAGGTCGACACTTTGAAGAATGTTGCAGATGCATTGACAAATCCCATGAGCACAGACAAGTTTAGATGGTGCATAGAATCTATGGGCCTTGGAGCCTATGACCGTCAATAATTTTTTGAAGTCAAGAGGAAGCTGTAAATCTTCGGCAAGTGGGAGCTTGTTGGGAAATCATGTCTCAATTTCCAGTTTGTACCTCTGTTTTCTTTGGACTTGGCAAAAAGTTATTGTTTCTCCCTTTACCGCCATACTGCACCTGCCTTCTATCTACCTTTACCACTTTACTGCGGTGATCTGTCTTGACCCTAGCGGTACCGCGGTGACTAGCTTGGTGGTTACTGCCTTACCGTGCACGATGAGTTTACTCACCACAGTAGGTGACTTGTAGCCTACCTCGCTGGTCACCACCTTACTGCGATTGGCGAAGGCCTTCACCACAGTGGCCACGGTGAAGCTACCAAGAGTGGCTTGGCGGTTACCGCTCCACCACGAGTGGTGATTTGACTCACCACAATGATCGCGGTGAGCCTGGCGATTACCGCCATACCGCAGGCGGTGGTCCCCCTCACTGTGGTGTCCACGATGAGACCGCCAACGATGGGCTCAGTGGTTATCACCATACCACTAGTGGTGGTTCCTCTCACTCTGTTTTCTATGTTGAGACCACCAGCAGTCGTCCTAGCGGTCACCACCCTACCGCAGGGTGGCCTGGTGGCGCCCGCAATAGCGCAGTATGACCACCAGTGGTTTGCCCGGTGGCTACTGCCACACCGCAGGTCAACTCGAACCAGGAAATGGTAGCACAGGGATGGTGGTTCTAGGCTCGATGAAGACTTGGGTGAGCTCGATTAAGCTCACCTCCATACCACAAGGTGAGTCGATGAGCTCAACGGTAGTGCGGTAAGAGCTCGAATGAGCTCGGAGCTCGATCAATCGAGTTGGACCAAAATGTCAGAGCAACCAACGAATGGCAGATGGACACGTGGTAGTTTGATACTAGCTTGATTGGCTAAAGGCCAATGTAGTAAAAGCAGTTATTGCATGACCTGTGCAACTGGTAGAATGAACCTGATAATGGCAAGGAATTGAATGCCTGGGTGGCTCGATGCAAAAGAGATATGCAGATCGGATCGATTGCGTGTTTGGGCGATCAGTGCATCAACCTAATGTTTGTGATTGGTTGAGACATTGAATGTGATGTATGACTCTATCAGTCGAATACAATATTTTATGTAAACCAAAAGGTGACGGTTTAAAGGCAAGTCGATTTAATAGATTGTGTGATTGATTTTATTGTATACTTTGAGAGTAAAGTATTGAAATAGTGAAAATAACTTGAAATTTGTTGTGAACTGATCAAAGAGTAAGGGTTGATATTGTATGTAATTGATTATCACTATAATACAATGGTTCTTGCTTGGTGTGGTGGGATTTTTACCTGAAAAGGTTTTCCCACGTAAATACTATGTCAAATCTGTGAATGCTTATTTTTTGTTATCTCTGTCTTGCTGCTTGTATTCATCTCAGTAATTCTAGAAGTTATTAGAACCAATTTTATCTCTTCTCCTCTGTTGTATTAGTGTTAAGGGAATGTATTTCGCACTATTGGGTCATTAGATCCATCCCTTTTTTCCCTTCAAACATGTCATATGGGGATCACAAAGCAAGTTTTAACATTGTATTGGATACACAAGCTTACTATGGGGAAACGATTGAGTCCCTCAATTGAAAAATGGAAAACATGAGAATCGTGTCTCAATCTTTAAGTTAAAACCACACGGTGGTACTTTTCAATCATAAAATAGTAAAAATAAAGGACACATCTAATGGTGAAAACCTTTTTAAATCGTTGAAGGATGAAGCATTCAATCTTCCTCTTAGTGTGATACATCAAGAAAAATCAGCAATGCTTTCCAAGAAATCTAATCCAGTAAATGTATGGATAGATGAGACACCACAAATTACTTTCTATGCAAAATCACTCTTAGATGAAGAGAAAAAGAGCTTGGAAGCTTTCTTAAAAGAGTGAAAGGAAAAATTTGTGTGGTCCTACATAGATATTCCTGGTCTTGATCCTAAATTAGTTTTCCACCATCTTGTAGTTTATCCTCATGCTAAACTAGTAAATCAAAAGATAAGAAAGATTCATTTGCAGATAGCATTGTTGGTTAAACTAGAATTGAAAAATCTTCTTGAAGTGGTATTTATCAAAACAATAGATTATCCTCAGTGGGTTTCAAACCTGGTACTAGTCTCAAAACCCAATGGGGGCATTTGAATATGTACTAACTTTAGAGATTTAAACAAAGCATGTCCCAAAGATAACTTTCCTCTTCTAAACATTGACATCATTGCAGATTTTATTGTTGGGCATGAGATGCTGTCACTTATGGATGGATTCTCAAGATACAACCAGATCATGATTTCCAAAGAAGATCAACAAAAAATATTATGTATATGTCCATGGGGAACCTATTGTTGGAATATGATTTCATTTGGGCTAAAGAATGTTGGAGCTACTTATCATAGAGCAATGACATTGATCTTTGATGACATGATCCACAAGACTGTAGAAGACTATATGAATGGAATTTTAGCCAAGTCAAGAACAAGGAAGGAACATATAGAAGTATTAGAACCAATATTTGACAGACTCAAAGAGTACAAGGTGTGGTTGAGTCCAAAAAAGTGTATCTTTGGTGTAGAATTAGGAAAACTCTTAGGATGCATTATGGCATAGAGAGGAATTGAGATAGATCCAACTAAGGTCAAAGAAATTTTGGATATGGATCTACCACAAACACTGAAGCAACTATGAGGTTTACAAGGGAGATTGCAATATATCAGGAGATTTATAGCATAGTTGACGAATAAAATTTATCCCTTTTCTCACCTTCTTCACAAGGGGATAACCTAAAAATGGGATTAGAAATGTGACAAATAATTCCATCAACACAAATATTATCTACTGACACCTCCCATCCTTATGCCACCAATACCAAATAAACCTTTGTTTTTGTATATCTCAACTACATCAGCAGCTTTGGGTTCTCTTCTTGCTCAACATGACGAAATAGGGAAGGAGAGAAAAATTTACTATGTTAGTAGAACTTTAGTTGGATGCGAGATGAATTAATCATCCATTGAAAATGCTTACCTATTAGTAGTGTTTGCATCACAAAAATTTAGACACTACATGCTTTTGCACCAACTAAATCTCATCGCTAAGATAGATTTGTTGAAGTATCTATTATCCAAGGAAACTCTCACAGGATGAATGGCTAAGTGGATGATGGTCTTAACATAATTTTATATAGAGTATTTAGATCAAAAATCTATCAAGGGGTAGGTTATCGTAGATCAACTAGTAAAAGCACCTATCTATTTAGAGAATCCATTGGTGTCTAAATTTCTTGATGAGTCAGTATTTGTCCTCAACGTAGTGGATTAGTGGAAGATGTATTTCGATGGTTCACATACACAACATGGATCTGGAGAAAGCATTCTCTTCATCACCCCACAAGGTGATTATATTCCTAAGTCATATCGGTTATCTTTCCCATGCACAAATAACATCGCCGAGTATGAATCTCTTATTACAGGATTGAGAATCACAATATAGTGGAAGATCCAAGAATTGAAGGTCTATGGAGATTCACAATTGATTGTAAATCAAGCCAATGATGACTATCAGACCAAGGATGATAAGCTCACCCCTTATAAAAAGATGGTGGAAATTCTCAAAGATTTCTTCATCGACATCACTTTTGAGCAAATACCTCGTATCAACAACCGAATGGTTGATGCTATGGCAACTATTGGGTCCTTGTTCGATATATCACATAACACTCTTAAATGAAAATTCCTCATCGAGATGTTTCTTGTCCCAAAATTCAAGGTACCATAATCCAAATTCATATGCAAAATAGTTGGTCCTGGTTCTCCCTGGTATCATGATATCTTCACCTACCTACACAGAGGTATCTTCGCATTTGACATTATTCTGAATCTTTGAAAAACCTTTATCAAGAAAGCATCCCAATTTGTTATCTTAGGTGATAAAATTTACCGTCAAAGTCTCGAAGGGAAATTATTGCAATGTCTTAACCAAGAGGAAGCTTTAACTGCATCGAAAGAAGTACACAAAGGCTTCTATAGATCACATTCAAGTGGTATGACCTTGGCTAAGAAACTATTAAGTACATGGTACTACTAGCCTACCATGGAAAGGGAAGCTCATCAATATGTCAATAGCATCGATACCTCATCCATGCGCCAGCTCAAGAACTTCAACCCATCACTACACCTTGGCCTTTCTCACAGTGGGGACTCAACCTCATAGGAAAGATCACCCCTACCTCATCTACTAGTCACAAGTTTATCATTACAGCCACTGAGTATTTTACGAAGTGGGTTGAAGTGATCCCTATGACCTACATCATAGGAAAAAAAACCTCTAAATTCATTTGGAACTACCTCATTTGTTTCTATGGTGTTCCACAATCCCTTATCTCAGACAATGGAACACCTTTCAAAAATCAGGATGTCTATGAGTTATGCCAAAAGTTCAATATCCAACACTAGTTTTCTACTCCATGCTATCACTAGGGTAATAGTCAAGATGAGGCTTCAAACAAAACCATCCTAAAGATACTCAAAAATATGGTCAATGAAGCTAGTCGTGACTATCATCTGCAATTGAACCTTTCCTTATGGGCATATATAACCAGTATTTGCATGCCTACAAGTGCCACACCATTTTCCCTAGTTTATGGAACTAAAGCTATCCTACCTATTGAGGTTGAGCTCCCATCGCTAAGAGTATCCTTGCAACATCTCATTACAAATGAGGAATATAGAGTATCATAGTTAAATGAGCTAGATTTGTTGGATGAGCATCGTCTTGAAGCTTTGAATCATTTGTAGGTTTATCAGAACCAACTTAAAAGGGGGTATAATAAGAAGATCAAAATTTAGTCTTTCCAAGTAGGAGATCTTGTATTGAAGGAGAACTAGAAGAATATGTCAGATTCAAATAGCATAGGGAAGTTTGAACCTAATTGGTTAGGATCATTTGTCATCACAACTAGTTACGGTTCAAGAGCCTATCGATTGTCAACACCTGAAGGAGAACCCTTGCAGGATCCTATCAATAGCTCACATCTCGAGAATTTTTATGGCTAGGCTTGAAAGGTATAAATCAAAAAATAACAAAAAAATAACAAAATCCAAACAAAATAGAAAAAGGATTGAAAATGGTAGAGAAACAAATTGTCCTCTAGCGAAAACCACTTCGGTGGTGTTTTGGGAAAGTACCTTCGTGAAAACCTAGAAAATAGGCACCTTGAATAAATAAGCATCATCCATCCATTATTGACTCTTTGGCTTATCTTGCTTCACCATCCATCACATTCATCCTTCATCCTATTTTATCCTATTTATTTCATCACCCATCCACATCCATATCATAGTTGGGTATTGGGTAAGTATCATGTTCCCCTTTAGTAATACTTGGCAGATTCCTAAGGTCAGTTTATCCTTCCTATATCAAGGTAGTCTATCACATCACACTAGGGGCATTTTTCTATACTTGCATCGGATCGGGTTCTTGTATAATCCTTTAAGGTTAATCTGCAAAAATCCAAAAACATTCACAAAAATATCAAAATCCAAAAACATTTGAAATCTTGTATTAGTCAAAATCCAAAAACATTCAAACCATCTTCAAAATCCAAAAACATCCAAATCACATCAAAGTCCCTAAATAGGTCTAAAAATTCAAAAAGTCAAAAATATGGTTGTTGAACTACATTGTCTTTCAGCTTGAATGTAGGTAAGGCCATCATCGATGAGCCCCTGAGACATTAGGTCAATCCTTTAGGAGTATCTCATAATAAGCTGACAATCCATCAATGTTCATATCTCATCAATAAACAGCTACTAGTCAGATTCAGTTGAACTATGTCGTCTCTACATGTATAACGTAGGCAAGGCCATCACTGATGAGCCCCTAAGGCATTAGGTCAATTGCCCCTAAGGAATTGGTCTAATCTCATAAAAAAAAAACATTTGAAAAGATTGAAAACTCAAAACATTTGTAAAATGTTCAAAAATCCTAAATAGACTCAAATAACCTGAAAACCATAAACATTCACATTCATCCAAAAAGATCAAAAACAGCCTCACAACATTGAAAAAACATCAAAAACATTGAAGTATTCTGAAAAAAATCCAAAACCACCCATCCTATTTCGCTTTCACCCACAATAAACATTCATCCATGATAAATTATCAACATCACCAACCTTTGGTAAAACAAGTATGGCAATTTGTAAAGTGTAAACCTAAATGTAAACAATCTAAAGTCTTAATCATGAGCAAACAAGTTAATTAACATTTGTATCAATGGAATATCAAACAATTAGTCTTGGTCTTGGCATTTGATAGCATGTCCTAGGATACATCTTTCCTACAATGGACATCGCCATCATAAATCATCTTAGTTAGTTTACTTTGGCAAGAGATATGAATAGCATTGATTGTTTGTTCATTTAGATCGTTTCTTATGATTTATCTTATTGACTCATTCCAAGGACCTCTCGATGATATCTATCAAAATGATTTAGAGAGAAAGGAATGGGGCATTGATCATTATATTTTCTTGTTGTGCTTTTTGGATGTTCTTGTAATATAACCTTGGTGAATACTTGCTTTTTTGTGTGTAGATAGGTCATTTGGAACAAATTGTTGACTATTGTGTATGCTTTGGTCTGAAATTTTCTAAACTTATAAACCACATTCCAATGAGGTTTCCATATGTTGGGTGTGAGAAAGGATGATCCTATCTATTTGCAAAGTCAAATTCCATCGCATTAGATACAAAGTCAACCTAGTTATCAGTACCTTGATGTGTCGTGTCTATGCGGTATGTCAAAAATAAGGAATGAAATGATGAAGTATCCCAATCCATGAAACAAGAAAATCATAACTCTCGTCACCATATCTAATAAATTCTCGAAGAATCATAGGCTTGTTGGAATTCTAAATCAATCACAAAAATCAATGGTTAATCCATCTTATTCTTCTATCTTCTTTCCACGCTAACCTTGTGTCATGACAATCAACAACAATAAATGCATTCATCCTACATCCAAAAATTGTTAGCATATATACATCCTACATAAATATATCATAAATCATAAATCATATCATAAGCATGTCATCATCGCATAGAAAATACACAAAAATAAATGCATCCATCTCATAGTATGAACATTCTATATTATATAGAAAAGATACTGAAAAAGAAAGTAAATATACATCACATTGAATTCATATCATAAACCATACATTGCATACATCCATGTAACATAGCATCATGAATCATAAACATCACATCATATGCATAATAAAGGTACACATCCATAACATAAAAATTTGCATTCATAACATACATAAATCATGAAACTAAATCCTCACATCATAAACATTGAATCAAAATTCAGCTCATATATAAATCATCAAAAATTAACTATCTTGATACAAAATCTGAGTCAACGTGTGATATCATCAAAAATGAATGTACAGGAAGCTATCAAAATCGTCCATTGAATCTATATACATAACAAATCAAGGTTGTATATACCAAAAATGTGTCTATGTATGTAGAGCTATCATTGGCTCTGACGATCCTCATGACGAGACTAATCCTGATGTCCCCCCAAAGGTTGTTGGTGGCTGCTACCCACAGACTACTAAACTAAAGGCAACCTAAGCCACTAGGTGCAACCCTGCTCCTACGTGAAAATTTTGGTTTTCATCGATCTCTAGGAACCTCTCTATGGTATAGTGTCCTATAGTATGTGGCCTCAGGCATCACCTATCCATAGAGGGTGGAGGATACCACTTGTTGTTGTGCTTGTAAGGCAGTAGCCTCTAACTGTTGTTTGCGCCCTGTCTCCTATGCAAGCTGAATAGTCACTTGCTAGACCTATTTGTGCTCATGGTCTCACTCCTATCTCAGGTGATCCCTCTCTATAGTCAAATCCAAGATCTGTGTGTCTCAGGGATCGGGTTCTTGTGGTTGTTGTTGTGGCTACTGATATGGTTGCTACTATTGATGTTGATGTGGTGGTGGTGGTTCCTGTCATAAAGGTGGTATCAAAAAAAGTTTTTCTAGCACTTGTCCTACTCCACGCTATTGACCATCCTATGGGTGCCCGTCACCTGACACTTGATCTTGTTGTCTTTGATCCTATTGATCCCCATCGTCGAGCACATGTCCATCGTGCCTGTCCCATGGAGTTTATTGTACTTTTCCCTATCTTTGTCCTCTACCTCTACTTGGAACCTATCCCCCTATTGGATCAGTCAACCATACTAGATCATGTTGTAAAAACCATGCATCATAGGCAAGTGTGGTGCATGCATCATAAGGACCACCGACATATACCCAAGGTTGGGGAATGAGCTATCTAAAATCATCGATCTCTACTTGAGGAGGATTCTTCTATCCCCAGACTATCTCTCTGCCATGCATAAATCACTTTATATGTAGGGGGGACTACATCCTGTACCTCCCCGAACTAGCATGCTACCCGATCAGACAGATATCGCTCAAGCATGTGGTGCTCTTGTCCAAGCATGTACCTAGTCTACCAAGCATAAAACAACTGATCTTGGTTATCATACCATGATAAGCCTAGATCCAAGGCCTCCATCAAAACACTGACATATCATCAATCACTCATCGCCAGTATGTTATCCCAGTGGTTCTTGTGTGCTAAAAGGTGGTGATAGCTCCATATCGATATACAACTAGTTGATCCGCATCAATGTTAGTGAGGTTAATGATAGGTCTGAGCATAGCAATGTGCTCCCAAGCCCAAATATCCAAAAGTGTAACCCCTACCTCTAAACTTTGTCCTCTCAAGTAGACAACTGATGCATGTCATGGTATAATGAGGCAAGTATCATAAGGCCCCAAGCATAGAGAGTCATCTTGTGCACCATACCCTCTCAGGCCAGTCCCCAACTAAAGCTAAACCCTCAACCTCATTTATCTAGTACAAGCACTCTAAAAATCAAATCTCTGATAACCAATGTCAAATCAGGTGCCTGTCCTCGATACTGTCGCAATTCGATCTAATGGCTATCTACCCACAAGACATCTAATCTAAGAACATCATAAATAGCATCCATCCCAACATCAGTGTCATAAATAACCCTCTCCTTATGGATGGGCACTCACAAAATGCACCACACATCCTCTAGAATAATGGTCGCCTCTCCAGTGAGACGATGAAAATAAAATGCCTCATTGTGCCAGCGCTCCACCAAAGTTGTAATCATCACTAAATGGGTTTGAATCTCTGGCATATGTGCTACAAATCCCAACCCAGTCGCATCGAGAAATAATTTCTCATTGTCACCAAAATGGAAAGCATGATAAATAATGGTGGGTTTGCACTCACAAGACATTAGTGGTTGAATGGTCTCCTACATGCACGAAGTGAACAACATCAAATTTTCTAAAAACAAGAAAAAAATTTGAGTCTAAAACCCTGAATCTACAATTGCATTCCTAATTGTGTCACAATTTTATAATTGTGTTGCTATATTTAAAAGTGTAGAAGCATTCAATTGTGCCACTGGAGCCAAATCGCCTAGTGTGATCCTATTTTACAAGTGTGTCATAATTTTACAATTGTATCGATGGACCAAAATAGCACATTATGCCGCTATTTGACAATAGTGCGGCTATCCTAAAAAAGAAACCCTAGACCTAAATTGACCATAGTGAAGCATGATGACAAATGTGTCGCAACAGCGCAATTGCACTGTCAATCATGACAAAGGCATCGCAATTTTCTTACCTACTTCAACTCAAAATATAAGCGTAAAAAATGTGGAAAAGAAAAATAAATTGAAGTGTGTATCGAGGGTTCTGCATTGGCAAGTCGTTGGAACTCTCGAACCTTGTTTGCGAGGTGCTTGGGGAGAGCACGATCAACCATAGCATCGAGGTATCAAAGAAAAATCAAAATCAATTCTCTAAAGCAATGTGTGCAAATGATTTGAAAATGACCCTTGAGCTCCTATTTATACCTAAAAATTAGGGTTTTTCCCTAATTATAGGGGAAATGGGATTTTTAATCTTTTTAATAATTTTTTGAGTTATGCAGCCTATTTTTGAGGCATTTTTTAGTGTCTTGAGCTTGTTTTCATGTCCTGGAGCTTATTTTCTACAACTAAACCTATATTAAATCTTAGTCATGATCTCGACCTAAAAATTAAAATTTTCACTTGATCTCTCGAGGGGGTAGTATACCAACATAATTCCTTCCACTGGGGCAATAGTGGGGCATCCGAAAAATCATGAATTTTTAATTTTTTTATTTGAGTGATAGCATTGATCTGAAAAACATCAGTCTTTGAACCAATATAATAGGTACCTCACTTTAAAAAGGGTCAAAATGTAGACACTTAAAATCGTCTTGATCGATATTGCATGTCTAAATTTGATTACTAACACCATTTTCATCTCGATTCACCTATTTTTGACCATTTAATTAAATAATCTTAATTTTTTAATTAAATTCATCATTTTCTTCTATCAATCGAATAATCAATTTTATTAGGTTAATTCATCCCCTTTCATGTTAATTTTCATCCTATTTAATTAGATAATGTGAATTATTTAATTAAATTCCTAAGTCCTCTCATTTGATTAAACAATCCTAAAAATTTAATTGAATGTCATTATTTTCCTTTCTAATTAAATGAGTTAATTGTTTAAATCTTCAAATTCATCCATCATGCATAATTAAATAATGTTTTAATTATTTAATTAACTAATTTCTTTCATCCTCCCACTTGCAAAGGAATATTCTCATGGAATATTCCTCCACTTTCACTCCCTCCTAAATGGAAATATCTTGTAACAACCTCCTAAATTTTAGGATTTGTGCTTCTTCAAATCAATTTGAGCCATTGATTAAATTGGTCAATCCATGTCAAATTTCAATCTCATCCATGGATTGAATTCTTGATCCATGCCAACTCCTCACCTCAATTTTCATCCATTGATTGATCAAATCAATCTTGACCATTGATTCAACTATTTTTCCTAAAAATAGCCCTCATTTCTATGAGAAAAGGATCCACATTCATTTAGAGCAACTGCACAATAGTGAATTATAGAGCATTCTTCATGAGCATTTCATCATTTAGCATCCATTTTTAGTTAATCTTGCATCCATTTTCATCAATTTCCATCAGTGACATCCATCTTCAAGCTTGTTTCAACCAAGGGATTTGGAAAGGGTTAAAATTCCACATAAATTCAGCACCAATCCTACAATCGGGTGAGGTTTGATGCATTTAGCTAGGTTTCCTTTAAGCGTTTCAGTTTGTTTCATGTTTAATGGCTTCTTAGTTTAATGTTTTCAAGAATTTCATTGGGAGCTTGACTTAACTAGTTAGATATTGGTTAATTCTTGTAGTTTAATCATGTTTAGCTTAGGTAATGGTCATGCTCACACACACCTTCAACATTAAATCAACTATACACATTTAATAATATAATATTATTCAAACACACAATTAATTTTTTTAAAATCTCAAAATATTTATTACTAATAATGATGTATACTAGAAACTTAAGAAACTATTGACACTAAATAAGAAAAAACACTTTATTTATAATAATATAATATAATTACTAAACACATTTTTTTTCTTTATACTCAAAAATTATAAATGCTTGATTTTTAAACTTTAATTATGACATTAATTGCAAATATAAGATGCTAAGCTACTTTATATCTTAATAGTGGATGGTATCAAATTACCCAAACTTGTATATTAACATTAATGACAAAGTAAATGTGTGTACAACGACTATTGTAGGTACAATGATTCTAAATATTTTTGGACTTTCATACAATGATGTGTTATGCAATGGATGTTGAAATGACTTGGAGCAAGAGCTAATGTTTCATCATCTATTTATCCAATTGATGTGATTGATACAAGAGTTTGAATAGTGATAGTTGGTTTGTCCATTTTGACAAATATATGTGGTGAGGTTGTCTTGATGATACATGATAATGTTTTTTGGAATAATTTAAGGTTGATTTTCTTTTATACTTATTCTAACCATAATTTTAAGAAAAATGTGTAAGAAATGGTCAATAATGGCTAGTTGCAATTAGATCAACTTGAACTTGAGACTAAATTTGAATTTTTACCAAGTGGGTCAATCATATATGTGTAAATATATTCTAAGTGATACTATTTCTAAAAATAAATTTAATTTATATATCAATATAAACACCATCAATCAAAATTATGTTTTAATATAATATATTTAAATCCACCACATAAAATATCATAAAACAAAAAGTAAACACACTTACACAAATTAATCATTAAATTAGAAATACAACTCTTATCTTATCTTAAATTCATAATTTGTATTTGAATGCACACCATCACTATCATTTAAACTATACAAATTTAATAATATTATATTATTAAAAAACACCGTTGAATTTCTCAAAAATTAATAATGATATATACTACCTTTCTACTAATAACACTAAACAATAATAAAAACTTTATTTATAATATTAATAAATAAATTTATAATATAAATACTAAGCACAATTTTATGCCTTAATTCTATAAAAAATCTTGATTCTAAAACACTTTAATTATGGCACTAAAATGGATGGTATCAAATGCTAAGCTACTTTATACATTAATAGTGTATGGTATCAAATGCCCCAAACTTGTAGATTAACATTAATGGAAAAGTATTAATACCCCACTAATAAAAGATACTAAAATGATTTCAACTTGTATGTCGGCAAAACAAACTAGGATAAGAAGTTTATATTGATTTGTTGTCTTTGACAAGACAAAAAGAAAATGCAATTCCAATACTAATGGTTATCATTAGTGTGTGTCAAATCTGCCTTTGAGTTATACGCATAATAATTTCAGTTTGAAAATGATAAGAGAACCACAAATCTATTTATAAATATGACCCAACTAAAGATTTAATGATTTGAGTAGATTATTAAGTACAACAAATGCGACTTACTTAGGCTTTTTGATTGTGACTGAGTTGAAAGGTTTGATTATTTAATTTGCAACTACTTTAATGATGTAGACGGGCACATGCTCAAAAAAAAATTATGAAATTATGGATGAATTGGTAACTATCATACATGCATGATGCTATTATATATAATAATATATACCCTTCACAAATATTTGGGATATAAAGGACTCTAAGAGGGAAAATATGTTTTCAAGGATTCTATAATGAAAAATGTAATTTCATATCATTGTTTTAAATAAAATAATTAATTTTAAAATTTTAATGAACTTATGTGGTATTTAATGGGATTTTGAAGATAAATAAATGATGTTGAGAATATCATAAATGAATTTGTTATAAATGTTAGGTGTATAGTATTTGATTATTTGGCTGTTTTGAAATCTACAAAATGAATGTGATTTGTTTTAGTTAAGATTTTTTAATGTGGACTTGATCTTTGTGTTTGTAGAACTAAAATAAATTTTAGATCGGAACTTACATCACACAAAAATGATCTTGAAGAAAATGGATTGTCTTTTGAGAATTGAATCTTGGTAAGGACTATTGGTATTTAGAATCACTTTTAAGGAATCTGTTAAATCATGAGGGTCATGGTCTCCTTAGTTAGTCCCATAGTTGGACATATTTAATTGATTTGAAACAAGGATAGAGAATAACAAGAAAGCATGCAATGAACATGTAGGGTATTGTATATTGATGTAATGCCTTAATAACATCGCTATGATGCTCTCATGAATAGTCTATAAAATTATCTTCAATGGATCTTGGGTTACCTTGGATGTCTTTAAAATGAATGAATATATATTTTAAATACACTAGTATAGCACACAAATTGACACAATGTGTGTTAGTCCCTCCTATGTTGTACAAAAGAAGCTCAACCAATGTAGATGCATCAATTGCATCCACAAGATCTCACCAAGATGTCTAGCCCCCCTCGCTCCATGAAGGGACACAAATTTGAAATGATGATTCTCATGCAATGAGTCATCTCTAAGAAAGAAGCTAGCTCAAAATGATAATTACATCCATCCTTTGATGCCTCCAACCTTCAATATGATCCTCTTACACATTATCCATTTGATGTCTCATTTTATTCTCTAATAGCACAAGCATGTGAATTTTAAATTTCTATCACGAATAACATGAATTTCCTAGAGAACACGAACATTATGCAAGTAACCATGTATTATGTTGCCATATGAAAAAATAAAAATTTGAGTGTCAATTTCAACTGATAATACACCCTTACAATGCATCACGCATAATGTATCACTTAGTAGTATATCTCAATAAAAAACTAGTCAAGAAAAAACGTAGGAAGATGCATCCTCATATCACTCTTTTACTCAAATTAGAATAATAAATCTTATGGAAGTTGGTTTCAAAGGCCTATTGACTATCTTGAATGGGTCTCCAACATTTTTTAGTTCCCAAAAATCTAAGTGGAATCAAAATTTGCATAGATTTCAAAGACCTAAATAATTATTGTCCAAAGGATGATTTTCCTCTTTCAAGCATTGACATCATTGGTGATTTCACATTAGTTCATGATATTTTATCACTAATGTATGGTTCTTCTATATATAATCATATTTATATCACCATTGATTAGTACACCTTGGGGAGAATTTTGCTACCAAATCATGCCTTTTGGATTAAAGAAAATAAGGGTTGCATATCAGCAAGCCATGAATGTCATATTTCATGACATGTATTATATCATGGAAAATTATTTAAATGAAATTTTGATACTTGAATGCATCTTTACTTGTCTAGTCAATTATCAACTACACCTTAATCCAAAGAAGTTTTTCTTTGGTGTCACATCAAGGAAACTATAAGGATTCATTGTCTCTCATAGAGAAATTAAATTAGACCTTACCAAATATCCTAAAATGTCTTCACAATCTCCAAGGAAAACTTCAAGCTATCATACGCTATAACAAAAATTACAAAAAAAATACCAACCTCTTTCTCATATAATTCGCAAGAACATCACTTTCCAATGGGATGCATCTTTCCAATAGGAATTCAACAAAATAAAATAATATCTAGCATCACTACCTATCCTTATGGCTCCAATTCTAGGCAAACCCCTACTATTGTACATTTTAGCTACATCAATTATACTAGCACTCATTACACAACATGAAAATATAGGTTGAGAAAGAGCTATCTATTACACCAGTCATACTCTAGTGGGTTATGATCTTAACTACAGTCCAATAGAATGAACATGTTTATTGAGTGTCTAGCTCTCAAAATTTATGATATTACATGCTCAATCACCAAACTAAACTCATTTCCAAAATTGACCCACTTAAGTATCTATTTTCCAAGCCACCCCCATAGGATGAATGGCCAAATGAGTTATGCTTCTTGGTGAATTTCACATGTAATATATGGATCAAAACTCTATTAAAGGACATTTTGTTGATCAATTGGTTGAAGATCTATTAATAGATTATTAGCTATTTATTGTAGACTTTCTATATGAATCTATATTTACTATCAATGAATATATATATATATATATGTTCAAAATTATATTTTGAAACCCTATTCAATTGGAATCCTTAAAATACCTATAATGGAGTCTCTTTTACACCTATCAAAATGTTGATAAAGAACTAGTTTTGATTTTACCTTTTTGGGGATCAAATGAATTCATTTAAAATTTATTTTTTGTAAGTATGTAGTCCTTATTATAAGCTTCCCAAAAAGTATAATTTTAAATAAATTTAATTTTTTTATTATATTTATTTTTGTGGGCTTTGCACCAAAAATCAAGCTCTTTGTTCTGCACATGTGGAAAAATAGCAGATAATTAAAAAAAAATGAAAACTATCAGTGCACTAATTTAAATCCTTGATCCAACAAAAAAAAAAATTGAATTTCAATACATACAAAAAAAGTTAGGTTGTATGCAGTCCGCCTAAGTCTGAATTGTAATTGGTTTGACTTCACAACTTGATTAAGGAAAATATATTCAATAAAACACTATGAAACCAAATGAAAGCACTAGATATCATAGTTACAAATCTAAATTCAAAAAAAAAAAAGAATTTTATCCTTCACGGAAAAAAATATATGTTGTATATGGTGAACATCACTCCTTAAAAATGGTGTTTACTAAAAAAAACTAGTTTTCGAAGGAGATGGAAAAAGAAGTGAAATTTGATTCCAAAATTTTTGAAAAAAACTATATTTAGAATCTATAGACAAAGTGTCACAAATCACTAGTTTTCATCATCTTCAAATTCCTCACGGTTTAGCCGCTATAGGTGCCTGAAAGTGAAGATTTAGGTAGAAAAAACCAATTCAGTGTCTAGTTTGGCCAAAAATTGTAAACCAGTATTGTGGGATCACCCTAATATTAATATTAATATAATATTAAACAACTCTTAATGCTCATGTATGACATCTCAAAATTTGAGCTTGTATGTGAGATTGTTGATCCTAATTCTCCATGGTATCATGACATATACACCTACCTTCATGGCCACATTCTTCCACCCAACCTATCCAACAACCAAAACAAAACCTTCATTCAATGTTCATCGTGTTTCACCATAACTGGTGATAACCTTTATATAAGGATATTTGATGGTACTCTCATATGATTCCTTAAAACAAATATTTATTACTTTAAAGAAGGTGCACATCAATATCTATGGGGAAAATACTAGTGGTTTAGTCCTTAACAAAAATATACACATAATGGATTATTATTGGCCTAATATAGAGTAGGGAACACATTATTTTATCAAGAAATACTTATAATTCCAACAACATGAAGATTTAATACACGCATCATCACAAGAGTTACTAACCAATTACTATTCCATGGCCTTTCTCATAGTGGGGCCTAGAACTTAATGGTACAATTCACACATCCTCTTCTAATAGCCACAAGTTCTTCATCATTGTCATTGAGCATTTTATGAAGCGCATTGAAGCCATTCCCTCACAGATATCACTAGAAGAGATGAAACTAAAGAGGAAATGGAAGAGGAAGGATAGGATCAAATGGATCCTAGAGAAATGAGATTGTTGAGAGCAATATCCAACCTTGGAAAGAAACCTAAAATGGAAGTTTCAACTTTCAATGGAAATCCAAATCTTGAAGAGTTGATAGATTGGATCAACGACATAGAGGAATTTTTTGAGATTGGGGAGATTGAAGACCCTCATAGAGTGCGGTTTGAAAAGGCAAAGTTAAAAGGTCATGCAAGTATATGGTGGAAAGAGATCCAGCTTGAAAGAGGAAGACAAGGGAAGGATAAAATCTCTAAATGGGACAAATGGTGGAAAAACTAAAGAAGCAATTTATTCTTGTAGATTATGAGTCGGGGCTGCTCAAGAAGATGTATAATATGAGACAAGGAACGAGGATGGTGAAGGAATACATAGAGGAATTTCACAAGATCCTGATTAGAACAGCACATTCTGAAGCGAATAAAGAGAAGGTAGCTCATTATCTTAATGTGTTGAAACCTAGCATACAAGAAGAGTTGGCACTAGTAAGAATATACACCATTGAGGATGCATATCAATTTGCATTGAAAGTAGAAGAAATATTGAACAGAAAATTTGAGAATAAGAAGAAAGGGAAAGGTAAAAGTTATGTGCAAAAAAAAGAGGATGAATAGCATATTAGAGACGTTAAGAACAATAATCAAGAAAGCGGTGAAAGCTCAAACAAGTTTCGTGAGAAAAATTTTAAAGGAAGAGGAAGATATGGACGAGGACTGAGAAGAGGAGGCTTCCAAGGAACATTTTTTCAATGCGGAGAAGGACATAGAGCCTTTGAGTGTCCTCAACATCAAGGAAGGACAAATAGAAGAACAGAAGGTAATTCTTGAGTTGCCCATGTAGATGAAGATGTTCAGTCATCACATTCTGAAGATGTTGAAAGGGGTGAGTCCCTTGTTGTCAGAAGAGCCTTGTTGAATGAGGAGAAGGAACCAGACCAAAGAAAGAGCCTATTTTGCACTCGATGTAAGTGTGAAGTTAAATTTTGTAATATTATCATTGATGGTGGTAGTACTAAAATTCTTGTGTTAGAGGAAATGGTGAACAAGTTACATCTACAAAGGAGAAGGCACTTGCATCCATACATAATTGCTTGGTTGTAGGATGACCGTAAGGTTTTGGCGAATGAACAATGCTTGGTAAGGTTTAAGATTGGTGATTACCATGATGAATTTTTGTGTGATGTTATGTCTATGGATGTTTGTCACTTTTTATTGGAAGACCTTGGCGGTTTGAAAAGAAGGCAATGCATGATGGGTATGCTAATACCTACTCCTTGATAAAACATGGAGTCAAGAACAAATTAAAACCTTTGAATAAAGAAGAAGGAAAGGTATGTAATAACACTAAAAAATGCTTAGTTAATGGATTTCAACAATTAGTTAAAGAGGATGAGGATGAAGATGAGGATCTGCTAATGCAATTTGTAGTTGTGTTGATCGCATTTAGACAGGGTAGAATAAAAAATTTAGTGGAAAAAGAAGAGGTCAAATCTATTTTTTGTGAAAATATTGTTACTGATTTATGTGAGCATGATGAGATTAGTGCAGACGAAGGTATTTCAATAGTGAGTACATTGATGAATGAAGGTACTACAGTTATAAGTAAGGGAGAAGGTGAGAAAGCGCATGTTAATTTGCTTGGAAAGCTTATGTTTGCATTAGTTGGTGATTTCTCATGTGATAAAGAGATTTGTATGGATGACAATTTATTGCAGGATGACAAAGAAGAGTATTTTGATTGTGTTATTGATATTAATAAGGATACGGAGGAGGGAGATGGAAAGTATGAGTATTTTGATTGTGATACTGACATTGAATTTGCAGTTGAGAATTAATTTTTAGAAGATATAGGAAAGGAGGAACACATGGAACACATGGGGATTGAAAATGAAATGATTGTTGTAGCAATGATAGGGGAATAGGTGATGCATGAGTTTCCTTATTTTCTTGAAGAAGATAAAAATTAATGATTATGATTTTCTAGCATTTCATAGTGCAAATTGGGGGAAATTGGAATTTGTGAAGAGAGGAAGGAAGAGGGGAAGAATGAAGGATGGAAGAGACATTAAATTGCAAAGGTAGGTTCGGAAAGATGTTCAAAAAAAAAAAGGTAGACAAATGGGTCCAAGATAAGCACAGGATCTACAAATTTTTATGAGTTCAACTCATGAAACGTTTTCAAATTACCCTAGGTGCCTGATGTAGGAGCATGCAGGGCAAAGAGCAATCTTGCATCAACAAAAAAAAATTGAGTTATTTATTTTCAATAAGGGTTAGCTCAGATGGAAATTTGTTTAGTATGGTAGTCTGCAGAAGTTCGACATGGAGGAACTAACTTCATCATTCATCGTTGGTCATCATACTCGTCGGTATGATAGGGAGACTTCGATGGGACCATGTTTCATGTCCCATCGACATACCGATGGTGAAAGCAGCAATAGTTAACAAGCGCAAAGAACTCTCATTTAGTGGGAAGTTCACATATCACCAAGACGTCATTCAAATTCCCTTCGATGGAGGGATAAGGTGAATCAAATCAACGAAAATACTTTGAGATGACAAGAATACACATCCCTTCGATATTTCAAAATTAGGAAGACCAACATGTTTTAGTAGGATATTATGAAGAGTCCCTTTGACCTACCAATAAAGTGATGACAACAAAGACTAACATTTTGATAAAGCCTCATCAACGATCTCAGGTCATATTGAAGTGAGAGGATTTGAAGTCCCCTCGACACTGTGATTGCGGAAAGATGGATGGAAACAAGAGTAGTTCAATGATAATGAACGGACGATTTGGGTGGTGACGCATGGCATAGAGTTATTCATTGATTGCACATTGTTGTTATGAATCACACAATCATTGGCCAACGATTGCCAACATGAAGTTGATGGATGGAATACAATTGCCTAGCTCAAATGAAAATAAATAAATTTATTGATAATGAGATAACTTCCTGCAAGATTTGGATGTTTATTGGACGATGAGGTGATACTAAGGCAACATGGGGAAAAGAATTTTGAAGCCGACTTGAAGAACGAAGAAAGATATGTAGTGACAAAGAGATAGAGAGCAGAGAGGGAAGGTGGCAGAGTAGCATGTAGGTGTGAGATAGGAGATCATTGAGTAGAATAGGAAGGCTCTAATCTGCCTATGTGATTGATTCTTTTGTAATTGAAGCCCATGTATTTCTGTAATGATGTAATTTTTCCATTCCAGGATAATAAAATATCTATGTTTCTTCCTGCATATTGGTTGTTCTTTATGTTTCGTTGTTGTGAGTTTGATACGGTAAGGGGAGTACCCTTCATCATATCACTCCATACTATTCACAAAAAAATGATCAAGTTGAGGAATCAAATAAAACATTGCTTAAAATTCTTAAAAAGGTATTCAATGATGTTAGCCCTAACTAGCACCTCCAAATTAATCCCACCCTATGGGCATATGGCACTAATATATGCACATCCACTGGTGTGATACCTTATTCCCTTATCTTTGGCTCAAAATCCATTTTTCCAATTAATTTCAAACTCCCATGTTATGCATTTCCTTGCATCATCTCATTGATCAAGAGAATCGGGTTGCATAATTACACAAGGTAGAGTTATTATATGAAAGGCACCTCAATGGCTTAAACCATTTACATGTTTACCAAAATAGACTTTGTAATAATGACAACAAGTTATAATCCCATGAGTTTGAGATCAATGATATAGTGAAATAAATTTAGAGAAAATTTAAAATATCAAGATGAGAAGGGAAAGTTTAAATCTATTTGGTTAGGGCCTTTTTTCATCATTTCTAAATTTGGATTAGGATCTTATAAAATAGCCACTCCAAAAGTTTAGCCATTGGAAGATCCCATAAACATCATTGTCCTCAAGAGATTCCATGCCTATTACAAGTAATGTCCCAAGTCTAACAAGTCAAAAAATAATAAAAAGAGCAAAGAGAAATAATTATTGCAATGGTGAAACCACTCCAATGGAACCTTGGTCAAGTATCATGGTGAAAACCTACCTTTATATTACATGTGTAGTATTCAATCCTTGCCATCTATTCGGTCCTCACCCAATCACTCATACATCTCACCCATTCACCCATCTATTTTCTCATTCATTTACCCATACATCTCATCCACCCACCCATTTCTCCTCATCCCTTGTTGTATACTAGAAGAGAGTATGTATTGTTTGGGGAGAATGTACTGACACATCTCATCAATTATTAGTTAGACCTCAACACCATTGAGTTTCATATATTTTAAGATAGCCCATGATACTAATATTTACCCCAATAAACTAAATTTTATATTTATCCCACGATAAGGAGCTTTCAAATGTACCCTAATAAACTAATATTCTTTATCTATCCTATAAAATAATCTTTGCACTATACCTAAAACTTGATCTTGGAGACAAACAAGCTATGCTTAAAACCTAAAAAACACACTTGACACATTTCAACATCAAATCACAGTCATAAGATCAACTTTAAAATAGCATGCAATCCTCATAACTATTTTCTACCATCTTATTACATCCAATCAAAATTACCTTTATGGGATATATCATTCCCATGTCATGCACAACCAAATCCCCCATTATTTATCCTATTTTTGTAAGAGACATTATGGTTGTGTGTTATTTTATAATTACTCCTTTATTTTATCTTTTGACTCATTATACCTACTCATAGCCACCTTTATCTCTCTATATCATGGTGTGTCGTGAATAATAGATATTGGGTCGTGGCCTTTTATTTCTATGTGTTGTGTTTATTGGTTTTCCACTCACATGACCCACCAAGGCTACCAATAACTTTGTGCATGTAGGGATTCCCTTATGTATGATGGTGTTTCCTTCACATAGACCCACCAAGGCCATTCCCTTGCCTAATGTGTTTAAGGTACCCCTCATGCTTAATGGTAATTCCCTCATATGACCTACCAAGGTCATTCCATACCTTGTGTGCATAAATAATTACTCTTATACTTGTTGGTTACCTCATCATTGGATCCACTAAGGAAGCTTTGGCCTTGTAATTATTGAGGCAACTTCTTGTTTATGTGTAAATCCATGCAATGGATACATCATCACCTTGGTATTTATACCCTGGTGCATAACATTCATTGCCATATAAAAACTAGGATTACTCTCTACATACCAACATAACAAATCATTCCCTGTCGCATATCCTAGCAATCCTAATACCACCATCCCCCCATCCCAACCTAAATAGCATGATCACTTCATCCCACAAACTAGGAATTTACCATAGAGGAAAGCAACTCGTATGCCCAATGTATGAAAAATCAATAATATTTTCATTGGATTTGTACATTCACTCACCTTGAAATATAATGATATTTATGTAATAATCAATACTTTGATATTTCATTTGATTAAAAATATTTAAGGAATGACCATGCAATTATATTTATGTAGTAATCACTACTATCCATCCTACCCATACATCACCTCTCTGATATCAAAAATCTTACAAATAATTGCAGGTTGGACCCTCTCAACTATAATCCCTTACAACTTAGACTTCCCTCATATCTAACATTCTATCCTACCACACGTCTATCATCTATTCATCCCCAATTATTCCCCCATTTCTTCCTTTCCTCACATTTATCTTCTCACATTGTTCTATGAGAAAAAATAACTCATTCATTGCATTTATGCATCCATCGTTCATGTGTTTCTCTTAGATTTGTAGCACCTAAGAAATAGTCCTATTAATATAAAAATATAATGTATGTGTCCATGTCATGATCGTGGGTTTTGATTAGTCATAGCATTGCAAGAAGCTATATTTATCAATCTTAATATAAAAGATGCAAAAAGTAGAGTCCACATTCGTATCCACAATGTATATCCTACATACATTATTTAGGGTTGGTCACATTTATCCTACATTTACATCTAATCACATAATCCTACCCATCCTAACATCATCACATACATACATCATCATAAATCTATAATGGTTATTCGTACATACACATCACATAAATTATACACAATTCATAAATCATAATAGAATATCATCACATATGCATAATAAAACATTTTCATCACACATATTACCACAAAATCATGAACATCTCATATACATGTCAAAAAAACATCATGATACAGTGTGTCCATAATCAAAATTATAAGGATGCTCCATTTGGACCCATAGATGCATAAATGGATGTCCCACTTAGATGGATGTTGTCCTCCTTGACCTTCCTAATTGTGCAAGTCTACTAGTTAATCTAGCTACATAAGATGTTTCTCTCTACAGTATAGTAATTTTCTACTCATACAGATGATGGTAGTACTCAACCTCACACCCTACCTCTATAGCTTGCTATGCAAAAATCGTTATTTTGGTTTCCATATTCACCTAGTAGCTCTCAAACCTCGTATCTCTCTCCCCAAAATCATTGTAAGTCTCGATAAGTCTATTGTATTTGAATAGCCAATGCATCCCTCTTTTCTCTCAATTGAACCTCCCCTCCACCTCCACCTACCTATCCCAAAGATTTGGTTGCATTCCTATCCCTTTGTGCTATATCTAAATTTTTCAAGAGTCAATCCCTATCTTCCTCAATTTTGTCTCCCCTAACTCTCTAAATGTCTAACCCCCTACATTTTTTCCCTCTCTACCCAAAGCATAACCCTCTTACTTGTTTCCATCTACAAACCATCCCTCTCTCTCGTATCCTCATCCCCCACTGTTTGAGCCTATCTCTCTCCCTTTAGCATGGATCTAGATCTAAAAGCACTATAGCCATCCACACCTCCATGTCCTCCTTCTCTTGATGTTTCCCCTCATCCACCTCCATCTCCTCTCCCTCCCCCTCACCCTCTCCTACCTTGACCCCTAACAGATTCATTCCATCACCTCCAAATCCTCCAACCCTAGCTCCATCACCCCCACCTCCTCCCCCTCCCCCATTTTTATCATACTCTCTTGCTTTGACTCCATCTCTACTTGTTGCTTATTCATCACTAGGTACTATCAACTTTTTTGGTCAACAATTTTCTCCACTCTATATAATTAGCAGTCACCCATGCATCAAATATATCTAACCATGCCACCCATGTCACTAGTTGCAACTAAAAATAGCATGCTTGTTCCCAAAAACTATCCACAAGCATTCCTCATGGTCCTGTCTCCCAATTCACTCATGCAAAAATCACCTCCCTTGGTGTCTTACCTTGTGGGAATCCAAACTACCTCAATACTCTATGGAGTACATATTGTTCTACCACATAAGAGGTCTACCCAACTAATAATTATGATGACTATATATACGCAAACTACTCGTAGTCACCTAGATAAGCCTCACAATTACTCCAAGGCCTCCACTCCACCTAGTCAATTTCATCAGTCACTCACATCTAATAGGAAAAATCCCCCATCTGTAACTGTCTCATGAATACCTTATTGCCATTTATTGTGGCACAACAATATTCTCATAGGCCCATACATGCAGTAGTGTCACCCCACATCCCAAGCTCTTGCCATATTTTTATACAACCATCTGCATATCCTTATATATCTAAGCTAGCACACATGGACCCCATGAAAGCACATGACCCTCTTATATCATCTCCACAATATTGTCCCATCCAATAGAAAATCTTCATGAATTCTTGTGAGAAGCAATACGCCACTAACAAAACCCACCAAAAATAGGGCTAAATCCCCCAAGAATCCCATACCATCTATCAAATACATCTCTAGACCTATTAGGGGTAGGTCCACTATCATAAATAACTACTCCAAATACATTTTTTATCCCTTCAACTGATACTGCATTATCTATCTATTGATAGGAATCTATGATATCATTTATTCATCTTCTAATGTCACTGTTATCTCCCTCATTGGCGGGAGGAAAGAGCTAGTGTCACTTGACCATATCTCCCCTAGGGTTATCATCGTAGCCCTATGTGCTCAAATCTCTAGCATATATGCAACCCCACAACCTCCAAAATATCTCAATCTATCTCAATTAGTAGCAGCCCTAGTCTTACAACCATCGATCATCTCTCTTGTGTCTAGAGAGATAGCAGTTGCTCCTACACCCCCCAGACCACTTTTTCAGACCTTTTTTAAGCATAATTATATCTTATCTCACCTATTCAATGTAAGCACCGCTTTATTAACACAAGCACTAAATCGCACAAGCATTGCTTTGTCATTACAAGCACTACTTCATTAGTGCAAGCCCTAATTCACATAAGCATCACTTTGTTAGCACAAATACTAATATTCATAAGTGTCACTTTGTCTATGCAAGCATCACCTTTCCTACAAAAGCATCTCTTTGTCTATGCAAGTGCCACTATACCAATGCAAGCACAAAGAGGCACAAGCGACTCTTTTTCATCATATGAGACACTTCTTCCACACAAGCGCTACTATGTATGCAAGCACTAATCCCCCTTGTACAAGTATTGATTCATGAATTAGCACCTCTAGTTGACCATCATTGAACCTACATTTAAGGCACCCTAAACTAGCCTAGGGGCTCATTTTCTGATAAATATTGGTGCTCCTACCTTTGGTAGTCACCTATATTGCCTCACTCGCTCTACTTGGTGGGTGTGGTGTGGGATATTGGCCATCTTCTCCTAGCTCATCTTCATGTTTTGAGCTCTAATATCTTAAGGGCTTTGGGTACAAATGAGTTATTCACACACCCCTAGGAATATGTATAAGCCTTCCAAGCCCTAATTCTTCACCTCTTTTACTCTTTCTTCTACCATTTCTCCATCTTTTTTCTATTTTTATCCATTTTTCTTCCATTGATCATTATTTTTCATCCTCTATCTGATTTTCCCCTCCATTTCTTCATTACAAGAGCTCACCTAAATGACCTTTTTCTAGATGACCTCTTGAGTAAACATCATTCCAACACATTATCTTCTTTGACATGACACCATTTCTTTTAGTTGCAATGCAATCAAAGAGGGACAAAATGTAGACACCCAAAATTCATCATTAATTCTTAACTCATCATTTTCTTCACTAATTAAATAAATAAATATGTATCCCCATAATCCATCACTTTTCTACATTCTCGTAATTAATTAAATAATATATTGTTTAGTTAATCATCTTTCTTGTAAGTAATTAAATAACTCATTATTTAATTAATTACTCTTTCATTTCTTCTCTAAAGTTAATTAAATCAAATTAAGTAAATAGCCTTAATTTCTCACCTTGATTAATTAATCAATCCATGATTAATAAATTAATTAATTAAGCCTCATTAGACCCCACTAATACTTCATCTATTTTTCAATCCCAAAATTTTCATCATGTGCCAATTGTCCAAATTTCCTTTAATGCTCCTACATGTGTGAGCATGCCACCTCCACCCCCTCCCTTGCTCACACATGAGTGAGCATGCAAGCATGTAAACTTGAAATCCTCCCAAGCCTCTACCTCATCATTGTCCTATGTGGCCTAGGCCTACTATCTTGTCACACATATGTAAGCATGATCTTCTAACATAAGTAGCCACCCCACCTCTTACAAATGTCATAAAGTAGCCACCCTACCTCGTACACATTTCATAGTGCTCACACATGTAAGCACGCCTACTCTTACACCCCATGGACACTAATCATTTCCTCTCTTCCCTCTTATAACACTTGCCACATACCTACACCATCAATCCATGCACTCACTCATCGAATTCAACCCTTCACTAACTTTAAATCCCAACCTTATATTTCTTCCATCAAAACCTATAAATAGGATGCCATTTCCTCTATTTTGGAGATACAACATCCTTATGTGAATTTTAGGTTGCTCTCTTGAGAATCTATCATATCCTTATGTTGTTATTCGGGTAGGTTTTTTTAGCAATCCACATTACTCTATAGCAAGAAATACACAACTTAGTGAGCAAATCAAGTGAAGCATTGGGTCTAGCTCTTCTTCTAACTCAACCAAAGAAGCGAGGTAAATGAGGTATAAGGTTTCATTTATGTATTTGAGTCATTTTGTTATGCTTTATTTTTCTCATGTCTTCAAGCTCCACTCATAAAGTTGTATATAATATTGGTTAGATATTTTATGTGTGGATTGCACATTGAAAAAATTTAATATTGAAAAAATTAGTATCAAAAAGTAAATGTTGGAGTCAATGGTTTTTTGCACTTATAGTTTTGAGCCACATGGTTTAGCCAATACCACTTGGTGGTTTTGTGTGAACATGAATCTATAAAAGAAAGAACATGTTTAGTGGATGAAGTTAGTTGGAATTTGTATTGAGCTCTCCTGAAGAGTGCATATGTGAAGCATGGCATGGGATTTATGGTTGTATGGTTAACCATTATGCTTAGACACATGGAAGATGCATTGGAAGAGCTTGATGTTTCAAAATTATTCACGGAGACTCTATAAGTGTTTTGTAATGTTCCATTGTTATTGTTGAATAATATGGAGTGTGGATACTTTTGGAGGCTAAGTTTTTCTAGAGTATATCGTGTGATATTTTGATGGTATGTTTGCATATTCTTTTGTAAGGTAAATTTTGGATACTTGTTTACATATTTTTCTCTTTTGGAATTATATGGAAATGTTTTATTGCTAAAATATTTACCTTTCATTAAATACTTAGTTATTCCAATCCCAACTACATCCTCAATTCCTTTAGGTGTGAAATATTCCACAAGCTAACAACTCGATAAAATTGCAACATATGGTAAGACAATGGAATATTGAATTAAAAATCATAAAAAGGGTTGAATTCAATAGATAATTTAATGAAGTGTAATAATTTGATACCCAAACGAAAATGATGCAATAATCAAAAGAGATGAAATAAGAATGTGGAGAATGGGAAAAGTTTCTTCCTAAATTGAAGGAAATGACAAGTGCTAAGTCAATTATTGATAAGCCTTGACATTTTTCTACTCATCAAGCAAATTGTTCATTTTACTAGCATGAGCATGCTAGATTCTTAATGAAATTGTGTGGCTCATAGTTAACTCTTTTAAGACAATGATAAATATGATTTTGACAAGGTGAAATATGAAATCATTTCATTTCTATATTTAATTTCTTTGTTCCATAGAGGATGTAAAGGATAATATAGGGATAAAGAGGAATTAGAAAAGACCACAAAATACATGGATGACGATTTGGGAAGAACAATATAGTTGTAAGCTAATGTAAGTGATGAATATAATAGAATTTGAAGAACAAGTTCAACAAAAGTATGAAAAACTAATCATTGAAAATGGCAAAGAATATAATAGTCAAGCCATTCCAAATCCAAATGAAATATAAGTGTCAATACGATACAAACTAAAAATGTGAGCTAATCAATAGATCAAGTTGTCATTACAACAATAAGCACAATTCTTGTCATGATTGATAATTTTGGAAAGTATTAGATTACTACTTTTAGACTATCTAGAAATAGCAAAGCTATTTTTGCATCTTTTTAGGAGTTATTTTTTTATTTACTTAAACTTGTTTAACAAAATAATGATAAATTTATTACATATTGTGTAAAAAGTTAGTATTCAATCTCTTTATGTTTAATGGTGAAATTATTATGATTTATGTAATTTTGTTATTTACATGCTTATGTGATATCTTGTGACAAAGATCTTACTTGTCAAATACATATTATTAATAATTATGTTTTGCATTGTGATTATTTTTAAATTGATATTTACATCTTTCCATGTTAATACCCTATTATTTGGTTTGTAAGATCTTGTTGTGTGTGCTACAAATATTCAATTTTATTTCTACAATTTAACTAAAATGTGTGAGTGTATTGTGACAAGTTACTTCTTCACATTCATTTAAAATGTAAAATTTCTTGTTTATGTATGTGTGAACTATAAAATCATGTGCTCATATCTGAAAAGAAAAAATAGATGTGATGAAGCAACTCATTTTCTATCACATCTTAAGACACCTCCAAAAGCAAACTTTGTGCATGTAAAATTCTAATGTTTAGTCTATAGTCTTAAGTCTTCTAGAATTTTAATTTATTTCATTTTACAAAGAGCTTCACCTCATAATTTAAAGAAAGGATTTTTTAACTTTACACACTATTCTATTTTGCATTGTCTCCAAAAAACAAAAAATCAAACACTAACAAAAAGGCAAGAACGTGTTCAAATAATTCAACCAATTATTAACACCCTCAACATTTGAAATGTCTCTCGCTCTCTAAATGAATAAGCAAATTTCCATATTTGCTTGAATGGGTCTCTTAGCTTAGATATGCATGTAACCCTATCTTGCAAGTATATATTTTCCCTCTTCATGGAGATAATTTCCAATATACAAATAATAACTTCCAAACAATCACATACATAAAATAGAATCATGTATGATTCAGCCCAATCAATAAACATAAACTATAGCAAAATTAACACAACCCAATCAATAATCATAAACTATAGCAAAATTAACTTTCTTCGATATTTGAAATTGTACACCCTTTTTTACCTACTCCTATGGATTGAATTATACAAATAATAACTTCCAAACAATCACATACATAAAATAGAATCACGTATGATTCGGCCCAATCAATAAACATAAACTATAGCAAAATTAACACAACCCAATCAATAATCATAAACTATAACAAAATTAACTTTCTTAGATATTTGAATTTGTACACCCTTTTTTACCTACTCCTATGGATTGAATGTAAATGGTCATATTTTTCCAATCTAATCCTCTTCACAACATCATCCAAAATTAAATTATACTAAGACCCAAAATTGACAAGTGCATTGACACTTTTCTTTATTTATATTTTATGTAACAAAGCTAATTCATCTACTCTTATTTCTTGGGTTTTTATTTAATTGTTTATGTGATAGAGCTAATTCATCTACTCTTATTTCTTGTTTTTCAATTAGTAACAACATAATTTGATATCTCTCCTACATCCAAATTATCCTCTATCTCCACCTCCTTTTCATCAACCGAAGTGATCATGGAATTCTTAGAGTTCCTTTTAGTGCAATTATATAGGTTCAATTTAAAATGCACCTTCAAACATTTCAAGACAAAAGACTCATCTCTACCATAATGGCTAACCTGTAAACCACCAACATTTTTCTAACCTTGCCTCTTACCTTTGTAAGATTTATTTCGCTGCATTTGCTTCTTAGATTGATATGTTGTATAATTTTGCATTATTAAGTCACCCTCACCAAAGTACCTTACATCCTCAATATCCTCAATACCATATGATTGTGCAGTTGCTTCAGCAATCTCTTGAGACTTGCTTTTGATGACTCTTTTCATTGTGTGTGGATGAAGTCCTATTATTTCATCTTATCACAACAAATTTCTACAAGAGTTCATTGATATGTACCTTCTAAATGTAAGATGTAATCCTACACTTTGTTTATTGTTTCCCTAAAATGGTGCCACTTAAATATTTTGGTCAAGATAGAAATTCTTAAACAATTATTTAAACCATTTCAACCTAACATTATCAGCCTAATTTTCTTATAAGCAATTAGACAAGTTACCACAAAATTAAAGAATGAACCTCCATTTTCGACATGCAAAAGAAATCCTTTCTATCATGTCGATTTCATACACTATGTTTAACCCCACTTCCCTACAATCCCAACACTCTATTATTCCTACATGTTTCAAATGATATATTATTTAAACTTTAAAAGGGAGCCTATCAAATTCCTCCACCTTACTTTTGCATTTATCAACCTTGGATTGCTCATCATCATCTATAAGTAAATATTTTTCAAACCTTCATCATCTTCTTCAATGGTGGCTTAATTCATAGCAAGTTCACACACCACCCTATTTATGGATGCTTAATCTTTACAAGCAACTCTTCTTGTTTAATCAGCCTTTCTTGAGTCTTTGATGTGGATTTCAAGCGTCACTCCAATTATACAACTCTATTTCCAAAGCTTTATTCACCTTTGATCATTTTCCTTGCCTCTTCATTTCACCTTAAAATTGAAAACTATTACTCTTTCTCATATCATGTCACAATAATAGAAATCAATTTAAACAAATGTTCATAAACCCCCTCGATTAAGCCACTCTAGTACCAATATGTTGTTAGAAAAATACATTTGTTCCTACCATCCTTACTTGAATTATGCTTCAAAATCAACAAGAATATAATGCAAACAAAGCTATAAATGGTGATTTAAAATTGTTGGAAATGAAATAAGTATAGAATTGCATGGAAAAATGAGACAAACTTTACTTTCAACAAAGCAAGGTGTTGAGAGAAAGCATAATGGATATGAGATGAGAACTTCCCATCTTCCCCCTCTCAAACTAACAATCAAGTACCTCTTCATCACATCAAACAAGTCCTTATAGGCCTTCAATCCTCCTCCCCTTTTCCCCATCCTTCATCAAGGGAGCCCTCTTCTGGTGTTCAAGCCCTTCATGAAGGGAGCCATCTCTCAATTATAGTCATTTATCAAGCAAGCCTTCTCATGTTAGTTAAGCCATTCATCATGCCTCTTGTTCAAAGTTTAATAGAGTTTTCATTTTAAATAAAACTATAATTATTTAGCACAAGCTCGTTTGGACCTATCAAGATTGGATAAAAAAAAATCCCATTTGTGCAACCACCAATTTGTACCATTGGATTTCAAGTTTTGACCTAGAATTCCAATTTGGAGGAACCAAATAGAAGTGGCAATGCTTAGCTTCCTCTTTTAGCCAAAAGTAGTTACAAAGAGCTCAATCATAACATATACAACAATTACCCTACTACTACATTCACTCAACAATTATTTACACAAACAAATCTCTCCTACAACCACCTAAACTCTTCAACTTTCATTAATGCTCTTGTAAGCTTATGCTTCTTACCTATATTATACAATGAAAGTGTCCTTTTGTGCACTAAAGGACTTCTAAGCATCAAAGACACTTAAGGTTCTTGCTATTATTTTGCTTCTTTCTCTATAATGACCAAAACTAATATATAAACAAAACCACCATGCCACATACATAACTGTCGTGACAAAACTAAACCATCATTATCACATTCAAAACTTTCCTAAAAATAAATGCAACCAACACCTTAATGTACCTAGTGTTGGTGTTTCTTAGATCAGATTAGATAATAAATTGCTCAAAAGAAATGCAACACATAAGACAATGAACACAACAAGATACCCTGGGAAAACCCTCCTCTTGAGGGAGAAAAACCCAGCAAATGATTCTCATATATAGTAACAGAAATCTGCTTACAACACAGCCCAACAATGGCTAAATGATTTCACGCTTTTCTTTAATGCTCAGATACAAATGAGTCTGTTCTTCCTTGGAATCGGTCTGCTGCTACAGAAATGATGATCTGCTGCTCAAGTATGGACTTCTTCTAAGAATGCGAATTCTGCTCTAAGTGTGGATTTCTACTCTTCAAGGTAATTGCGAATCTTGCTTGAATTCAGATATCTTTAATGACAAAACTGACCTTGCCTTTATACAAGTGAGGCGCTTCTTCACTTAGGTCGGCTCACACAAAATAGATAAAAGTTGGCTCAAGTTAGATACAAGGAAAAGGTCGGCTTCTTGGTTATATAATAATTTGTCTTCTTCTTGGAAGTGCAGACCGAAGCTGCTATATAACATCAACACTCCCTCTCAGCTAGGGATGAACTTCCATCTGCACAAGACACATTATATTAGAATGAAAACAAAATAGAATATCACCTCAAAGTGATATTAACCATTATGGCTACTCCCATAAATGTTATAAACTCATCACGGATTCCCTCATGTGATGTTGTCATGGAGTCACACACATGACATCCACCATAGCTTCTCCCAGAGGGTGGAAACAAGGGCTTTCACCTCAACTCTCTCTCATCAGAGAATTGCATTATCAAGGGCTTACACCTCAACTCTCTCTCAGCAGAGAATTGCATTATCAAGGGCTTACACCTCAACTCTCTCTCAACAGAGAATTGCATTATCAAGGGCTTTCACTTCGAACTTCTCTCAAAGAAGAACTCATTAAACAAAGGAACACTGATACTGAGACTCCCTCTTGATCCTGGCTTCAGAGATTGCAAAGAAGACTTCTGGAGATGTACTCCCTCTAGCCATCAACTCAGTCCCTCTAGTGTTTACTCCCTCTTGATCATTTCTTTGGTTGACATGACTTCTTCACAAGATGCCTCAAGCTTTTCATCACTAAGTAATCTCTTATCCTCTTCTTTCCCTTAAACCTGTCCAGGAAGCATTTTAGATAGAGATTACTAATAGTCCATAATTATCCAAGGAATTATCAAGATTAGAACCAAACAAGTTATATCATGAATGAATTTTTTTCCTAAGATCTTATGCTAGTGAACACAACACAATTCAAGAGAATCTACTATCTCTCTTAATTACAAGATCCAAAGAATCAATAAATGATATAACTCAACAACCAAAAAATACTTATCTTTTTAACTATTCTGATAGGTCCAAATGCTGGACATAGTGCGATGTACTTGAGCTCAGATCAATCTGTACCCTTCACAGTTTGAACACAATGACGACCTGGAAGGTACATTGACTTCAAGAGATATCTCCAGCCATTAATGTAGTCCAATGATTGCAAGCTATGACTCCAAGCTTGATCAGTTCTTCATTCGGTAAGACTTCGATATCCAATCTTTCCAGATGCAGATTGCTAGATGCTCAGGATATCTCAATGTAAGAGCCTCTTAATAATTACAAAAATAATTCATGAACATAATTCAACCATGCAATACCTATCTGAAAATCTCCTGAGTAATAGATAATTAATTCATTAAACATGACATGTCTTTCTTTCAATTTCACAAAAGAGCTAATCTCAACAAAACCAAAAGGCAGTTAACATGATCCTACTTGTAATGAAAAGAATCTTATTACAGTGATCACTATTTACTGGTCACACATAATCCTAAGTAAATAATGTCAGAATTGCATAACTCAACAAATTGAATTTTAGCCTAGAATAGTAAATACAATCAAAAAACAAGGAGTACTTATCTCTTAGATATTCTAAAGAGTGGACACGGTACAATATGTTGTACTTGCGCTTAGATCAATACACAGCCTTCATGGTAGCAATACATGATGAATGAAGGTGACACCAAATGATCTCATCCACTATAATGAATCACAGATCAACTGATCACTGCCCTTAGCAATCACGGATCTAAGTGACTTTTCCTTAATACTTGATACACTTAAGAAACCCATAGGATAGGGGTCGTGACTATAAATCTGTAAACCCAATATCAAGTGAGCAATTGACGTCAGCAATAGTGATTATGTTGGATATTTCAATTTCCATCTCCAAACGATATCCTCCCGATAGGCTTTGGCCATCAACAGGAATTTAATAGGAGCTATGCCAACACACATTAAACGCCCGATAAGGAGTTGACGTGGATAAGCCCAATGAAAAATGACTTTGAATCATTCCCGCTACAACATATAACAGAAACAATAAGAATGAATGTTAAATGTCAATAGAGACCATTCCGACTCCTTCTGTAGTAAATATTCAATTCCTAACAGCTCAAAAATCTTTGACCAACAGGTAATGCATAAGAGAGGCGTCCACAGTAGTATGCGAAAATGTAAGACACTTCTTTCGGTGATTGATTCCATCCAGAACACCCAGTATACTCCCGCACCGTGATAAAATAGGCGACTAAATGCGATGCCCGTGGACAACACTAGATATGCCTGAGATTTATTCCCGATAGCTATAAGGACATTCCTTGGATCTGTATTTAATCTGCTTCCCACTTGATGTGGATGACTAAAGTCATTGAGATCCGATGGATAGCTTGGCGACCATGAGTCTTCCGCGAAAAATCTCCAGCGTGGCTATCTCTTATGCACTAGGTGTCAGGTGAGATACTTTTGATCTTGGCACTCCGCCGATAGTGGCGTCGCTCAATGATCCGATGTTTATTTGAAGTCCTACTTGGATGATGAAGCTGAATTGTGCTCGGGGATTGAATGCTTCTATTGGTATGACGCATACTGAAGTCTTCATGATAATGTTAATCCAAACACCAACCCGTCGATTGCCACTGCACGGATTCTTCAGAGACGAATTTGACAGATGCGCGTTACCTGCTCCTTCTGGAATGTGCACTATGAGACTAAGGTTGGATGCACAACACGAAATTTCCAGATAGACGATTTCCTTCACAGGCCCATCTTCGATTATACATCATTTTCCTCAGGATGTTGTCACGAAATGCTACTTCCTCTGTTGACTCCAATGATTGATAAATGAAATGCTATACCCAAAGTTTAGTTACCATTGCCATTTGCAGATCGAAATTTGGTGACACGGAGAAAAAAAAAATCTCTTATCGATCTGAACTTCATAGTGCTAAGCCCGTTACATGGGATGAGGACGCGATTCTGAACTAGGATGTAGCGCTTATCACACCCAACGATCTTCATTCAGGATGGCGTCAAACACCAGTTGCAACCTATCTTATGCGGATGATATCTTCCTCGATTTCCAAAATTAATACAACTATGAAAGTTTTGATAACAGTCAACCTCTAGTATGCAAGTGCTTCCGCTCCTTCCATAGAGACCCTTAAATGAGACGATGCCTTGTCCGAATAAATCTGATCAGATCCTTCACTTAACCCGCTCTGATACCATGTTGGTGTTTCTTAGATCATATTAGATAATAAATTGCTCAAAAGAAATGCAACACATAAGACAATGAACACAACAAGATACCCTGGGAAAACCCTCCTCGAGGGAGAAAAACCCAGCAAATGATTCTCATATATAGTAACAGAAATCTGCTTACAACACAGCCCAACAATGGCTAAATGCAATGCTCAAGTATAACTTGCGAACTGACCTGCCTACAATGATACTTCTAGCAGTTTCACCATTGTACAAAATGATCTCCATTTTAAAGAACATTTTTTCATCACGAGTCATTATAATTCTACCAAGTCACGCTCCATTATCCCTAAACCAGCGATACACATTTTGTGACCATGTCCTCTTCCTTTTCATACTCCATTGAATCCGAAACAATGTACATGCTATCAAATCACAAAAGGATGTGGGGTGCATATCCTTGTCTCCAAGTTGTCCTACTCTCGGACGTGTTAAAAAACCTGACTTAGTATCAAAAGAGAACATGGAAATCATGACAGAAATAGCTTCCTTAAATAAAGAAGATGAATAGCCTGCTTAGACAAAGTGAAAGGAAAAATCTGTAAGAAAGGTCTTAACTTTCTGAATAATAAAAGAGTCTTGTTTGCAACTGCCGTATCTTTTCATCATCCAAGATGCTCTTTGAGAAAATGAAGTTTATGCCATAAAAGTATGATTTATCTAAGCTGACCCTACAGTTGATCCCAGCAATGTTTTAGGACCTTAAGAGTCCTTCCCATAGCGACCTCAATCTTTATCAAGCTTTGTCCTTCATAATATTGGGGTTAGAACTAGTCATATGGGAATGGGTTAGGATTTTCTCATTAAATTACCCAGATTGCTTTGTCCTAGAAACCCATCATAATGGATGACTGTTCCTGTCAATGTTCACTGAATATACTTACCATAGAATGAAACTACCAAAATGCACTGCAAATGTTGATTGTACCTAATCATTTTTAATTGGGCAATATCGAGTGCCACTATTTATCCGTAAATCATGACCATTAGCATACATGTAAAGAAAAACAATGAGAAATTTCAAACAAGAACCCCATCCAAACAAACTGTTCCCGTTACAGACAGTTTCTGCAGCAAAAAAAAAGATATTCTAATTCATTTGTTATTTTACGTGATTCTTGTAACTATTGTTTAATGAATCTAAACAAGCTAACAAAAACACCCAACAAACACAAAACTACAATTCATCTCATACAAAATACCTTAGTAGTAAACCAATGATTGGAACTTAAAGGAAAGTGCAAACCCTCTCTATTTTCCAATAATGGATTAGTCAAAATGGAACACAAGATCCCGAAAACACTGAAAATTACAGAAGCAACAAATTTCAATCTAGTTTTTCTGACTGCTGGTGTACAGCTTCAGTTACAGAATAAGCCTCTTCTTATGTAGAGGGACAAAGTACAAAATTACCGTATGTGTTAGTGATAGTTAAAGGCTCTATCGATCTTGTCTGTTTTGATTATGCATCAACAATAGATAGTCACAGAAAGAAACAATATTATTTGCTAATTTCTACCGATCTAGCCATGTAGGTTATTGAAATGTAAGAGGCGTGATAGTAAAAGGCAACCTGCAAATGAATTATATACATATATATAAAATGCATGATAATAAAAGGCAACCTGCAAATAGATTATATATATATATATATATATGACTGGAGTTTTTAAACACCAGTATGTTGGCTGGTAAGTATAACACTTTAGATTTTACTTAAAAGTAATGGAAAATAGAGGATTCCTGTGAGTGGTGATACTTAAGTCTTCTATTTTAGTATTTCATCGTGAACATTGAAAAATTATTAAACAAAATGAGACAATATGTATGGCAATTTAGAACCACTTATCTCCAGATAACAAAGAAATCAAAATTATTTATGATTTCTCTATATTTTAGCAAAGAGAGTAAGAAAAATACGAACATAAAATACAAATTCTAAACAACTATTCACGCTTAATAATCAGGTATATGTGCAAATGTGTAGCCCTTACAGCCCCTCCATGAATAATATGCTATCCTGGTCTCATAAAACCCTGCAAAAAAGGGAGGCGAAGTTATGTTATTATAGTGATTCATTATAAACTGTGATTGTCTATAGCCATTTGAAACTTATTTTACCAGTATTCATGATAGATAGATTCACTGAAGCTAATCCTTTGATTTAGAAAGACAAGCAAATCGTGATTACTACTTTACAGGAATTGAACAAACTGTGGTCAATGCTGCATTTAATAATTTTCTAGATAGCAACAATTAAAAGATGAATATTTTAGAATAGTTTGAAAATGAATGATTGGCAACAGAATACTTTTCAGGAAATACTCTATAAAATAAGATATTCACAAAGAAATTGAAACCATAGGAACCCCTAACCCATTTAATAGAGAAATCCAAAACGGAAGCAAGGTGGGCATATGTACAATAAATAGACTGAGAGACTTCTGAAAAGGTCTGCAGTTCCAAGATTAGGCTTTGCATGCAAATAACGTTGTAAATAGAGAGTACTTACAAGCATAAAAGCATAATTTTGTGATCACAAGCATGTATTAGGAATTTAGGATTATGTAATGTCCCCTTTTGGGATAACCCTAATTCTTGCCCTAGAAACACAAGTTAATGCAGTTAGGGTTACAACTTACCAATTAAATGCTTTAAGCCGGATAAATCTTAGTTTAGGTCCTACAATCATGTTAGATAATATTGGAATATAATTCATATAATCAAACATATATAATAAATGTTCTATCTATTTAAATCATGTAAATATCCAACTATTTCAAATAATATAAGTCACACAATATCATAATACACATTGGAAGTTGGATCATAATGGGACTAGGATGAGGAGCATGATAGGTCCACCCGAAGCTATCCACACCAAGCCCAAGAGTGGATATACCATCCCTCTTGGCCCTCAAGTGGCACACACAATCATCCAACATGGGGTGACATACTTGGTGAACAATTTGTATATGCATTCCCTACCCTTGCTTTGCTGCCTTATCCATCCTTCTTATGATTGAAACCCCTCAAATTCATCTTGACAACCAATACATGAAGAGGTTGGGGAAAAAGGCTACCATAGGAGGCCCATAGACATCCTCTCCCTAAGCCCAAGGGCGGATATCACCCCCTTGGCTCCAAGTGGCACACACAGTCAGCCATCATGGAGTGGCGTACCTAGGAAGAAGTCTAGTATCTGCTCAACCTACTGGTATCTCCCCCACTTCTCCCCATGGTTGTTTAATGAGTATAATAAATACAAATAACAAAATATATAATTACATACAATAATCATGATAGAGCATACCACACTGCTTGTTAAGATATAAAACTGCTATATTCTAAGATGCAAATATATTAGCAAATGCTGCCTTCTGTCCTTGTCTGCTGAACGTAGATCATCATGTTTGATTTGCTCCAATTGCCTTGCTGTTCGATTTCCCTTATTGATTTAACATTTATCTTCATTTATCTCTACTTGAGCCAACTCTTTCTTCCCACATATATCCAAGATAACATGTTCATGTATCTGCTGCTACACACAGAAATACTCCTCCTATTCTATCCTTATTTTCTGTATATTTTCCTTGCTGCTATTTTAGTGCAGACTCCTTTCTTATTACTGGATTATTCCCTTCATGATACTCCCAACATATTTTTCGTTCCTCACACAAACTTTATTTTATATCTCCATCTCTAAATGAAAAGAGATACCTTTTTATAAGGGATGCATTCTTTCCCAGGGAAGCACCCTTCTATTACAGATAGCTCCCTTTTATTGATTATGGTTGCTGTTTTTAATAGTTACCTCTTTACGCCTAATCGCTCCCTCTCCCTTTATTTAATTAATCGCTGTTCTTTATATCTCCTATAAAGATCGCTGCATAGCCTCTCATTTATTAATCGCTGCATCTTTACGGGTTATAAGTATAACTTTAGTTTGCTGCCTTTTTATCATCGTTTGTCTTTTCCTTAATCTTGGCTGTTTGCTAAATGAACCGCTGGCTGCTCCCCATCACTATCTTTATTATTGTATTCTCTTTAACATATTTTATTATTATTGTATATATTATTTTATATTTTATATTTTATATATTATGTATTTCCTATTTTATTATTATATTTATAAATTGAATTTATTGTAAATATATAAATATATTTATTTTTATATTCGTTTTATATATATTTTAATATTTACAATATTATGATTATAATTATAATTATAATGATGTTTAAATAGTTAATATTTATATTTATAGTATTTATATTATTATAATAATTATAATAATATTAAATTATATTATATTGTTATTTATTTTGCTTTTTTATTTTATTTGCATTTATATCTTACCATTTTGGGGACATTGACAGATTATTTTTTATTGATCATAAAGGGAGAATTTATATAAAAGAAAGCTTGGTACGTATTAACAAGCTTGATCCTAAAAACTCACACAAAAAATCTATAACTATCAACTTATTCTATTCTCTATGTGATGTCATAACCACTCAACACCCAAACTAAAATAGACTAACAACCCAACAAGCTAATAAGATAGGTTTAAATGATATACATTTAAAAGTATCCCTTTAATAAACTCTAACCCAAAGTTTGAAAACTCGGACTCAATGCGGACTCAGCAGCCCAAAATAGGACTCGGACTCGTACTCGGGACTCAGCATGGACTCAACAAAAAACTCAGCTAGGACTCGGCAAAGAAGAAAACTGTAGTTTTACAAAAAAACAAAAATAAATTAATGCAGTTAGAGAACATAAGAGCCTAATTTGATTATCAATTTCTCATAATTCAAATGTTACACATGTTATATGATCTTCAAACACTCAATATTTGAAATTTCATCATTCATACTCATAGTTTCAAATTTTCAAAATGAAAAAAACAAACAAAAAACAAGTTTTAAACATTCATACTCATTGTTTCCAGGCGATGCCAAGAGCCCTAAGTTGGGAATCGGGAGTCTGACTCTAGGACTCGTGCGAGTCACTCGCCAAGACTCAAGAGTCCTAGCTTGGTCTCTCCAAGACTCGGCTCAGGAGTCCTTGGCGAGTCAACTCGGCAAGCCCTAGGACTCGCGAGTCCCAAGAGTCTTTTCCAAGACTCGTAGAGTCATCAAACTATGCTCTAACCAAACTATGTATTATGTATCCAAAACTGTAATAATTTTGAACATTCCCCCCTACCACATATAGTTTTAATACTGGGAATGAAACAACTTCATATGTGAACTAGGACACACCCTCAGTTTGACATAGTTACAATCGGTAGTGGAAATGACCACACTACACCTCATGGGATACAGCCTTGCTAAACTCTTGACCAGGAACACACAACTATCCCCCTTCACAGCTGAGAACAGGGACACGCATAACTGTTCACAACACCTTGTGACTAGGGACACAAACGACTAGCCCCGGGTAATGTCATAATGGGCCTTACTGGTAGAGACAAACTCATCTTTTCAAGAGTGTAGCATGTGTCACCAATTGAAATATATGTTTGCCTTTAGTTGGTTTGGACCTTATTGAAAAACCTTCTGAACCAAATTTGCTACTAAACCATTACTCCAGTCTCTGAGCTAGCAGCAAACTTAAGATTGGAAGTTGTCCTCCATCCTTGTGATGCTCCAGCCTCCTGCAGTCCTCAGCTCACTTATCTAGTTTAATCAAGATGATCATGTGAACCACAATACACAATATAGAGCTCTACAACTGTCCTCCCAAGTTCTTCTAGAATTGCATCCTCCGTGACATTATCCTCCTCCCTCAAGAAAAATAACTTGTGAGGATGTCAGTTACCACCAACAATGCATCCCTCTATAACAAATACAACTTATGGGTTTAGAAAAGGATACATTTAATGATGTTTTTACAAAACAAAAGGCAATTGAATCCCACTTTTTGTAAGAGATGGAGCAAAACCCTTCTGCTATTTATATTATATTATTACATGTACTGGCAAGTTTGTTCAGAGCCCGCCTACTGGATAAAAAGATACGAATTTAATAAAATCCCTCTAGACTAGATTTCATGCCTAAATTACACTAGGGGAACACTAAAACGATTAAATTGCCAAAACTAAAGAAGCCGGAGCAAAATTATTTTGGGGAAAGGTTGATGCTGGTATTTGACAATCTCACAAAATTTCAATAGAAAATTTCTCCCCCATCAAAAGTTACAGAATTAATATAATTTTTCAGGCAAGCTGAATATTGCAGCATACCATATAGTTTATTTTTACTTATTTTTAATAGTTTTAAACTATAATAAAATGAAAGCCTTAATTTTTTACAAAATAAAACCATAAAGAAACTTTACTAAAAAAATATAATCTAATGATTTTTGGCTGCGCTTGTTCTTCACAGGCATGCAAAATTTCTAATTGTATGTTAGGCTCCTACAGTGCACCATTTTCACTGCTGCTGCTGCATGCGCCATTGTTGCAGCATCACCCACTAGGCATCATGCCACTCTCAAACTCCTCTAATAATTCATCTCTTTTCATGCTATTCTTTGTTGTTATTTTGCTCTTCTCAAGCACCTATCCATGTTGCCCCAAATTTGAGACCTCACTTAGGCTTCTTCAGGTGGTTATTATTTATTGTTGTACTAACTATGCAATTTAACTATGCCAACAATCTGCTATAATGTACACAGATCTGAACATGTCAATTTGTTGTTGCTGTATAGATGCCTCTCTTATTCTTTTCAGATCTGCATGCTACACTTAAAACACCTGTTCTGCAATCTTCTCACACAGAAATAGGTTGCAACATTTAACAGAGCCTAGAAGCAAAAATAAATAAACCATGGAAGAATTGACTCCCAATTATGATAGCATATGTTGCACCCCTACAAAGCTCATTTTTTAGAGACCATTTTCATGAGTTTTGCTGAATCCTTCTATCAAAGCATCGCATCTAAAAGTTGAGTGTCATGTTTTTATCCATGATGTATTTGTTACTTGTCCCATCATGAGCAAGGTGTGTCATTTCTAAGGTTGTTTTGTCTAGTTGTCAAGTTGTGTGAAAGCAGGAAGCAATCCATTTATCTAAGTATCAAAGAATTGGCAGAGTGACACCGAAAGTGCCCTTGAGATTTGGAAGCCGGGAAAGTGCCAATGATTGATCAAAAGCACGCCTTGGTGATGAATGTCAAATGTGTTAGTGGAAAACACTGATTGAAAGCATGCCTCATGGGTATTTGACATCTCCAAGGGGCAATAACCATCATAAAGTACACCTCAAGGGTTAATGGTCAGTGTTAAGTGGCAAAGAAGGTGCTAGAGCATACCTAGGACATCTTACCCAAGTTTACAAGGTGTAGACACTTAAGAAGCAGATGGTGCATGCCTAGGACACCTTAACCAAGTTTACAAGGTTTTTACACCTGCATTCTTTCAACCTATGTTTTAGGGGCCAGGTCGCAGATGGTGCATGCCTGTCATGCCCCCGCTAAACTAGGGTTAGCAGCCCTTAATTAATTCAAATCACAGCCTTTATAAATAAATAAAATCAGGCAATTAGATTTAATAAGGACAGCCGAACTATATTAAGGAGTTAAAATAGCAGCAACTAATTTAAAGGGCCAACTAAGATTTATTTAAGGCAGGGGCCGACTTAGTTTCATTAAGGATTATTAGTGGCAGCACTGATAATAAAAGCAGTGCTTAACTTGAAAGAGTGTGACTCTTGCAAGGCAATGTTAATGAAGGGGTGTGACTTCCTCTAATTGAAGGACATAAAGGGGAGAGCAAACCATTGGAGAGGATCATCTTGGGATCATCGATCAGGTCTGATTTTGGAATAAGAATTCTGATTAAAAAAGCGCAGCAATCTAAATATTGGAAAGTGATTGGTATGCAATGTGATTGCATTTATTATTTATTTATTATAAATCTGTTAAGAAGCTTTAAGGTATTTATTAATTTAGATTGTTAATTCATCAAGAAATATTAGTAATTATTTATTTTGTTTCCAACAAGCAATCAAATTTGGAATGATAGGGAGATGCAGCAGTACTGGTTCCCTCATCAAGTACACCAACCCCAAGATGGATGTGCCAATGCCTAGGGCCAAGGGGACGAATGACTTGAAGGCTCATTCTGTTCCCTTGGGCTTGATTGAGGAGGACAGGCTCCCGGCATCCTATCATGCTTTCCCACCAAATTCCTAATATGGTTGGCTGTTGGAAATAAGCTATGAAATGAATCTAAATGTATTTGGGATATTGTGTTTTCAATAGGGATTATCTATGATCATAATACTTGATGTTAATTAATTACAGTTTTCTGTAAGTTCTATTGTAATTAAGTAGATTATTTATAAAATACTCTTTGTAAATAAATTGTATTGTTGGAATTCTTATTTTTGAGCAAAAATCAGGTATATCCCCAAAGGGGGCATTACAATTGGTATCAAAGCATTAATCTTGCCAACCTGCGGGACAAACCTACTTTAACAGCCAGTCAATTAGGATTAACTATTTGGCCCTCTTCTTAAGTAAATCAAAAATAAAATCAAGTAGGCCAACATTGCATTTCTATATGTGTGTGCCTTTCACATGTATGGTTCATGTCTTACGTGCATTTATGTGTATGCTTTGTGTCTTATGTGTATTTATGTGTATACTTTGTGTCTTGTGTATATTTATGTGTTTGCTTCATGCCCGATGTGTTTTCAGCAGGTTTACTCCATGTATGTTTATGATTACTTTATGAAAATGACAAATCTATCTAGACTCTATAAGAGCTTTAGAATATTGCTATAAAATCTGTCAAATAATTCCTGGGATGAGAAAGTTATTTTGATGTATTTTTGGCCATAATAAAGAAAACAAAATTAGACAGCACATGAGAACAGAGAAGGGGAAGCCTAACATTCTAAAAGGCGTTGGAAAAGGGATCTAAATTTTTTGTCCAAATAAAAGAGAATCTATTATCAGGATGAATATACCGATCGGTGGTAGTTAGGAGAGATATTTTTTAATTTTACATAGACTCACAGCAACCATGATGTAGTGAGATATATGGAACCTTGTGAATATCATCCCTCACAAACTGCCTATTGTAGATAATGGACATCAACCTTAGCAAACGAATTTTTGCAATGCATTTCCCAAAGAATGATATGAATTCAAGAGTAGATAGTTTGTAAAAGAGAAATTGGAGACATATCACATTCTTCCAAATTCCAGCTGGGATCATAGAAGAAAGGTATCTGCTGGAAGTTTCAATTACAATTTGGGAAGCATTGCCATGGGTTAAGTCTTCACAACATATGACCCTTATTGGCATTAGAAAGGCCTATAATAGTATTGAATGACCCTTTGTTGAACTAATTTGAAGGTGTTTGGTTTTGACAACAAGTTTATTAGGATAGTATCAGGTGTTGATTGAACAGGGTTACTATTCTGCCTCATCCTTATTTTTTGCAGCAAAGGCAGTTCATTACTTGTTAAGACACTCCTCCCTTGCCCTTCCAGTTAAACAATTGAGTTTTTGAAATAAAGAAACCTTACTTAAATCCAATTTGTTGTTGAAACTACGATTTTCTCTGTGCTGGAGGGAGGTAACCTATGCAACTTAATCACAAAATCCATGTGTACCGGTATGCCTCAGCATTCAGACAAAATGAATAGATTTCATAATTTTGGACAGCTTGACCTTCCTGATACAGATTCCAGGATCCTTCAATAATAATATGTTATAATAAACGTAAGAATGAACAGCAATTTCAGCACAAAGAAAATATAAAATTAATCCCTAAATGACACTAGAGCATAGTTCTACCCCATTAGAAACAAATTGAAACAATGCACACAGGAATAGACAGTATAAACACAAAAAAAAAATGTCAAGAACTATATGCTCATTTATATAAATGCAATCTCAGTACATAGGCAGAGCATGTAAGGTTATAGTTTAAAGGAAATGTATGATACACCAATATATTATGGGACATGACAGATGTAACAAGAAGCGAGAGGCCTGCATACCATGTACACCAACATTAAGTGGTATGAGGAAAGTTGTGCTCCTTGAGAGATGCATATATAATCCCCATACATATGAGCAGGTTGCAACTGTATACATGTAGTGCTAAGCCATGTAGAATTTACTCTTTGCTCAAAAATGCCTACCCTACAAAACCACTTGATTGAAGGGGTGGGAATGACTAAAGGGCATAGATGGAAAAGGAAAATAATAGTAAACTAGTGTAGCTGCAAGCTATAGGTTGAGTTCCCACCTGAATTGGAACTTGGAATTCCTCAAAAGATGGAGCTTTGTTTTCAACACAACGGCCAAGAGGTGATCTTACAAAGTTTATCTTGTAAGATTCCCAAGGAAAGAACAATCATAACAACTCAACATAGTTAATGATAAAATCTAACAATATAACTTGATATGCCAAGTCGAAATTAGAAATAATAATACAAATCTAAGTCTAAATTCAACCAAACTCTAATATGCCAAAACAACATTTTTGAGAGAATGTAATGAAGACAACTCAATTCTTTAGGAACATACAAATTTGGACTCTAGAGAGATCTTAAGAGAAATGTTGGAGATCTATTTAGGGTATATTCATCAAGCTTCATGAAGGAGGAACACAATTATTCTAATGAAGAGTACTTTGTTCATTTTGAACAAGATTATAAAGTACAAATCAAGTTCATGCCACACATGATTGAAACAATGGCGATGCATGGATCTACCTTGTAACCTACAAAATTGATCTTGTAGACTTTGTTTTGTGGACCAAGTACACTTCTATATTTAATTAATATCTAGAGTAGACCATTTCATCCCAAGGTCTTATTCTCCTAAGTCATCCTTCTTGATTAGAGTAGCTCTACATTCATGACTAAAAATCAAGGACATCAATATTAGGCATATATGTGCCTTAGATAAATTTGATACAAATCAAGTTACATTATGGGCCCATAACTCACAAATCCCATGATCATTTTCACCTCTCAAAGTTTGGGAAAAAATTGATATTGTTTGTGAAATAAAACAACTTTCCCAAGATATGAAAATAATCTTAGTGTCAAACATGGGGATATGTCAAATTTTACAAGAGGATTGACAATCTTCGATTGATTTGAAAGTTGGAAAGGATTTAGATATTAGTGTAAACCTATCAAATTAAGTCCGCCTATGAAGTATTTGTAGCTGATAATTGTTTGCTATGAATTTTAAGACTTTGTACATCTTTCATTTTATTGGACTTGATCAATCCAATAATTTTGTACTTGAGTATTATCTAGGAAATATATACTTAGAAGGTTATAACATGTTGTTTGTTACCTATAGGTCTATGTCAAGGTGATATATGTTGAAAGATGTTTTGACTAGGTTAAGTTTAACAAACACCTTATAAGCTATTGCATATTACATCCCCATTAGAATCAAACTTGCCTCAAACTTTGTTTGAATGATTATGTGAAATGAAATATACTTTATTTAAGGGAAATTGTACTTGTTCCCATTTGATTGTGTGGGAAAAGAGGGTACAACATGTAGTAAAGGACACCTAGATCCTTTACTCAAATATAAAATTGACCTTGCACCAAGGAGTGGGATCTTGATATTCACAACACTCCCATACTCCATCATGATCAAGGATGCAACATTTTTCCAATGTTCCAAGGGGATGCGTCCCCCCCCCCCCAAATCCCCACGTTTCCGGGATGGGGACGTCTCTGGGACATGCAGACAGGTCGAGGACGTCCCCCCGATGTACCTCCACCGCCACCAAAATGTTGGGGATTGCTAGGAGACATCGAGGACAGCTGGAAGTCTCTAAGACGTCTTGGGAACACCTTGAAGTCTCTGAGACGTCTCGAGGATGCCCAGAAGTCTCCCGGCTTGGGACATGCA